>JAQOOD010000004.1:1045074-1191704 GCA_029633175.1 Citrus glauca | reverse complement strand
AATACGATTATGAAGTTGAATTTTGTCGATACTTTCAATTGGATGGGCCGCTAAGCTCACTACTAAGTCAGCCCATGTCTTGAACTCATGTTTACCGGGCCTAACCCTCCTACCGGCCCTAATATTCACTTGTATTTGAAGCCCCTTCAGGACTCTAGCCATTGGTGCGTCCAAAACTCCAAATTCAGGGTGAAATTAATTTATTATATTTATTTTTAAATATTTTCTTTTAGAACGACATTTTATTAAGATCATCATTACAACTCTATCTGAATTAGCACAATCATACATTATATATATGTATTACTTTTCACTCGTTATTAAAATCAATCAATGCTTAATATGGTTGAAGTGATGTCAATCAACATCATAATTAGATGGAGCCACATAAATTATCATGTAAATTCCGTAATATAATTAATTTAGGACGAGATAATTAATTAATTACGAAATACATTCATTACTTGGCATCCGGAAACGATGACACCCATGCAGATTTGGGTATCCAAACCTACCCAAGGACTTGGTTCTGTTCTTTAAAAGTCCAACACACAATAGGGACATTCCTCTTTTGTTTGAATCAACAAAACGCGCAAAAAGAAATACCTCCGTGTTTCTCTACCAACTGGGTCCCACACCGGGAAAAATCAGCTCCTCTAACCGCCGTTAATCTCACAAAATTCAACCTAATCCGACGGCTGATACGACCTTTTCTAATATCCGCTTTGTTTCACTTTGGCACGCTGTTGTTTTTCCCAATCAACGGAAGATCTGATCTGCGAGAAACAAGGTCTGTGCAGACGGACACACAAAGAGAGACCGAGCCGCGAATTGGCCGAAGTCAACCAATCCCATCACGACACGTGCCTCCCACTCCCCAACTTTCTTATGGACGTACCCGCACTTCAATTTTCACACTCGCTACCGGGCTGCACCTTAAGCGCACCGTAACAACTCCCTCTCTCCTTCCCGACGACGACGAGAAGGTTTGCAGAAAAAGTAGTAACATCATTTATGCGGTGACGGATTTCGGGACTCGGCTCGGCTTCGACGAGTCGATTGAGTTTAAAAACAAATAAAATTTGAAAAAAAAAAGGAAGAAGAAGAAGAAGAAGCAGTTGATGGTGATGAGAGGTAGCTTGCTGTTTAATAATAACCGTCGAACGGCACAAAGGTTCAGGCAACTGGCGATCTCAGCCGTCGGATCGTCTAAGATCAAGCTCTTACTCTGTTTTTGCATTGCGTTCACGGTGTTCCTACTCCTGAGCCGCGGCTCCACCTTAACGGAATGGACCGACTCCGGTCCACTGGACCGCTCATCTTCTCCAGGGTTCGTACAGTTTCTTGTTCGCTTTTCCTTTTTTAGTGCCCACATCACACGGAGCTCTGTGCTGACCTTTAGTTAACAAATTAGGAAAGTTTCTATCTTTGCAATTAAATCGTTGTAAAGTTTCTACTTTTTCTTGTTATTTGAGCTCAAATACGTGGAATTTATTAGAATGCAGTTTCCCACAGGTTGTTAATAATTAGTACCTTTTGACATAATAAACTTTAATTAACTGCTAATTAATTAAAGTTGATGACTTGGGATATAGTTGTTGCAAATACTGCCCTTTAAGAGTTTAAACTAAATACAAGATTTGAATTTGTAATTATTTGTAGAATTATAGGTTACTGGAATTGAGGTGTCTGTTTTTTCAAAGATAGGTAGAAGCACAACAGTTGTAAACATAATCTTAGTGGCGCTCCCCCCCCCCCCCCCCCCCCAAAACAAATCTTTTTTTTTAAATATATAATACTGTGATTTTTGTAGTTGTTAGCCGTATTGAAGTATATTAGAGATATGTTTTAATGTTAGAGTTGGTATTTGTTAATAGGAAAGGATATGCTATTTTGATGAACACATGGAAGAGATATGATCTACTAAAGCAGTCTATTGCCCACTATGCTAAGTGTCCTGGGCTTGATTCTATACACTTAGTGTGGAGTGAGCCTGATCCTCCTTCAGATTCTCTTCAAAAATTTTTGCAACACATAATACGGAAGAACTCTAGAAATGGGCGACAAGTTGAACTGAAATTCGATATCAATACTGAGGACAGTTTGAACAATAGATTTAAAGAGATTAAGGATTTGAAGTCGGATGCTGTTTTCTCAATTGATGATGATATCATATTTCCTTGCCATTCGGTAAAGTTTGCTTTTGATGTTTGGCGAAGTGCACCGGATCAAATGGTGGGCTTTGTCCCCCGAAAGGTTTGCGTTGAATCGGTATGTTTTAACTTAATTGCATTTGCATTTGCTGCAATTTCAAGATTTGACGGTTCTTTAACATTTGGAGCCAGTGGTGTTTAAGCTCTTGTTCATATTCTCTTAGTGCTTATCCATTAGTGAGTTTAGATGTCTGGAAATTTTGAAGAAGCATTTGGGTTGAGAGACATGCCTCTGTATGTAAACTGTGATGGCCTTAAGCTGCATATTCTTGTTCATTGTCCTGTTTGTAGAAGGAAGGAACATTTGCCTAATTGTTGAAAAAACTTTGTACTGTGAGCAACATGCTCTGTATGTAAATTGAGATGGCCGTAAGCTTCATATTCTTGTTGATTGTCCTGTGTGTAGAAGGAACATTTGCCTAATTGTTCAAAGAACTTTGTACTGTGAGCAACATGCCTCTGCATGTAAATCATGATACCTTTGAGCTTCATATTCTCATTATTCATTTCAAGTCTCTTTGATATGACACTGTGCATGCATGTGCGTCATCTTTGGATATTGTTGTATGGTCAACCAAGTTTTTAAACATTAACAGGAGAGTGCGGAGATTGGAAAAATTATACTAAATACAAAAGCTTTTGGTAGTATCTATGTTTTGGTCGGAAAACCACAGGAACTGCTTTCACTTATGAGCTTGTTAATCTCTATGCAGAAAGAAGGTAAGGCTTATTATTCATATTGTGGGTGGTGGTCTGTTTGGTGGACTGGAACATACAGTATGGTGCTCTCGAAAGCTTCCTTTTTCCACAAAAAGTATCTGCGTCTATATACAAATGAGATGCCAACATCGATTAAAGAATTTGTTACTGAGAACAGGTTCTTCTTCCACTGACTTAATCCATTACTTGGCATTTTGATTCAATGTCTTCATCTTTTGTTTACGTGTTTAATTGCTCCACTGGCTGTTTGATGGTTCATCAGGAACTGCGAAGATATTGCGATGTCATTTCTTGTTGCCAATATGACTGATGCTCCCCCCATATGGGTGAAAGGTAATTAAATAATAGTTTATAAATATCTTTCTCATTCTTTCCTAATCAAATCGGTGCTCTCATTTTTGTTGTTATTATTTCGCTGGATTGTTGAATTCTGTCCTTGCGTTTTTCTACCTGATTCTATGGACTTTCTGCATGCAGAGAAATGTGATCAGAAACTTGCTTGACAAAAACTTTATTAAATCAGATCATTGTCAAGGGAAAAAGAATATTGTTGCATTGCTTCTAAAGATTCATAAAACAAATCCTTAAAGGCATGAAAAGGCACTAAGGTTTGAGTGAGGTGACAAAATTGCTTGTGGAAAAGAGTATTAGATGAATGTTGTTGTTAAACCATATCTTATATTATGCATCGAACACCTCCGTTATTTTCTTTCTTGAGCCGACACATCCAAACCTTTGAGACAGTTTTGATGCTGCTCGGTTTATGGCAGCTTCTACTTGAATCTGCACAGGTTTTCTGATCCACCCTCTCTCTTCACATCCATTGGAATAGAGTTGCATTTAAATGCTAGTTGGTGATTTTCAAATTAGTGCAACCCAAGAATGAACTGCATTATTTTTGTGAAATGCTTCTATCCATATCCTGTTTCCGCTATTATTTTTACACATTGGATGATTTTTTAGATGAGTATTGTCTGTTTTAAACATTGGCGTTGCCTGTGTAGGTAAAATATATGAGATTGGTTCAACTGGAATTAGTACCCTGGGAGGCCATTCCGAAAAAAGAACCCAGTGTCTAAACAGATTTGCAGCTGAGTTTGGTCGGATGCCCTTAGTACCAACTTCAATGAAAGCTGTTGATAGTCGCCGCATGTGGTTTTGGTGATGATGTAGTTTCACTTTCTTTTACAATACGCTAAACTTCCACTTAAATCAGTTGAGTCATTTTGTTTTTCTTTTTTTGGCCCTCTGGCTTTAGAGTTGTATAAATTGGTTTGTTTCCCTAATTTTTGTATTTTGAAGATAGGGGCAAATTCTTTTACATGTTCTTGGAGCGTTACTTGTATTAATGTCACCATGTAACCAATCTTTTATAATACGAGATTTCAGTTTACTTTTTTGAAAACGTAGCAGTTGGATTGTAATGAGCAAATTACAGCGACGAACTACAGTCAAAGCTCTTATCAATTTATTATAAGTGGTTTTTAAGCCTAGCTTCGCAATTTCCATACTCATTT
Source organism: Citrus glauca (assembly GCA_029633175.1). Taxonomy (NCBI): domain Eukaryota; kingdom Viridiplantae; phylum Streptophyta; class Magnoliopsida; order Sapindales; family Rutaceae; genus Citrus; species Citrus glauca. Next base: position 1,187,254 of record JAQOOD010000004.1, on the reverse strand, counting down.
TCTCTTAATTATTACAGATTCTATGAATATGTGTGTGAATGTGTTGTCTGATTATCAAAATTATAACCATACGGATCCTTGATCTCTTATTATTTGTTGCCAAAATTATCATGATTGCAGGAAAAAACCAGAAATTTATGGGGTTCATTATTAGCCTCCTCCAAGCAAAACTAAAGAGAATGAGCTCTAAGAAAAGCTCACTTTCGGAGCAAGATTTATTCGTTTGCATATGTAAAATAACTATGGCATCTCATCAACAGTTTTTTACAAGCTGAATACGCCAAACAAAAAAACCAAGAACTCAACTTTCCTGGTGATTGATGATAATATTTATACTAAAATGATGGTAATATGCTAAGCTTCGATTCTTTCTCAACCCTCTTTGATCAAACAATATGGTTATAGTCGTCCTGGGAGCTGCTGAGAGGAAAACAGGTCTCTTGGCCACCGGTATTCCAGAGGAAACTAGCATATTTGGAAGCATAAGAAGAGCTATTTGGCTCTGCTGCCATTGCTTGCTGGTATGTCTCCTCTGCTGCCCATAGATCCTTCCTTACTAGCCATAAGAAGTCTGCATATTGACTCAATGCCTCAGCATCTGGTGGATCTGATTGTATTGCTCGCTTGAAGCATTCTTCTGCCCTGCAAACCCAAACAGTATATCAAAACAAACACAATATATAAGCTAGTTTTGAGTATCAACAGCAGAGAATACAAGAATAGACAATCCCACATGAAGCTCAACATACCAAAGCAAAAAACTGAATCATAACCCGCCATCCCCATCCCATCAGTAGACAGATGATTTCAAAAATGTTTAAGATGCAAAACTGTAAATGAGTATGCTAATTGGGTGCTTAAAATTCACATTAATCAGCAGAGACTTATGATGTCAACCTAATTAGGCAATCCTACTTCTATTATTGCTTCTGATACTGAAAAATTTAATCATCATCTTCACATCTAAAGGTAATAGGCCTTAACAAACGAATGAGCCAATTTTAATAAAAAAATTTAAAAAGTAACCACAAAATACCTGTCATAATCTTTAGTAACCAAATGCAAAAACTGGGCATAATTTAAGAGCAGAAGTGGATTATTGGGTTCCTCGGCTACACCCATCTGGTAAAGAAGATCTGTTCTAAAATAGTCCATGTAATCATCTGGTTCAAGCTTCACAGTTACTGGAGTTACAAAATGCTGCATTGTTTCATGATCAAGAATCCTATATTCTGATTCCTCTTGAATTCTTAAAGCTTCGTCCAATACTGAATTCCACAAATCCAATTCGTCTTTATTCATTGGAAATTGTTTACCTGAGGAGACCTCAGACATCTCATAAGGTATGAAGCTAGGGTATTGAATTGAAGGCGATGATCTGCTGAAGCGCTTGTCCGCATTCCCACTGGAAATACGGCTCACTTTTTTGCCATCACCATCGTTACCAATATCAGAAATTGAGAGTAGTAAATTCTTCATTGTCGAAGAATCGATCTCTGATGTTTCTTGATCCTTCTCCCCCGTCAATGAAACAGTTTCTGTGACGGTTTCAGATGATCCTGGCGATAGACTAGCTGCAAACCCAACGTTATTGCTCATTGAATGCACCGTAAAATTAGCCAAAAGAATCATAACATAGACCATCAAAGTGGGTGTTCGTGAGAAAACTTGCTGAAAGAGCCAAACAAATGATGAATTCATTTCCCTTTGCATCTTACTTATAATATCTTTCAAGTCTTCACAATAAAGACCCTCTCTTATATGCAAGGCACAGGCCTGAAGCTCTCTAATGATAAATACTAGCGAAGAAAATGCCTTATTCACCGAACAGTATGCAAAATCCTCTGCATCTCCAAAACCCTCTTTCCATTTTTGCTTTCTCTTTATCATCCTCAACGATAGAGGAATACCAACACAATTAGCTTTCTGTTCAATGTTCACCCTAACAATCTCTTCTCTCTCTGGCCAGTCCACTGGCTCTGGCCGGATCCCAAGCAAATTATGCTCAAGCAATTCATACTTTGGAAGCATAAATTGCATCGAAAACCCCATATTTACATCACTTACAGCATACGCTGTCTCCTTATTATTTTGATCATGATCATGATTATCAACATGATCGTCCACGATATCTAACCTTCGTGCTAATTCTTCAGCTTGTTTTGCGAACTCATCATCCAAGAAATCATTAAAATTAGCACTGCAAGATCTCTTTATACTATTTCCCCTAGAAACACACGACCCAAAACCCCAATTCTTCAATCGAAAAGTACGATGGGGGTTGCTTTCATTACGAGTTGTAAATGAAGCAGATGACATAAAAGAGGCTGGCTTTTGAGAAAGTGCATAGGGAGCTATAATCTGTACACTATTTTGAATACTTGGCCCAAAAATCAATCCCATTTCCCAACTAGGAAACCTCAAAATTTTTATCAAGAAAAAACAAAATAATATCAACAAAACAGACTAGTTAAAATCACAGAAAACCCTCCTAATGATTGTGACATGCCATTTGTATAAAAGGAGATAATTTAAAAGCTACGTTTATTTTTATTACTAATATACCAATAAAATCTCAAAAAAAGATTAGATTCTGAGAAATTCTAGAGGTTGCTTATGCATCTTAACAAAGCCATTAAAGTCAAAGGCTCTAATCCCATGTGATTACAGAACTTTGAAGAAGAAATTCAACCCAAAAAGAAATGAAAAAATAAAATAAAAGGAAAAAACTCAAGAGCAACCCGGTGACGAGGAGAATCAAAATGTGCACAACGGAGATTCCGAAAAATCTTACCTATGTTAGTGAATTTTTCTAAACAAGAAGCTAAAACAAAGTGGTTAGGATTATGTTTCCATTTTCTAAACGATCGACTCGTACAACGAAATAAAGGATGAACGGGACGGTTTTTGAGTGAATCAAGGATCGTGATAGATGGACACGTGGGGTCTACCGTTGGGGTTCGGAACACGTGGCGTCATGGGATTTGAGATTTTGTCACAGCATTTCCCGAGTCACATGCAAACGTAAAGTAGCTTCAACCGCGTGCTTGCGCTCGTATCCGCGACACTTGTTGAGAAAATAGCGCCAAGCCTAATGGGTGGTCAACGCCTGTTTGACTTTTCGGCTTCATCCGCTCGGCCTTCGCGGGAATGGGCTCATCACCGTTCACGGATGCCTAACCGGCTATAACAGGTAAACTATATTATATTTAACTTTATAACATTAAATTACGAGTCCTACTCGATAACTCAATGCATGCATCTGATTAAACAATACTTAAATTGTTTTTTAATATACTAATTAACTTTAGTCTTTACTAGCATAACATTTGAGCCTACAAACTACAAAGGCGAAGGATTTGGAAATTCGTTCTCATTGGGCTTAACTTTACTTATTTGGACTGCATCCTTCGAGATTTGGAATTTTGGATCTCAACCGTGATACAAAAATGATGTATATGTAGACAGTAGCCATTTGTTGATGGGTGTTTTCTAATTTAGGCCATTTTCTTTCAATTTCCTTCTTGTGGAGCTTAAAAATACAAAGATTAAAAAGAAAAAGAAAAAAGAAGAAGAGAAATTGATCTGGCCTATCCAAAGAATTACTGCAATAATTTCTTAAACTGCTGAAAGAAGAAAATAGAGAATTGCTCTCTCTCTCTCTCTCTCTCTCTCTCTCTCTCTCTCTCTCTCTCTCTCTGTGTATATATATATATATATATATATAGTATCTGCTAGCTGCAAAAGCATGCATACATGCCATAACAACCTTCTACATGCATGCCTCCCCTGCCCTGCCAGCAATGGTGTGAATAAGTATAACTCAGTTGTCAATTCGTCTCGACAATTTACACATGCATTTTGATCATCCAAGCTATTCCCATATCAGGATAAATTCAATTTGCCAACTTGGCTAATGTAATGGGCACACACCATACGAGCAATTTCACAAGAACGTACATTTAATAAAAATGACTGTAGTGATAGAATCAATGCTAAAGCCATGTTATCCATTCACTCTTTTGAGTTCTGAATTTTCTCACCTCACATGGAATTTATTTCGGAATTGATCTCAACGTCGGCTTAATTGGCTCAAGTTCATCGCCTTGTATGTATGCAACAAAGAGCTCATAGCCACTAGGCTTTAGCCTAGTAGCCTAGCCAGTGGTGGATCTAAAAAAATAATTTATTGAGGGCTAAATTAAATAATAGTAAAATATAAAAAATTAAAATTTTAAATATATAAAATATTTGTTAATAACATTTATAATTATTCTCTACAAAATTTCATATTTTAAAAATGTTATGCAATAAACTTATTATCAATATTATTAAATTTATTATTTTTTATGTAAACAACCAAACTGTCATTTATTTCATCCAATTCCAAAGATGATTACTCATGAGTTTCATTACTGAAAACGTTCTCTTTACTATTATTATAGAAAATGTAAGAATTAATCTTATTTTTTAGAATAGAAAATATTTTGGGTGGTGGGCTATCATTATTTTTAATTAAAATATAGGTTTTTATAATTCTTAAAAGTTAAAGTTTAAATTTTATGGGGTTTATAATTTATAGTGACTATTTTAATAAATTTAATGAGGGATAATTAGAAAATAAAAATATTTTTCTCCTTTATTTTTACATTTTTTTAAGCCCCCACTAGTCACATGTTGGATCCGCTCTTGAGCCTAGCGGTGACATAACCTCGCAACTGTGAGGTTATGAGTTCGAACCCCACAACATATTATAGGGATTTAATTTTTTTTCTCAATTTGGGTAAAGACAGTTTTTTCCTTTTTAGAATTTGAGTAGAGTATACATTTTTTTAATATTAAAAAGGATAAAAATTTGAGCATACTTTCTAATTTGTAAATAATAATCTCAAGTCTTAATAATAATTTGATTTGTAAATATCAGTTGTAATCTTATATAATATAAGTTGTACTCTTAAACAATAGTCTCATATAATTAAAAAAACAGGGAGCTCATGAGTCCAATATCATCAGCTACATCAAGGCTACCTCATTTACACCTCGTGGAACAAACTAAGTTACTATCGCCATTTGCATTTATAGTCTCTTAGGAATTTCTTACGAGTTGTTTTAGATATTTGGATTTCAATTTACTAGTGTTGATGCAAAAGTTTTGCTCAATGTATAGCAATTGATTTGTGTTTAGGGTTTTCTTCTAAATCGAGTTCTGTGGCTTATTTTTTCCTTGATGTGAGAGTCTCAAATTACATGTCTCCTTGTCGTTAATTGTTCTGAAAAAAGAAATAATCATCAAAGGGTGCCGGGGTTGCCGGCAATAACCCTTCGACGCTCAAGTCAGCCTTTTAAATTTGATTGTAAAGAGAGAATTTAGAGAGAGAAGAGCAGCATTTCCTTACCCTTTTTCTCTTACCTTCAAATGGGGAGTCTTGGTCTTTATATAGGCAATTTGATCCATAAGGTTGAGGTGCCATCATGACACGTGGCATTGTCTTAGTGACAAGTGTTTGCAAAACTTATACATAAAGACACATGTCATTATGTGTCAAGCTTGTTCATGGCAAGTAATCTTTGGACATTTGTCATGTTTTTGGGCTATTAACCTTTAATGGACTTTAACTTAAATTCAGCACTTATATTGGTTCCTTACAAAGAAGATTGATTTTGCAACATTTTGCCTGTAAGTACATTATGCCCGTAGGCGCATTCTGTAAAATGCATATATTTGCCCATATGCGCATTTCATAGAATGTGTATTTGCCCGTAAGCGCATTTCATAGAATATGTATTTGCCCATAGGCCCATTCTATTTAATGTGTATTTGCCCGTAGGCGCATTCTGTAGAATATGTACTTGCCCGTAAGCTCATTCCGTATAATGTGTATTTGCCTGTAGGCGCATTCCATAGAATGTGTATCTGCTCGGAGGCGCATTCAGTAGAATGTGTATTTGCCCGGAGGCGCATTCCGTAGAATGTGTATTTGCCTGTAAACCCATTTCGTAGAATGTATATTTGCTCGTAGGCCCATTTCAAGTAGCTCGTGTACTCTTATTTAGAAATATTTTCGAAGTATCTAGGTCATTTTTTGTGATGAATGGACCTAGGTTGTTCTTTAGGAGGAATGGACCTAAGTCGTTCTTTGTTAAATCATGCCTTTGACATTTTGCCAAAGTCTTGCCCTTTAGGTGTATTAAGAAATATTTTCTAAGTGCCTAGGTCGTTCTTTACGAGGAATAGACATAGGTCGTTCTTTGCGATGAATGGATCTAGGTCGTTCTTTGTAAAGAATAGATCTAGGCCATTCTTTGTTAAATTATGCCTTTGTCACTTTGTCGAAGACTCGCCATTTAGGCGCTTTACTTAAAAATATTTTCTAAGTGCCTAGGTCGTTTTTGCGAGAAATGGACCTAGGTTGTTCTTTGCGAGGAATGGACCTAGGTCATTCTTTATTGACCTAGGTCTTCTTTGTAAAGAATGGACCTAGGTCATTTTTTTTGTTGAATCACACTTTTGGTTTTTTTGTCGTGTCTTACATTTGACACTTTAGTTAGAATTGTTAGTATCTTATCCATTTTTATAGAGAACAAACCTGAGTTATTTTATATAAAATAATTTCATTGGGTCTATATTTTTCGTGGGTTTGAGCCTTTCATATTTTGGTCTAACAACTAGTACATATAAATACTGGCTTGTACATAGATTTGGAGTGTTAATTAATATAATCCAGAATGTTCATCTCTATCAAATTCTCTGAGTTCTCTTTTTACTTTCTCAGTAACCAAACGAAGCAAAACATCAAATTCGCATTTGATCACGCATATTTTCATTTTTGTAACTAAACGCCTATTGCTTGACGGAACCAAAAATGGCAAAAAAGAAAGAAGTAAAGCTAGAAAAAAAAATTGATATTAATACTTCTAACTCTGATACCATTATAAGAGGAATCGTACTCCAACAATAACATGAACACTGATGCCATTTTCAGAAGAATCACCTAAAAGTTTAAGCTGACAAGCGTCCCAAAGTGAACCCAACAATTGGAGATTTTACATTTTGATGCATGTACAGGAATCAAATCTGAGATTTTATACTCGTTGTGGTACTATGTTGGTGAAATCGTTTGAATATCAGTCTTAACAACCATGTTTACGAAATCGGCAAATTTGTTGCCGCGTTATTTTTGTAATATGATTTGAATGAAGGATGTGCATAGATTTGTCGCAGAGGTAAGGACCACAAGAACCAATCGATTACTTATTTTCAGAATTGTTTTTACCATATTTTCGCTAGGATCCGACTTGAACCATCTAGTGGTTGTTGTCACCGGATCTATGTCAAATATGATTTAAATAAATAAATTTATATTTGAGAGGAGATTTGGCTAAATTTGAATTTGGATGTATATTTCTATTATTTGGCCAGGTAATTTGGGAAATGAACTGACGTGATTTTAAAGGTAAACTGAGATGTTTTAAATTTGAAATAATATAAAAGATATATGGAGTTAATTTAAAGATTGAGAGCTCACAATGGATTTATTTTATTCTTTTTTTTATGATAGTTTGTACTGTTTATATGTTAGCTCTAACCATCCAATTTGGGTGCGATAACCTTTGTAAGCTATCCTCCCTCCACTCAATAATGTAGACTTTTCTTCCATTTATTCTATGTTATTACGTGTCATTTGCACATCAATCCAAATTGATGTCCCAAATTCATCCCAAACAAGAATTTTACCATCAAAATGTTGAATGATAACTACAAATGTTCCAAGGATGCTTCTGAATGCGAATGATTGAATCACCGATTATTTGCTGCGCCTTGTGCTATCGCCATCTTCAGGTCTCTTTCAGCTTGAAGAAATGATAAATTGATGATAGTGTCTGAGAAAAAAAAATGAGAGAAATTATAAACATACAACAGAAACATAAACCGAGAAAAAATAAAATTTTGCGAAATGAAATCAATAATGGTCACATTTAGGTGAATTAAGTGTTAAGTAAAAGTAGGTGAGACCCTTAAGAAGCACTTTCAAAATTATTCTGAAACACAAGCACCCCACTTTTGATAGTATCTTTTCTCCCCAGCAGAGGGCTTCACATCTCTGTTTGCTCGTAAGTCATAAAGTTAGTCGCTCCTTATTCCTTTATTCATAAGGAGTGTAAATATACATTTATCTTGATTATTTGACTAAGATTTCAAATTGAAGATTTATGATACGCAAACAAATTTTCAATTTGGACGAAATAATTTATTATTTTCATGAAATATTGCATGGGATGAATGTTACAAATATCCATATGCCTTGCCACTTCTCATTAAATGATTTCTAATCATCTAGATTACATCGAAGGTGTGTAGTAAAAAGAACATATATAAAGAGTTTTTAAAATAATTATTGTTAGTTGTGTTATAAAAGGATCCACCTACAATACAAGTGTGATTTTATACCTTTTTATTTTTTATTTTTTTATGATTCAACCATTGAATTCAACTCAAGAGTTGCAAATGCTATTACAACCACGCGGATGATATTATTTGATATTAACGATGTTGTCCCTTATGTTTACTAAAAGAATAAGAAAAAATTAAGTTTAAGAATTTTCACACATTGGTCCGTTAAAATATTTTATTGTCAAAGATAATTTAGTAAATGAACATATTTATATATTAAAAATATGAATGAATTATTTTAACTTGGTAAAATGCTCTCGACTTCCGTTTACTTAAAATACCAATTAAATTTTAATAACACTATTTTGTATTAGTGTAACACAAAATTGGACAAGGTTTTATATAAATTTTGTCAATATTAAAATGAAAAAAATAAATATTAAATAAATGCTTGGATAGTCATTTAAATTCTCATTATAGAGTTTATAAAGAATATTTTCAAAATAATAAAATTCAATATGTAAATTTGAGATTGTGTAAAATTACTTATACTTTATCACACGCATGAAGCTAATCAATTATTTATTTAATATGAAAACAAATAAATTGTATAAAATTTATTCTATTACTTAAATTTAAAATTATAAAAAATGAAACTTAAATTTAAAATTGGTTGAGAAGGAGAGAGAGAATAAATTTTTTAGAATTTTCAAATGATTATATTTTAATTGGGTTAATTACATAAAATTATTAAAACTTATAGTTTTTATTATTTACAGAAAACAATAGGAATTGTTGAAGAAAATGCCAAATAAATTTTCTAAAATTTTGAAATTATTATATTTTAGTTGGGGCTTATGTATAAAATTTTTAAAATTTAAAATTTTTATTATTTATAGAAAACTATAGGGTCTGCTAAAGAAAACACCAAAATGGTATTCGTTCCCATTATATTATAAAAAGAATTAGTTGAATATTTTGTAAAATTTATTTTTAAAAGTTCTATTAGTATTAAAGGATTAAACTATTATAAAAATATGAAAAAAATATGATGGATAAAATTTAATAAGAATAATGTTAGTTCTCGAAATCAAATTTTAAAAAATTACTCTTTATTATTTACTATGAGCTGATAATTTTATCCGAATGATTTTTAAAAAAAAACTAAATCAAGCAATTAACTTTTTACGTTTTTTTAAATCACTTTCAAATACAAAAAAAGCATTATGAAACAGAATTTAAACAGCCAAAAACAAACTTATGAATCAAAATTTCGGTCTTTCCATTATAATCATAGTAACATATTTTACAACGATGTAGCATCAACTAATAAAATTGTACAACCGACGCAAAAATCTGCCCAAACTCAATACAAAGAATAATGCTTTAATTTAATTTTTTTTGGGGTTTGTGTATAAACTGTAAAATAGAATGAAACTATAACTGAAAGTTTAATGTTTCTTTTCAATTTCATGACTCCAAAACTCTCCCAAGAAAGTCTTAGCGGCATCCAAACTCGGATAATAAGTCGGCTCAAGAAATAACTGACTCAGCGAGTCGCTCGATGCCCCACTGACCACCACAACTCCGTTGGCCTTCGCCTCTAAGCTCCCCATCACCACCGCCAGCAACTGCTTATACGCGTAAAAGAACCGCTTCAACGCGGCCTCCACCGCTTGCAGTGCCTGAACCAGATGAATCTTCGCAAAGTCTCTTTCTTTCTTCTCGTTGTACATTCTCATCGCCGCTTCCTGCACCCTGGGCCCACCCCTCGGGTCCACCTCCACTCCTAGTATTAACGGCACATTGTGTTTTAATTCCTTGGACTGTTTCGTAATTTCAAACAGCCCACGTGATCTAAAACAAAACGGGCCGGATTCGGATGACGAGGATATCGATAACTGATTCTTCAGCCTCAAGAAATCGTCCGGATCCATCAACAGGTGGACGTCTTCGATCTCCGACAGAAGTTTCCAGATTCTTTCGAGTAGATAGCAGTCGTTTGACGCTTCTTCGAATTGCTTACTCTCTATCCTGGAAACGATGCGTTTTAGGAGCTGCTGCGTTGTGAAGATCCACGATTCGAGGATTTGGTGTGCTGTGTAGAGAGTCTGATTCTCGTGATTGTTTATTTGGTGATCGTAGGGGTTCTTTTTCAGAGAGTGGAGCTCGTGTGGTTTGCAAACAGCGTCGTATTCGAGGTTTGGTTTCCCGGCGAGGTTTGGCTCGCCTAAGCCGAGAGTGTACCGGCACCGTCTCATCTCGCACTCGATGATGTACATAATTTTATCCGCCACGTCCTCGGATTTCTGCCACGCGGCGAGGCGAGGCAGCAGGCTGTATTCGCTTGTTCTGTTAACCAACGTCGATTCCCCGCCTGGAACCTTCCACACCTCAGCGGAGCTTCTGTTGCGAGCCAAGAAGCCGTTCTCCGTCGTCAAATCGACGATCGGAGCCGTGCCAGAGCGGTCATCGTCCTCGCATAGAGACGCGATGAGCTGGATCTGACTGGTAGCCAGCGACTCCAGCCGCCGCTTGAACTCGCGCCGGTTGGCGTACGGCCTTGGATCGGAGTGGACGATCGAAACGAACCGGAAGGTGATCTCCAAAGCTTGCAGAGCCGGTTTCAAAACGGCCTCGTTTTCCCAGTTGGGAAAGTCCCTCGAGCTCCATAGCTTCCTCAGCTCCGGAAGACGGAGATACTGCTCGTAAGCCGAACAAGCCGCATCTGAACAAGCAACAGGCGATTTAGTAGCTCCCCGGAACGGCGTCGGAATCGAAACCTGAAGTTTATTAGAAAGCTTTGGAGACTTGCTAGGCATTTTCGTTTTACAATCTAGATCAACCATTGTTTTTGTATCAGGGAGAGATGAAATAATAAAACGTAGTCGTTTTGGGTTTCGTTAACGTTAACTTTGATTTGGTTTGCTCTTAGAACACGAGAGAAAAGAGGGAGAGGGGTGTATATATGTATATATAATAAACATAGGGACGTGTTTGGGGATAAGATTAAGAAGGAGAAATAGAAATATGTATCTTTCAGAAAAAAGAAAAAAAAGATATAGAAATAGATACAGAAAAGGCGTGTGGAGTAAAGAACGAGGAATTTTGAAAGTAGTGGTGGCGTAGAAATGTATTTAAATTTTTTTTGAAAATTAGGAAAAAAACTTGTTTTTTTTAATTGTTTTTCAAAAGCATATTTATTGGGTTAGGACACAGGCACACGAAGCTTATCCATTTCTTTCACCTAACAAGAAGGAGCGTGCCCGGTCTCCAACTTGGCCTTGTTTGGAATCAAAGGGTTGGAACGGAGACTTTGGTCTTTAGCGTGTAGTTAATTTTTTTTTTTAAATTAAGCCCACCATGGATGAAGATCCAGTGTTTCGCTCCTATTGTAATCACCAATTGCATGCTGCCACGTATACGATCTGGGTTGCTTAGATGATGGCAATAGGATGAGCTGCGGCAGATCTAGTGTTTCCTGAAACACTTTGTGAAGGTTTTTGTTTTTGCTTGGGATGCTTCCTCAAGGCAACGCACATCCTTTGTTTGTAGCTATGGGTCAAAGCGTGTCAGCCGACATTTGCATTAGGCTTGTAGTATGGAGTATAGACCACAATTTTATTTATTTATTACTTCTAGATTTTGTTTGATGAAAACGACTGCGGCCCAATGACGCTTCATTGACAGTGTCAGCGATGGTGCAATCTGGCGGTCTGAGGTTTTACCCAACAAGCTTGGAAAAATCGGATTCAGAACGACTCCAAGGTTTTACCTATTAATTTTAATTAAAATTTAAAAAGCCAGTTGGTTATTTGAAATAACAAATTTGATGTTCGCAGACTGCAAATTCGCAACCATTGGACACAAACTGGAGGTGCCTTATCCTGTTTTTGGGACAGCTTTCTCTATTATTAAACTAAACTAAATTTTAAGATAATAAGTAAACTCTAAAAATACTTGTCGTATTAACCAATCCGGCATCTTTAATGATTTATAATAGGTTTAAGAACTAATCTTTAAAAACATTGAATTCGACTTAAACATTTTGATACTTATGTAATTAGCAGCAATGTTTAAAAAAAAGGAAAGAAAAACTGATCAAATCTGTCGCTCTATCCGTTCCCCAAAATGCATGCTCCAATTAAATATCGCCCTCATTTATAATATTTTTGTCCAAATTAAAAATCATTGCTTTATCGGAGTGAGAATGAGGAAGAAAGAAAAATTCCAAAATATGGAAACTGGTTCCGATGTGTTTCGGATAAGTCTCTCTCTCCTTAGTGGGCTTGTCTCATTCCCACTTGAAAATTTCGGCTAAATGGACTTTGAAGGATCTTTCCCCTTTCAACTCAATCTCCGTGTTTACCGCTCAACGTCACGACTCCCACCGCCCTGATTGGTCCACGTGTCCCCCGTCGATTGCTCCAATCACCCTAGTGCCCTCCAACTAAATCACGCTGCCAAGCACGTGACCGTGTCCGCACACCAGACACGTGGCGCGCATGTCACGTGCAACGCATCCTGTTTATCTACCCTCCCTACCTGTTGAGCATGAGTTGGCACTTCACGTTTCCCATAGGCTTAGTCGGTGCCAAGCAAACACTTGGGTTGCCTCCACGTGGCGTCGACAGTTCGGATTGGTAGTTGATGATGATGGAGATTGGCTTACACGTCTGGTAACAGGACACGCGTCGCGTGGTAGAACAGCCGTTGATTTCGCGAGTCATGGTGGTATAGGCCGCCGAACAAATGAGAACAGAGATTAGTCTATTAGAAAACAGTGAAAGCAGAAACGAGATTATTATTCTTTTTTTTTTCAACTTTATTACTTTGAAGTTTGTCAACTGTGTGAGCCAGCAAAGCAGAATCCTTTCTATTCATTCATTCATTCATTCATTCATTCGTTCTTGCGAGGAAGCATGTTTTAGGGCACAAAAAAGGGGGCATTAATGCGCCAACCAAAAAAATATATATATGTTAAGCATGGCCCATTTCCATGCCTTGTAATATGCACTTAATTTTTCTTTTCCTTTATCCATTTGTGGATGAAGAGAATCGGAATTTCGGATTAGATAGCGAGGACCATGATGCATAATTGTCTGTTAAAGCAAAAAGTTTTACCCATAATAAAGTTCTTATTTTTTTAAAAGCTTAAATGATTTAAGATACGTATTATATTCAGATTTTAATTCTCATATCCAACTTACAAGTATATATGGATGAGTTCTTCTTTTTTATGAGGAATATTAAAATATGTTTAAATAAGGAAATTGTTATGGATAAATTTAAAATATTTTCTAAAATTTAAATTTAAAATCTGCATCCGATCCACAGACATATGGATTAGATTTGAATTGAATTTGTCAATTCGCGAATTAGATTAAATTAAAAATTTACGATATGTAAAATCATGGATCGGATATGGAATGATGTTCAATCCGTAAAATTCGATCCATGAACACCCCTACTAAACATATTCATGTTGCATGAAGCTCTTCATTTGAAAACCATCTTGTTAAATTTTATCTTGAGTTTTTAAATTTTGATTTGAGAATGCTTATTTATTATTATTTATTCTTCTTAGTTTAGATTAAGGAAATTAAACCAAATTTTCTTATTATTTCCTTGAAAACATTATTTAACTTAGATTGACAACCGAAGCTAAGCATATATTACGCTTACTATTCTTGCCCTTGCGTCATGGCACTTTTTAGCTTTAATTATCGGTGTTAATCCTTATTAGATAGATTCAAAATCATCTCATCTGCCCCACTACCAAAAAGAAATTTAAAGAAAGAACGGCAGTGTCGGTCTCGTTAGGCTATTATAATTTTCCTTATATTATATGCTAATGTCCTTTTGGAACCAACTTTGTTAAAATAATGCGATATTGTGATCAGCATGCCCCCTTCTTTCCCCTTGTTTCTAGGAAATGAAAAGGCAGATAAGCATTCCATTAAAGTAATGTCACCATTTTTGCCTCCTTGTTGCAAGTCAAAAATCATTTTATTCTCTATTAATTCAGCAACAAATTTGAGCCACATAATGACGTATTAATAAGAAAAAAAAATTTAGTGACCAACCCTTTAATTTGATAAAAACACGACACTCATTAGTAGATTTATGATGACCTAAAAAGACACGATTATTAATCAAGATAAAATTTAAGTTATCTATTGATTAATAGTGTCAAGTTTAAATTAAGAGTTTTTAACGCTCCAATCTATTAATGATAAGATTAAATATCCGATTAAAGATATAGTATTATATCGTTGTTTAATCTAATTATATCCGATTCTTTAAATCATATAATCTAGAACTATCTGGTTATATTTTGACAGAAGATTAATTAGATTTTTGAGTTTGTAATATGTTATTTAAACATGTTACGCAAGTGTTTTTTTTTTTACTCAAATATAAAGAATAAGTTAAATGAGTGGCATGATTTATTAACAACTTGAATTAGAGATTCTAGACGCGATTAATAAAATATGTGTCTCAATTTGACACCACACCACACGACACGCTAACTCAAATTGTTTGCAGGTTGAAGAAGTCTAAGAAAGAAATTAATAACGAAAGGCATTTCTGGTCCCCGTTAATGGCCATTAATTAGAATTAAGAAGTCGTTGTCGCTAATTACAACCATAATAAATGCGCATCGATCAGTGGAGAAAACCCATTAAAAGATAAAATAATGTAACCTCGGAATGGATAAGCATTACATGAGAATGATACAGCGATTTGCCTCCTTATTGCAAGCCTAAAGACCGAAAAGCACATCAAATGAATCTCAACTTGCCTCCTAATTGCAAGTCAAAACTCTAGAACGCACTTAAAATCAATCTCAAGTGGGGACGAATTGTCATAAAAGAATTGAGCAAGCAAGCGGCAATCAACCTCTCAAATCTATCCACTTCGTTTTATTGTTTATACATTATCCTCAAGCTTTGCTTTCTTTTCTTCTTTTTAAAAAAAGAAAAAGAAAAGCAAATGAACGGATATAAACTTAGAAATAGAGGAGCTCCAATTGGAAATCTAGGGAGCAAAAGTAATATGGGTCAATTTCTAGGAGCAAAAGTCCCATAAAGAAATAGTAAATCTGAAATTAAAGTGCTTAGAATTTAAAGTTATGAAGGCCAAACTATTCATTAAAAAAAAGTTAAAATTGTGGATATACCATATATAATATTTGAACATTTTTTCCCTTAATTAAAAGAATAAATTAAAGTTTATTCCTGTACTGTGAACCAAACCCCAATTTGTTTTCTTTTTTTAAAGTCAACAATAAAATGTTTTTATCTACGACTTTATAGTCTAAATGATAAAAAGATAAGCATCATGAAATACAGAAGATTGTTGTGCTGTCTACATTCGCATGTTGTTAGGGATGTTCACAAAAGAGAAGAATTATGTTATTCCAAAATCGATCAGTGCGTAATAAATAGATGGACAGTACGGAGGGATACAAAAATCAGAGTTGCTGATGACTATCGTGAAAAAAAAAATGCTCTTAAAAGTGATGGTAAAGGGGAGTATACATTGAAGGATAAACTGATGATGTTCACGTGCAAGCGGAACTGTGAGTTGGTCTTTTTTTTTTTTTGAAAACTGTTATACAAGATTATAAGTATTATAATTAATATTTATAAACAGATTTTATAATTGGGACATTCTTCCTTATATGTACTTTTTTGAAGTGCTGTTTAAATTCTTCAAATTCTCTTAAATATTCGAGGGTTATCTACTCCACTCACATTTCGTGAAGGATAGGTTGCTTCCACTCAATTATTTGATAATTGAAGGAAGATTATAAATAACCCCCATAAATACTTTTACGAAAGCTCGAACCGTTATACTCAATATTATAAGTGTAAGAATTTTCTCACTGGATCAAAAGTCGATTGCTCTTTGAAAGAAAGAAAGAAAGAAAGAAAGAAAAAACATGCACGATACCCGTGTGTTATAAAGTCAATGATAACAATAATGTGCCACATGATGAAACATTGGTGCCATTGATGTAATTAATTGTTTTGCCGTAGATAAGGAGAAAGAATTCATGGGATGGTACATCTGCATCATCCTTGTTCTCTGTATGCTTTGACTTAAATGATGTGATGGAGAATGATGGCTAAATTGACAGCATCGCACCGAATTACTATCAGGATGTTTGGAATCGGTCCAAGTCTCACCCAACTATTGCATTCAAGTAATCGTTATATAGAAAACAAATAAGTAAAAAGAAGGTAAGAATTTCAATCCACACATAGGCTCAAGATCAGGGGGACCTAATGTGATATAAACATTTATTATCATTAATTTTTCTCTTCCTAATTTGCTAATAATGAATCCACCAATCCCGAATTCAGTCATAAACACAAAAACATACGAAACGGTTTTCTTTTACCGACTTTAAAAATATGCTTGTAGTAGATCTCTGGAGTAGCTTGGAGTCGTAATTTTCAATTTTGTAGAATTTTGGATTTAACTAATTAACTTGATTGTAACGGGTTGCAAATTAATATAAACTAAACTACCATTTACTTTGATCGTATTTATTAGATTCAGGTCCTCTCGTGATGTTATAACGTGAAAGTTATCAAATTGAATGGTTAAGATTTGTTTTTTATTAATTCGTTTGACAACCTCTTAAAACTATGCGTTTTTGTCGTTAATATTATCTGCCACCGCGAGGAACTCATCCTCTTATCAACGACTAGTCGTAGCAATAAGAAAAATTTAAGAAAACCATCCTACTTTATTAAGTTAAAATATTAGATATCGGATTATGAGAAGAACTTGAATCTGTATATCTTAAGGTTTTTTTAGCCTTCAACAAATTAATTGGTTTACTAATAAAATGCAACATTGGAAAGGAATGAATCTTGACTATAAATTGAGAATGAATTTTATTTAACAACGTGTGATTAGTTAGTTGTCTCAAAACATCAGTTGTGAATCCTCATTGCACCAAATTTAAACATACCCTTAATCAATATCATCCGTAGGAGAAGAAAAATAATTGACTTGAGTCGTCAACAAGATCATCTTCGAGAATCCCTTGGGGTTTTGTCATCGTCCCATTTCGCCGAAAAGTGAGTGAGGTGAACCTCTATTACCATCTCCAGATTTGTATTAGACGACATGTCGCATATATATTATGTTGAACGTCTTCGGTTTAGCTGACTTCGTTGTTTGCTGATCTTCAGCACTTGAAAACCCCCAATTCAATGTACTTGAATGTTAAAGCAAAAGCAGAATTGATTTTGACAGTAGTTAGATTTATTCAATGCAGCCTTAAAGGATATATACATATACAAGATTTATTTAACTCATTGGGAAAAAAACTAATCGTCTTCTTGAAAGAAAAATTTAAAAGGTAAAAAGATCCGAGTGATCAAGAAATTAGAGCCCGGCAAATTAAGAAACTGCATGCAAACACGTTAGTCGAACAAACTGAGACCCATGTCATCATCAGACTCTTCTGCAGGCTCTTCTTTCTTTTCTTCCTTGGCGGCTGCAACAGGGGAAGCTCCAGCAGCTGCAGCTGGGGCCGCCGCAGCTGCAAACTTGCTAGGATCCTGTATTATAAAAGAAAGTCTTAGATAGGATGGTCTCAATGAAATAATTCAATAAAATCATATCATGTTTTTCAAAATTTCTCGTCAATATCATGCTTCGTTAATGACTTAATTTCATGGGCCCAGCTATATGTAAGTACCTAAAAAATTTTAATTTGATATATGTTACTAGGGCTTGATCAGGTGAGTGTTGTCGCTCACTTCGACATGCCACGTGACAGTCTCATTTTGGATGGTACGTGAGTCCTCATCTAATGAGAAACTACCACGTGACGTGATACTCACTTGATCGCTTCTCATATGATTATGCATTTATTTATAATTTTAATCATGTTATGCACACAGAGTGTTTATCCTAAATATTTATACTACTTAAAATCTTTATTCCCTAAAATTTGCTCTTATGACTTTAGGCCTCACATATTTTCATTTATAGCTTCTGCCTCAGTACTTGATTCAAAATGAATGTGTACGTGATAAGATTTTTATTGGACAGACATCAATCAAACAGTCCCAAAATACAAACCTTGAGGTATTCCTTCACTTTGTCTGCTTGAGAGAAGGAGTACTCGCTGGCTACTGCAAAAGAAAGAACATTCTTGTAGCCGTTGATGAAGAAGTGTGGGGCAGCTGCAATTGTTGGGTACCGAATGGAGAGAGCCAAAGACGCGACCCTTGAGACAGCTTCAAGGAACTTCGTTGCGATGTCATCTTCAGTCAAGTCGAGCACTTCTGGACTATAGACAGAGCCATTCTCATAGACAGACATAACAATGAGACCATAAGAGAACGGCTTAATCGCCAGCTTCGAAAGCAAAGCAGACTCAGAACTTCCAACCCTATCACCTTTCTTAATAAGCTCCACTGGTGTGATAATTTCCACGGTTCCTTTGTTAATCTTTGTGGGAATGTTGAGAACCTGTACATAATTTGTGAACCATTGGATGCTTTAAGGCGTTGTTTCAAGGATGCTGAGAATAAGTTAGGATTCTCTCGTAATATGAACTTCTCTTAATAAAATAACAGTAATGATATAACCATAAATTCTTGTACAAATTTATTTTATACAAACTGACGTGGCATTAATTTATTTGTTGAATTAAATATCACTTGGCCCATGTGATTTGTTTTTATTAATTTATATTTTCATTCAACCAATGAATTAATACCACGTCAGTTTGTACAAGAATTTGTAGCTATATCATTACTCATAAAATAAATACAAGAATTAGAGGTAGTTACTGTATATTAAAAAATGAACGTTAAAAAAATCAAATTAGAAAATAATCCTGATGTCAAGCAATAAATAAATTAACCTGAAAGAAAGAGGTCTGTGAGGGATCGAGCCCGGTGTTGCCGGGAGGAACAACAACATCAATTGGAGCAACTAACCCTACGCGAGCAGGAGCTGCCACCTTGTGTTTGCTCACCTCGTCGCTCACTTCCTTCAAATCACCTTTAGTGAAAATCATACCCACATTGCCCTGATTCAACCAAAATATGAAAAAGAGGGGGGGGGGGGGGGGAAGCCACGAAAATCAGAAAGTAAAAAAGAACGATTATTGAATAAACTGATCATATGAATAATCACATTACCTGAAGAAGGGGAATGAGATTGAGAAGGTCCCGGTTACCAGTTCTTTCAGCATGCAATCTGATGGATCGTTTCATCATGGTATTTTTTCCCATCAGAACGATCGAATGGTCACGGAGACCTGCCCTTATGTGCTGGAGCTGATTGGATCCCACATTATCGGCGGCCACGATCAGAATCTGGCTGTACTCCTCAAGCAACTTGCACAGCCTTGCATCGTAAGCAATCTTCTTCTCAGCCTTTGATAGCCTCATCGCCATTTGATTTTGATTTTTTTTTCTTTTCTCCGGGAAAAGAAATACTGTTAAGTAGAAATGAACTGCTTTCCTGAGTTTTAGGGTTCTTATACTTGGAATTTGGCCGTGCTTTCTAACTGAATTCCCTCAAATACAGTCTTGGGTTTGATTGAATCAATATATATTGAATATTGTCGTTTTGGTTAAGTTTTCTAATATAGTTTCATATGCGCGCCACATTATTTTCATCTTGTCTTACACTAATATAGGTAGCATTTTTGTATCACATTAGAATTGTTTTTTGGCTCATCAATTATTCTGATTACACAGGAGAAAAGTAAAAGGATATCCGTTAATCAGGCTATTGATATTAGACTGTTAAGGCATAATAAAGCAACGGCTTATCAATTATTTTGGCTTATCACAAGCTGAAAATATTTGTGCTGCAAGTAGGAGATGGCTCGTTTCTACAACTGAGGGTATCAGTAATCGACATTGACTGTTTACAATTTTCAACCCTATAGCTCTGTATCAAACAGGACCACTTTGATTTTCACTTTTAATCCTTTTGCTTTTACTTTCGTAGAATCACGGGAAACTGTCGTCTGCGAGAGCTAAAATGGTGAGAATCTCAGCCAAGACTTATCTCTTTCATTAATCTACAATTTTCCAATTAAATATATTTCTGATTATTATTGTTTATTTTTATTTTTCTTAATATATCATTACTATTTACTAGATTCGTTGAAATGCACTGATGGTGTTGCCGTTAGGTTTCACATCAAACAAGAAGATTAACAGCAAACTCGCTCACTCAGAAATTATTGGGATTTGGAATGCGAAATTATGTGAGTGGCTTTTCTCACTGCTGCCAGTCTGATAAATTAATTAGTCATCTCGGAGCAATTTCCTGAACTTAGCTGAGTCCGAAAAGTTTTCCGAGTTTCACATCTGACAATGAATGAATGAATGCTTCCGAAAGATGATCGCTTAACGATACAGCTGCTCTGGCTTCTTTAGCACATATGCATTAACAAATGTCAAATTTTTAACGCAATCTAACCTCTAATCTCAAAAAGGTACAGGGTTGCAATGTATAAAATCAATTAACAGAGAAATTCAAGGTGAAGTACATCGTAATGATTGGTTTGAGGTGGTTATTCCACAATATTTTGGGCAGACTTTTAGTTAATGACAGCCCATAAAATAAGCAGAAATATTTGAAGAAACTTTCCTGATAAAATAACAAATAAATAATTTCTTAAACATGTAAAACTTGTATGGGACAGAATATATATTGTCCTAAATAAAGGATTATATGAAATAAAAAGGAAACTGAGTCTACAACAAGCATTAAGAAAATAAAGCAAACAAAACCATAAACGTCAAAATCCTAAGTTATAGCACAAATGACAGTGCACTTAGTCGAACAAGCTGAAGCCCATATCTTCATCAGACTCCTCAGCAGGCTCTTCCTTCTTCTCTTCCTCCTTTGCAGCAGCAGCTGGGGCATCACCACCGCCAGCAACCGGGGCAGCAGCAACGGCAAACTTGCTTGGGTCCTGCATTCATACAATGATAAATAATTGTAGATTTTGTGATGATATATAGAACAATGCAATCGGAAGGGAAAGTGCACGAAATACAAACCGCCAGGTACTCCTTCACTTTGTCGGCCTGAGGGAATGAATACTCTGTTGCAAGAGCAACAGCAACCACATTCTTGTATGCATTGATGAACATGTGTGGAGCAGCTGCCAGGGTTGGGTATGAGATGGCAAGTGCCAGAGCCGTGACCATTGATACACCTGAGGCGAACTTCTCCACTAGGTCATCTTCAGACAGGTCAAGGACCTCTGGGCTGTAGACGGAACCGTTTTCATAGACAGACTGGACAACAAGACCATAAGAGAAGGGTCTAATACCAAGCTTTGCAAGCAGGGCCGCCTCAGACGATCCCACCTTGTCACCCTTCCTAATAAGCTCCACCGGTGTGATAATTTCAACAGTACCCTTGTTAATCTTGGTGGGAATGTTAAGCACCTATAAAGAATTGGAATGGTAAGATACAGCAAAACCCCAAACTCACAACGTTAACACTAAACTCCACTGCTGTTTAATCAAACAACAAACCATATACCTGGAAGAAGGAGGTCTGGGAGGGGTCGAGACCTGTGTTGCCGGGAGGAACAACCACATCAATTGGAGCAACCAAACCAACACGAGCAGGAGCTCCAACCTGTTCACAAAATATCATATAACATACTAATCAGAAAGCAAATTGCAATAGAAAGTGCCCAATACAACCAAACTACTCAAGCAAACAATAAAAACACATCTGTATCATTGCAGGGAGAATCCAACAAAGTCACATCTAACTTTGACCACAAAAACAGATTTATATCTAGTTACCATCTACACATAAGCATCAATTACCACACAAATCACCTAGGCATCAAATTACAAAAACTGTATAATCAGATGAAACAATATCAAATTGTACCACAACAAAAATACACACGATCTTCAATGCTTATTTGCAAAAAAGAAAAATAATCTATACTTAATCTACTACCAATAGCAATTGAATGAACGAAAAACTAATATAACATCGTGAAAAACGTTGCACTAGTTACCAATAACATAAACAGCCAAGAAAAAAGGAAATCAATCAGTTTCTTATTAAATAAGCAATCAAATTTAGTTTAATAAAACAATAGAATCAGAAACTCACCTTGTACTTAGCAACCTCCTCTTTCACTTCCTTCAAATCACCCTTAGTGAAAATCAACCCAACATTGCCCTAATTTCAAACAATAAAAAAACAACACCCCCATCAGTTAAACGAAAAAACTAAAAAACAATTGAATCACAAAATTGAAAAAAAATAATAAAATAAAAACTTTAAATATACCTGAAGGAGGGGGATGAGATTGAGAAAGACAGTGTTACCGGTCTTCTCAGCGTGCATTCTGATAGTCCTCTTCATCATAGTGTTCTTTCCCATGAGCACAACGGAGTCTCCACGCAGACCCCTACGAATGTTCTGGAGTTGATTGGACCCCACGTTGTCGGCGGCCGCCACCAAGATTTGGGTGTAATCTTCCAGCAACTGGCATAGCTTCGCGTCGTACGCGATCTTCTTCTCGGCCTTCGATGCTTTCACTACCATTTCGTGGATTTGGTTCTACTTTTGTTGGTGGTAAAAAGTTGTAAATTTAAACAAAATCGAGGGCCAAGACGAAGCAGCGGCTTGCCAAGGCGGACAGCAGCGGAGTTGCCGTCTCTTTAACCTCAACGAGATACAAAGAGAGTGAAAGAAGTGTACAAGAAAAACCCTAGAATTATCTGCGAGGCTAGTAAGGAGGAAAAATGAAATTGGCGTCGCTTTTATAGTGGATGAGCTGCAGAGACAGTGAGGATTTTATTGTGACCCTAGATCGGACGGCTGGGATTGTTTTTTGTTTTTCTACGTTTGGGGATGAAAATGGGCCGATCTTGGGCTTCGCTAGGCAAGTCATGAATATCAAATCTAAGCCCATTTCTTTAGAAACAGAGTGTTTGAGCTTAACTTATTTTTGGTTGCATAAATTTAAAAATTAGTAGCTTATGTCAATAAGCAGTGACTATGATTTTTTTTTTAATTCTCGTTAAGTATGTATATGGGTAAGGAAAAATCTTAGATGGGATGGGCATGGTACCTCTATTTAATAAATTGTTGTTAGCCATACATTATTTCAAAATCGATCAATTATATTTATGATCATTATTATGATAAAGGGAAAAAAAATAAAATATGTGCAATAATTCTATTTGATAGTCATATTAAGACCCTCACACCCCAAAAGTTTCTTGTAGATAAAAAGTAAATAGTCACACTTTAGATCATATGTACCTGCCGCATTGATTCAGGTTAATATTTGTTTGGCTTGACTTTGATCTAGGTTAAAATATGATGGTAATTTCTTCTTAAACAATGACCAATAATTTTTCAAACAATTTTTTTAATTCTACTAAAATGTTAGGACCAGTCTTAATCAACACAATAATAAGAAGTATAATCATAAATCAATTTAGAGAAAGTTACTTCATTAAAATCTAAATTTATTTATATTTTAGTATTAATAAATATTGAATCCCTACGCTCAAACTTCAAAAAAAGACGTGAAAACTACTTAATAGTGATTCTCATTTTTTTTCTTTTATTAAACAAGTTAACACCTTACTACAATTTATAAAGCTATGTTCTTGAAAATAATGTGCCACCAAAAAGTTTATTTATTAATCTTCAAAGAAAAAAAGGAAAATGAAGAGTGGAACATTTAAACATTATAGCACCGTAACAAGTTGGAAATTGATCGCATTTTTTAACTTTTTTATTTTTTTTAATAAATACAGTAAAATGGAAATAAAGCGGGTTGCATAAAGTTGTTCGTTTGAGATCCAAAGGGCCGCTCCCCGCCAAGCAACGGTATATTTCTCGCAAAACAAATTCATTCCCATCGTGCACCGTCCGATCAGACATCATTTGCTTAATGGCGTCCCCGTGCAGAGATCGGACGGCCGAGTTCCGATCTCTGTCCCAAACTCTGAAGAAGATCGGAGGCACCACGACAGCCGTAGATCAACCAAACAACTGCTTCGTTTCCTCGAAACCTCCGAATCCAGCCTCTTCTAGATCCGAATTCAACAAGAAGGCTTCTCGCATCGGGTTGGGCATCCATGAAGCCTCCCAAAAAATAGCTAGACTTGCCAAATGTAAGCCCTTTCTCTTTTTTATTTATTAGTTATTTTATTTTTCACAATGGAATTTTTAAATTTTTAATAAAGTTTAATTTTTTTATCTTGAATATTAATGAATAGATTTAGGCAATGTTTGGTATCTGAGAAGGAAATTGATTATCGAACTAGGAGCAAATTAGAGAAGCTCATTTTGAGAAAGCACCCGTTGAATCAACCAGCTGAAGCATCTTGTGCTCATTCTAATGAATTGTCTTCTTGTTTAGCTGTTACTTAATTGTATTATAAATATTGATTGGTAGAATGAATACAAGATTATTAGGCATAAAGAAAATAAAAGTTTGCGTTCACTCTTTAATAGTGTGCTGTTTGTTAACATTCTAATGGCAAGGACACAATGGATTAGTAAATGCTTGTAAGTGACCCGAATGGTTAAAAAAAGTTTCTTCTAGGGAGCATGTATCAAAATTTTAATTTAAAAGAAGCTTCTTTGATCTCAAACTTTGCTTCTTCTTTTTTTTTAAGTTCCGATCAAACACTGGAAATGTAATTTCTGTTTAGTGATGCTATGTTGACCTTAGATTTTGATTTAATGTAGTGGCAAAAAGGTCATCGATGTTTGATGATCCAATTGTGGAGATACAGGAGTTGACTGCTTTGATAAAGGACGACATTACAGCTCTCAACGTGGCTCTTTCAGATTTGCAAACCCTTCAAAACTTGGAGATTGCGGAGGGAAATTATTCTCAGGACAGAGTTGTGCATTCGACTACTGTCTGTGACGACTTGAAGAGCAAGCTCATGGGTGCTACGAAAGAACTTCAAGATGTTTTAACCACAAGAACTGAGGTTTTTATTCCCCTGAATATAGCTTTTTTGGTTCATTTGTTTGCCACTGTTTCTCTTATTTTAATGTTTGTATTGTTTATTTTCTGTATAGAATATAAAAGCTCATGAAAACAGGAAACAAATTTTTTCTGCAAATGCATTGAGAGATAGCCCATTTAGGCAGCATGCACAACCTGTTACTGAGCCCCCACCTTGGTCAAGTCCAGTAAATGCATCTGAGAGGTCACAACCATCAGCGTGAGTTTCCTTTCGGCAGACTATCTGAATTCTATTGGTAGTTCTTCTGTATGATGAACTAGTTATTTATATAACGCTGAGTGGCTATAATATGCATCTAGTTATTCTTATGATGCCCATTAGCTGTTATGTGAATTAAGTACTCTTTTATATTATCGGCATATAACCTTGTCTCAATTTCAATTTTCGATGAAGAAAGTGCTAGGAGCTTGAGTTTTCTTTTCTTTTAGAAAATTTTCATTTACTTGCATGTGATGATCCATGGCAAGGTTTACAAAAAGATTAATAACATGGGAAGACTCTGAAATACCTCTTGTAACAATGCAGTTTCATTATAATGACAGTTGTCTATGCCTTAAATATATACCATAGAGCATAGACAAATGGAAAGGGCTAATTTTGAGTTAAACAAATGGCCAGATGGCCCTATGTCCAGGTGAGAAGGAAACAGAATGAAAGCAACTTTGAAGTTTGTTTGTGCTATCTGTGAACTCTGTATATGTAGAGTTTCTTGAAAGCCTGTTATTTTTCCCGTGATTCGTAACTCATTTATATTGATATTAAGATCTAGCCATGTGCATGTTTCCCTTCATTTATTTATAGATTCATAGTTTTTCATTAGTCATTATTTGATTCATTTCTCCTTTTTTCTTTTTGACCAGATTGCCACCAGGTGGAGTCCAAATTGGAAACCAACTGAGGTGTGTTTTAGGTTTATGTTTTTTCTATTAATTTTGTACATGTTGACAACTTTTGGTTTTAATTAAGCAATTGTATTATGTGGCCTTGTTGTGCACCAATGCTTGGAGAATTACTATTTGGGTTATACTTGCGCCCATAAAGGTATAGGGTGTGTTTGGAATTGTTTTCTGAAAGGTGATTTTTATATTTGTTTTACAGAAGGAAAATTTAGTTTTTGTCGTGATGTATTTATAATTGAAAATGCATTTGGTTTTTTTTTTTAAATTAATATCTAAAAGAAAAATAGTAAAATATGTTTGGTAGTTTGTCTGAAAACAATATTATAATTGAAAAAGTAAAAAATTAGAATAGTATATATTTTATTTGCAATAGGGTGGACTAACAATTTTTTTTTTTTATTTTACTTGCCACTCATGAGATCTGACTACACCATAATGAAACAAATAAAAAATATTAATTTTTATCATTTTGTTTTAGGTGTGAGCCTAGTCAAAATTTAATGGGTTGAAAATGTAATATAACCATTTTGCAATTTTCATCCTTTCTTCAACATCTCTAGAAAGCAAGTTGAAGAATAATGGAATGAAAGTTAAAAACAACTATTTTACTATCTTGACCATTAAATCTCAGGTTGGACCCACGCCTAAAAAAACTAAATTTAATGATTTTTATTTGCGCAATTGAAGATTTGAAGTAAAATCGTATGGTTTCCCATGAAGAATAAAAAATTGTTATCCATTACTTTGCACATAAACAATACAATTCTGATTAAATTTTCTACTTTTTGTATTTTTTTAATAATATCATATTATTATTTTCAGACAATCTACCAAATATCTTTTTACTATTTTCATTTTTAGATCCCAAATTACATGTATCTTTTAGAGTTGAAACTTTGACCTGATGTTTCCTTGGAAGAACATTTTAAGGAATGACTAAACATCTTTTTGAATTTAAAGAAATCCAATCATTTTTATCTATAAAACGATTTCAGAAACCTCATTTGAAAAGCAATACCAAAGGCACCTTTTTCTTCTACATATACATGTAAATTACTCTTAAGCCACTAAACTTATTCAGAATGGACATATATCTAACATCGTTTTATTTGTCATTCCAGTTTATGGTTTTGTAAATATTCTAGTTCTCTAAATTTGATACAGACTTATTAGAATGAAAGAAATACATGAAAAAAGAGGGCCTTTAATTTTTGGTTGGGTATTTTGTGTATTGGCAAGGATGAGGATATAGGAAGTCAACAAGAACAAAATCCAATAAAGCTGAAGCTAAAAGGTCCATCACCCTTTCCTCCTTCCACTTTTCTTATATCATTTTTAAATGAGTGAGTAATAAACGCCGAATATGCAACAATCTATATTTTCAGTGAATGATATCAGAAACCAGTAAATGTTTGCGTGTATCTCGCCAATGAGATGTCCTATTGCTTTGATTATTTGCTAGTCTCGCAGGTTTCTTTATTTATTTATTTGGACTTGGCATGCTGAAAGTTATTATTATTATTATTATTTTGGCTTGCCATTTGTTGACGTTTGATGTGTTGGATTGGATCTTGCCTAAACAGACGAAGGCCAGCTGTGGACAATGCTCCTTCACACCACATGGAAATGTCGATGTTACAGCAGGTAGTTCCACGGCAAGAGAATTACTCACAAAGTAGGGCAGTGGCTCTTCATAATGTTGAATCTACAATTACAGAACTCGGTGGGATCTTTACACATCTGGCCACAATGGTGGCACAGCAAGGCGAACTAGCCATCAGGTCTGTTCACCTTCCTAACATATTTGATGTTTGTACATTTGGCTTTGGACGTCAAAAGAATTTACCCATCCAACTAATGTGAGCAGGATTGATGATAACATGGACGAGTCATTGGCTAATGTTGAAGGTGCTCGTAGTGCTCTGTTGAGGCATCTAAACCAAATTTCATCAAATCGATGGCTTATGATCAAGATTTTTGCCGTCATAATATTTTTTCTGACGGTCTTTATGTTTTTTGTGGCATGAATTGGAATACTGAGCATTCAATAATTTTGTTGCTGCTGTGCGAGTATCTATTTTTCACAATCCATTTATGGCTAGTTAAATATGGTTCTTCATTCTGTAAATTCGATCTGCAACTTTTTTTGCTGTAACTAGTAAAATTTTTAGGAATCTAGATATACTTAAAGAAAGCATAATTAGACATCAGTTCTTTTGTGGGTTGTGAGAATATCAAAGGCAAATTTTATGCCCAAGTTGAATTTGTGACTGTATACTATTAACTGATACAAGAGTTATATGATGTCTTGATGAATAAGGATGTTGGTTTTTATCTTTCCCATTGCCTCGACCAAAACTTTAATTTGTATAGATGGAGAAATATGAACACACAAAATAAGGGTTTGACTGAGTGGTTTCGAGCAATTCTCTTTAGCTGGCCATGTGAGGTCGAAGTATTTGTCAAATGAAGGGTCGGAGACATAAAGTGAAAATCATACAAATTTATGTTTTGGGATACCCTTTTTGGGGTAAATTATTTGATGGCTAACATTGCCACAACTAATCACCAACTTGTATTTTCTTGGTTCATATATTTTGTTTGTATCCTGGATTTTCCGCGCGACGAATAAAATTTGGTTACAGGCTACAAGATAGCCACAAAAAGGTCGACGTAAAGGGGAAAGCTTGATTTATCACCTGTAGAATAAAAAGACAAAAGATCCAATTTTCTTTCTTTTGCAATCGCAAATGGAAAGGAAGTCCCATAATTACAAGTAAGATAAGACATTCCAAGTTAACAATAATCTTCAATTCTTCATGTCTACGTAAATTCTCAAAATGGGTTAACAAGGCATTTCTGGTCTCATAAAGCATTACCTATATGCTTTCCGCCTAACAAAAATCTTATCTCGAACAAGTCTTTGCATCACACACTCATCTTATCTTCAGATAGCTATAATTGGGACTATGATTGAGTTTATATTTTTGACTAATTCATCCCCACGTAACGTGGCACAGAATATTCGAACTTCAAGGTTGAAAAAAAATTGTATCAAAGAGCTTTCGACGCTCAAGTTAATCAGTGACCAAAACTCAAAAATTTTATCTCATGTGTCACAAAAATATTTTCAACCTTTTTGTGACATAGCGAAATCCTCATTGCACTTGTACCATTCGAGCCTCTGCAAGATAGTGGTAGCCCCGTATCAACGTTAGGCCACAAAATTAAATAAAAGATTCCATTGCCTGTTTTGGTTATTGTTCATGAACAGGTCACATCTAACAGGAATCCATATTCAAAGGCTTCAATCTTCAAGCACCTTTTATGGCCTCTTTTCCTCTCATTATTGGCATACATGACTATGATATTTCACTTGTTCAAAAGTTTCCATGAAAGATATTGGTAGATGATTGAAGGTGATGAATAGGCTAAAGAGCAAAAAAACACTGCAGAATTTGCCAACAAGGCAGCAAGCCTAACTCTTGTGCAACAGTTAAAAACAGTGCACAAAATTTTCCCCACAAGCAAACATATCGAGGCAAAATCGACAATCGTATTTTGAAGAAAGAAATTGCAATGAATGAAATTGAAATTGAAGTAATTTTGTGAAAGCAGCTGCTGCTTGCGGCGGCCATGTGAGCATGTCTAATGGGTGAAAAAAAATAAGAAAAAAAAAAGGAGCGGATTTATGTCAAGATTTTCTACCATTTGATGGTCTCTGCCTGCTTTGTTTGCATTATACACATCAAATTTGATGTAACATTTCCTTAATTTTGGTGCAAAAATTAAGTTGAATTTTTTGCAAGAGTAAGATGCCACCTAACTTGCTGCTATAATTTTTCCATCGAGTCAATAATTTGATAAATCAAATTGGGTTAGGTAATTTATTTCCCCCAAAAATAAAAGGGTTAGGTAATTTATTTCGGGAAAAAAAAGGGTTAGGTAATGACTAATGACTAATGATTTCAGTTTCTTCTAGGCTTTTTCAATTATATCAGCCTAGCTAGTATGCCAATGATTGCATAAGAAGAGTACTTGTCAGAATATTCAAATTTTTTTTATACTATTTGAGCTTTTCTTTTTTTAAAAGCAAAATAATAATAATTTTACATTGAAAAGCTTCTAAACATACTAGTTTAAAATTTTAAAATTTATGTAACTTATCATCTTTTTTATATTTAAAAACTGTTTTGATATCAACAAAAGGTTAATGAATATAATAATTTTGAAAATACCCAAAATTCGATGAATCTTTCTATGATATAATTTTTAATGTACATTGAGTAATGTCAATTAGTAACAGGTATCATTGCGTCCAAATTTGAAAAAATATAATGAGGTGTATATATATATATATACAGAACTCGTTCATGCATGTTCAATGCTTCAAAATATAAATTTGAAACTATCTTTTAGTAGTTGGTATATTTGTTCTTAAGAAAATATACTTGTTTTTTTTTTAAATTATATTCACTTTAATTTGCTTAGATGAAATATATAAGATTACTTACAAACTCAATCTTGTGATGACCCAACTCTTTGATCAAAAGCTATCATATCTTCGCTGGCCTAACCATTGAGTCGTATATATCTCTCTTACAAAGGGAAAGACAAATGGAATCAAGGGCCAATAATTTTGCTTAAAACTTCTCTTAATTCTCTCAATTTGTCGTTTTTGGGGCAACTCAAAGCATATTAATTGGGACCCCAAAACTACTTATTGCTTTGGCCACTATCAAAATCTTACTATAATTGAAAAAGAATAGAGGCAAAAATAATGTTGACTCCGTATCTCATCATGATCTTGACACTAAAATTATGTAATTGATAGTTATCAAATAATTATGATGATGATATATAATACATCCCACATCCCTAGGACCCATATAAATCAAATTTTTGTAGAGTAGTGATTACTTTACAGTCATGCTGGTAGTGATTAAAGCTGGGCAACGCCACATGAAGACTTGTGAATTATCTTTCAAGGAGTGCAATAGCTAATGAGGTCGAGTTCTTATTAGATTTGATGACAATGATATGGGTATATTGCTCGATTTCAAAATACCCTAAAATGAAAGATTATGCTTGTTTTTTTGGGGGGGGGGGGGGGGGGGGGGAATAATTAATCGGTAGTTTTAGGAAAATATCGTTTCTTTCCTTTCAATTATTTCCTTGATTTATTATAGTTTTAAATAATTAAAACCAAAGAGTTTGCTTCAAGTCTTCCCCCTTATTTGGGTACAACAAGCATTTTTCTTATTGATTATATGTGTTGGGTTGTCATACAAACATTGTCCTCATTATTATTATTATTGTTGTTATTATTATTGTTATGATTATTATTATTGTTATTGTTATTATTATTTTTTACAAAATGATTGAACCAACTACTAAAATGACTTCGATGTCCTACACTAATAGACATTCATTGCATTTCTTTGCTTATAAAACTTAACGTTATGATAATAAGTAGAATTAATATGTCACACAATCATTTCTTGCCCACTGAAATATTAATTGTTAGGAAATTAAAAATATTACTGTGGGCAGTAGACGTAGAGCATGCTTTTGGATGCTTGTAAAGGGAAATTAAAAATAAAAAATTAAAGGCTAAAAGCTCGAAGCAGAAGCCAAATTGCATATAAAAGCTCGAAAAGAAGTAAAAAGAGAGACATTTTAAACGGATATATGCTTCGATCTACACAAATTCCATCTAATCATTATCTCGTGGCTGTGGAACTGTTTCTAATTAATCCAATCATTTAACGAATATGGAAAATCATTAAGTTGATTAGAGATGTCCATCGAATTAATGCTTCAAAGCCTTTTTTTATTGTTAATTACATATTAGATTCGTTAGTTTCTTGTTAAAAAAATTATATTTTGTGAAATTTTTTTATTTTAATCAATTTGTCTTGTCAGATTAGCTCATTGTTGAAACTCGAATCCGGTCCTAATTAATTATTGGGAACTTTTTTACGCGGTAAAGAGAATTTGGTAATGGCTAACTCATTCTTTTAATCATTGCGTCTCCCACTAATCTCTCATTAAACTTTCGAATTATTTATTAGTCAATATTTTAAGTACATTTCTTCACTTTCACAAAGCACTTTTTTTAATATTTTTTATTAAAAAAAACACTTTTTGTTTAATAATATGCATGCGCTCATCGTTAATTATCACTCCAATAAATTGAATTCGCCACTGTATGCAACGCATTTGTATTTACGTTAGTTTCTTTTTTCTTTTTTCTTTTTGTAATTTGTGACGTACGAAAGACATTTTGACCAAGTCGTTTACAAAATTATCCCTCCAATAAATGATGTGCACAGAATTAGCGATTAGACATATCTCCTTGTAATTTTTTTTTCTACTCCTCAAAGATTTTTTGTTTTTCTTTCTAATAGCCTCTCAATTATATCGAGATTTTTTGTTTTTCTTTCTAATAGCCTCTCAATTATATCGTTTTTATTTCGGATCGCAAGATTACGATCTTATTTAATGTTGATGTGCCAAATAAAAAATACAAATATGAAATAAGTGTTAAAAGTATGTAGTAAATATAATTTTTAAATAATAATTTTAAAAATTAATAAAGATATAATAAGATTATTTCTATACGAAAATTTTCTAATTTTTATTTATATCTAATGTGACCTGTTTAATTGTTTTGTAATTCTAATTCGGCCCTTCTTTTTTTAAAAAAAAAATCCTCTAGCACCAACGTTGACTCTATTAATTGGTACAGAAACAAGTTTTCGTAAGAGATTAATCTTCTGATCTAAAACTTAAAAATACCAATATATTTGAATAAGGGAAAAAAAAGAAAGAAAAGAAGCTAACAAAAGAAAATATACTTTCGCAAAGAAAATCTGAAAAAAAAATTCATATTAATATGTTACTGCATTCAAATTTGAGGATAATGATGTTGTAAAATCAATTGATGATATGAATAAATATGTGGAGCCAGTCATACAATTTAAGCATCGATTATTTAGTCAAAAGATCAGCAATTAGAAAGAAGACAGAGAGCATATTATGGGGAAAAAGTTTAACAGGTCCCTCCACCCACTAACAAATTAAACTTGTAGGTAAAAATTTATTTAATTTTTATATTTTGAAGTTAGTGTCTGTTTAGTTTTTATATTTTTAAAAATACCTCAAATCATTCTTACAATTAAATTATTAACACTCTTGCCATTATTTTTTGTTCTTTTTAACTTATTTTTACAATATTACCTTATTATTATAATTTTTTAGACATTATTAAAAAGAAAAAAATAAATTATCAGTTTAACACCAAAAAAATAAAAATATATATTAATTTTTGTGGAACACTCTCTTGAGTTAAAATATTAATTTTTCTAAAAAAATTGATAATATAATTTTTTACAATATTAATTTTATAGACATACGTGAGCTTCCAAAAAAATTACTATATACCTTTTTTTGTTTTTATTTTATTTTGTGTTTAAATTGATAATCTAATTTTTTATTAATATAAAAAAATATTATTATAAGAGTAAAATATTGTAAAAATAAGTTAAAAAGAATAAAAAATAATGACATGAGTGTCAATATTTAGCAATAAAAATATTTTGAGGTATTTTTAAAAATATAAAAACTAAATAAACACTAACCTCTTTTACCCTAAACTTGCATGTTTAGCTTATGATGATAAGATAATAGAAGTTAAATAGGAGAAAAAAAAAAGAGATTTTAAATCAACTTTTTGACTAGTAAAGATTGAGTAGTTCACCAAATTCTTGGCTGAGCGGTCGTTTTCATTCAAATATGCGTAAATCAATTAACTTTTTCGTTTCTCAAAGCCATCCCTAATTTTCAATAAATTTTTGGTAAAAATCAAATCACCAAAAGCTGCAACGCATATCATAAGTTAATTTTTTTTTTGTTTTTTGGTGAAGAACTTTCAAATTTTCAAAGTCTTTCATCAATGACCCTTAAATTGGTTAAATAGTTTATTATTATAAAGAAAGAAAGAAAGAAAGAAGAACCAATAAATCTATTTGAATTGCATCAAACTCAAAAGTTGAGTAAAATAAAATGATGGTGTTAGTGTAGTAGCTTCTTCTGTAATTTGAATTTAGTGTTGATCAAAATTTTACCGAATTATTTTGTGTTTGGTAAACTTAAAGAAGAGGTAATGGTTATGAGTTGTAACGATTTATAATAGAATTTGTCCACTTTGAATGAATCTTCCTTTTTCTACATTAATATTATTCTTGAATTGTCATTTTCTTAATTATGTCTCATCATATTGCTGAGTGCTAGAAGTATCTTTCAAAAGCATATTATTACATAATACATTCCTACTATATCATTATATCATCCCCAAAAAATTATGACTTTATTACGATCGTTTTACGTATGTTACGACGTAAGTTTCTAAGTGTTTTAATGCATTGAAGCCCAATAATTTGTTATTTTTTACACTTTTATTTAAGATGGTATTTGTATATATATATATATATATATATATATATATATATATAATAAAAATTTACCAATTTGTTCCTCTTGGATGCAGACATTTAATCATTTTTAAAAAAAATTAAACTCTCAGCTCAAGAATATAGGGAAGATATTTCGACTACTATATTAAAGACTGGTTTACTAAATAGTAAATACACGTTGATTTAATTTTTATAGAATCTCAAAACTACAAGATTTTTTTCTGTAACATAAATTGCACAAACCTAAATAGAGGAAACTAAAGTTAATATTCCTCGCTTCTTTTGATATAAAATGGATCAAGTCTTATCAATTGGCACCTAAGAAAACAAATTTAAAAAAAAAAAGGAGAGGCAATGGATTTGAATTTATCGTTTTAATTTCATATAGCTGGACTTTCTTTACGGAAAAAAATAGAGCCAATGGGTTTTCTCAAATGGAATTACAAAATTATATTTGATTTTTTTTACCTTAGTTATAAATGAATGCTTGGATATGAGACTAGCTCAAGTTCACTAAGAGTATCTTCAAAAGACTCTATTAATTTTACTTTTTAAATATTTATTTATTTAATTATGTGGTAAAAATGAGAGTGAAAAAATATTATTCTCCAAATGATATTTTAAATATAAATAAGTTAATATTATTTAATCAAATAAATATTTTTTAAAGGAAAAATGAATAGTAATTAAAATACTTCTTTCTCTCTAATAAAAAATAATAAAATATAAATTAAAGAGGGAAAAAGTAATTCTACAAAATTGAAGAGAAAATATTTTTATTTAAAAAAATTAATTAGAGTGACTTTTAAAATCTTAAATATTGTAGTAATAAATAATAAAATTTTATTTAAAATTTTTTTTGAAAATGCGCTAACCCATTTTGCATTGAATTGTTGAGTTGTCAATTGCACAAAGCCTTTTCATATCCAACAACAAAAGTAGGTGAAAATTTTGTGACTCATAATTAACTCCCCCTCTATCATATATTACGCAAAGGATTATCATCTACGCACTCTGCCATTTTAGGACAATATTATCACAAATGACAGGCAATGACAACCGTGTAACGTGACTTTAATGATAAATGTCCATTAATAAAGGGTTAATAACATTTGATCCTCTGATTTATTATGTTTTTGTAAATTAATCCACAAACCTTCTATTAGTATCAAACAAGTCCTTCACTCTTTTTTTTTCCTAATAATTTTATTTTAAAGGATGGATTATGATTCTCTCATAATTTGATCTATTTTTGTGTAAAAATATATGTAAGTAATTAATAATTAACAAATAAAGAAAAAAAAATTAAATTATATCCATATACTATTACTTAAAAACAAATGACATAATATTTTTAAAAATTTATGAGAGCTCAGATAAGGAGAGAATCTCTATCCGTGAAAACCCACAAATAAATTCACACGATTTTCAAAGATTAAAATTGGAATTAATTGAGAAAAATGTAAATTACCAAGAACTCATTATTTTACTTATTTGGATATTTACCAAACAAACACACTCATGAAACAATATTTAATGCCATTTATGTGACAGTTACACTCACAGAGATTACATAAGAATACACAGAGACATGGACACGCTGCAAAGACAGAGTTAAAAAAAAAAAATAGTATAAAGTTTTGAGTTTCAAGCAAAGTACAGACGCAATAGAATCTCTGCAACTCTGTAACAGAAATCATGCGAGTTTTAAACAAAAGCATGCAAAAAAAGCAGCTGAAGCTTTTAGTTGCTTTCAAAGTTTAGAAGGGTCATTTACAACACTGCGAAATGCCAATTCTTCAATTGTGAAGCTTTAAATGATTTTGTAGCTGTTCCGCCTTTCATGCTTTTGCATTCTTGCTCTCTTTTCCTTAGAAAGACAGTTTAGCAAGTAAACCAATTTGCCAGTGTTCCCACATTTCTTAATCACAACGAGGTAATACTAAGGTGTTACACATATATTTGTCTCTTGAGATCAATTTGTTTTTTGTATTTTATTTTATTTGTTTATTTTGCTCTTGGTGTTTACGTGTTGCAGATCTTTGAATTTGTGTGAGCAAAATGATAAGTGAGAAACAAGCAGAGGAAGAAATGGTGTCAAGCTTGAATGAGAGTGAGAGTCAAGAGAAAGAGGAACAAATTAAGCAAGATGACTCAAAGTTTGGCCTCAAAAGCCTTCTTTGGCATGGTGGGTCTGTTTATGATGCCTGGTTTAGCTGTGCTTCTAATCAGGTACAATTCTACTTGATGTCCAAAAAAAGAGAAAGAGGGAAAAAAAAAAAAAAAGAACCCATCTCATGTTTGTATTTTGAATTACAGGTTGCCCAAGTTTTGTTGACACTCCCATACTCATTCTCTCAACTGGGAATGCTATCAGGCATCATATTGCAAATTTTCTATGGGATTATGGGAAGCTGGACTGCATATCTTATTAGTGTTTTGTATGTGGAGTATAGAAGCAGAAAAGAGAAAGCGAATGTCAGTTTCAAGAACCATGTCATACAGGTTAGCTTTTCAAGAACAAACCCCCAAAATAAAAATTAAGATAAAAAATCATTTTTTTTCCTTCTTATAATCCCAAAACGCTTCCACATATAATTCAAATTCACTTGTTTTTGTTTTTGCAGTGGTTTGAAGTGCTAGATGGACTGCTGGGTCCGTACTGGAAAGCTGTTGGATTGGCCTTCAACTGCACTTTCCTCCTCTTTGGTTCTGTTATCCAGCTTATTGCTTGTGCAAGGTCTTATAATTTTTTTCCCTCCCAATTTTGATCTTATTTATTTATTTTCAATTATTGGGTTTTGTTTCATTTGATCAATAATTTCTGTTTCTCTTGTTGTGATTTGCAGTAATATATACTATATAAATGACAATTTAGACAAGAGAACATGGACATACATTTTTGGAGCTTGTTGTGCCACCACTGTTTTCATACCCTCATTTCACAATTACCGACTTTGGTCTTTCCTTGGCCTTGGTATGACCACTTATACTGCTTGGTATTTGACCATTGCAGCTTTTGTTCATGGCCAGGTAATATTATTCGACGGTTCTGATGCTTCCTGGGTGTCTTCTTTGCTTATCAGCCGTTAGATTTGAGCTTTATCTATTTACAGGTTGATGGTGTGACTCACTCAGGCCCAAGCACGTTGGTTTTGTACTTCACCGGCGCCACCAATATACTCTATACTTTTGGCGGACATGCAGTGACTGTGTAAGTGAACATTTTTTTTTTTTTTAAAAAAAATCTATTGCAAATGCCTTGAGAGTTAATTATGGTTTGCCAAATCTTGTCACTGCAGATATTAGTCTATGTTATGCTTAATTTTGTGTTTGGTGCTGACAAAAAAAGTCATGCGGGGTAGGTATATATGTTATAACTTTAGGTAGATGGTCCTCGTCTGCTGTTTTAAATCTAAATGGTCCTCATTAGCTCTGCTACTTTAATTGAAGATTTTTATCCCCTCTTTTAGAGGATCTTGATTATGTTTCCTTGCTAAAGACTAGCATATCTATGTGATGTGTCCCACGCATTCATTTCAGCCTGACTTTGGTTTGACTAATTATTGATAAAGTTTTTAATTTATGGATGTTAAATTACAGAGAAATTATGCATGCTATGTGGAAGCCACAGAAATTCAAGTCCATATATCTTCTTGCCACCCTGTATGTGTTCACTCTAACCATTCCTTCTGCTGCCGCTGTTTACTGGGCTTTTGGTGATCAACTCCTCACACATTCAAATGCCTTCTCACTGCTTCCACGCAGTCGATGGCGCGATGTTGCAGTAATCCTAATGCTTATTCACCAGGTTTGTACAATGTTGTGATGACAACCATTTTTTTTTAATTGCATGTAGCAATGATTTGGCATGACCAATATTTTTCCTTTTATTTTGCAGTTCATAACATTTGGCTTTGCATGCACTCCACTATATTTTGTGTGGGAGAAAGTGGTGGGAATGCATGATACAAAGAGCATATGTTTGAGGGCACTTGCCCGGTTGCCTGTGGTGATACCAATATGGTTCTTGGCAATTATATTTCCTTTCTTTGGTCCCATCAATTCAGCTGTGGGGGCTCTCTTGGTCAGCTTCACCGTCTACATCATCCCTGCTTTAGCCCATATGCTCACTTATAGATCAGCCTCTGCTCGACAGGTGAATGGTCCAATCTTTCAACTTCTAATCTTCAATTTATATCTACGAGCTACCCACTGCCTTATATCTCATGCCACAGCAAATTTTCTCATCTTTGATTGGGATTGCAATTGTACAAAAAATATATGTTTGATAAGTCCAATTGTTTTATTGATATGTTTCCGGCCTCATAATGTAGGTCAGAGGTGACTGAAACTCCGGATGTTATTGTAGTTCTAGGCCCACTCGTGGATTTAATGTTTGAAAAGATGCAAATTTCTAATCTTGAAATGATGTTGGCGGTCCTTTCTCATCAATTGGTTATGTGTTATTTTCACACTTATGTCCCTGCATTACTTCGTATCTTAGATTAGGTGGAAGACTTGAACAACATTTGATAAATCATTAGAGCACGACATCTCTTACAAGTCTCTGAACATAGCTTTTCCTTCCATAATTCTTGTGATTACAGAATTCAGCGGAGAAGCTTCCGTTCTTCCTCCCAAGTTGGACGGCAATGTACGTGGTGAACACATTCATACTGGTATGGGTACTAGTGGTTGGGTTTGGACTAGGAGGCTGGGCTAGTATGACCAACTTCATCAAGCAGGTCGACACATTTGGACTCTTTGCCAAGTGCTATCAGTGCCCACCGCCAGCCTCAGCTACTGCTCACTGATTACGGGCCCGCCCCACATTACCACCAAAGCATTTCTAACGTCTTCTGGTTTCTTGTATTTTCCCCTTTTGTTATTTGTTCAACATTTCTATGTCAATATTAGATGCTTGTGAATGTTATATTTTCTTATTAAGTTTAGCCTACAATTTCCCAAAATAATTATAAAGAATAATTCTATAGGAAATTTTGGATTTGGTGTTGTATCATTCACACAGTACATAAAATTGGGCAGCTTATGATGTGAGTCCACGAGTCCAGAACACAGTTCTATTTTTTTTGCCTTTCTCCTGTCACGTGAATCATGATCCGATACTCTGATGTCTTGTTGCTTAATTCCATTCTATGAAGTCTGACGAGTTAAAATGTGTTTCTGAATAAACATCCACATGCCAAAAGCACTTTCTAAATACGCACTTCGCCATGCCATGCACGATAAAGATGATAAAAACAGCTCTTTATAAAAAAGCGTTTTCAAGGAAACGCGCTTTGTTAGTATAAAGGAAAAGCTTTAATGAGCAATCACACGTTTTCATTTCTTCACTTCTTTTGCTTGCGAAGCTTATTGGTTTGTTTCTTCAAAACGCATAAAAATTAGAGGACAAATAAAAAAAAGTGTAAAAAAGCTCGGAGGAAAAAGAAGCTTTCAATTTTCAATTTACCATTGGAGGCATAAAGGTGTATATCATCATAGCGTTATCATATAATCTCCTTTCACTTTATTCACTAGGCTTTATAAAATGTATATTGAGATGAGCGTGATTTATAGCAGTGAATGTCAACCAATCAATTCCCTTTTCTTTTCTTTTGGGTAAAAAAGATGATAAAAGTATTTTGATCTTATATAAGATCTAGAATATGCAATCTAACCTCTCAACTAAGGGTATATTTACAATGCAATGCTGTCTAGTACAACACTCTCCACACTCTGTTGAAAATCTTTAATTTTTCGTTCCTCTAGTCTAATTATGCACACTTGGATAGTCATTAACTTATACAGACATCCATGCTTTAAACACTACTGATTTAAGTAATATAGCATATTATTACACTTCTGTTGCGTATAATGTAAATCCCGTAGCGAGTCTTATAAGAAGCTGAAGCGAGTGAAGTAAAACCAACAGCATATTCCTCCAAGCTGTACTGGGTACCTACGAAATTTTATGCACTTAGATTATGCTTAATGCAACACTGGCGTATATATGCTTCATTTAGATTGGTGTAATGGCTAGTTTAGCTAAGCCAGCGTCAAACTTTGGTAGTTCATTCTCCAACTTTGTTACTTCAATCAGCTTACTCTCCATGCGATCCTCTTCTTTCTTCGCTAGTGCTTGCATATTCTCAATCAAGCTTAGAAGTCTACTCTTCTCCATCTTATGATTCTCAGCTTTGGTCTTCAACCCTTTTATCTGAAATTGCAACAACTTGAGCTCCGTCATAATATCACCTAAATCCACCAGCCTTCTCCTTAATGCAATCACATTGTACCCCAAATTTTGCAACTCTTCTATTGTTTTCCAAAGCCTTTTCGCTCCAACCCAGAAGTCCATTGCTTGTAGAGAGTGAATTTCTATCACTGTTTCTTCAAAAATTCGATCCCATGCTGATATCAAGTTATTTCTTGTTAGCTCAGAGTAGTTTCGAAGCTGGTAAAAATGTGGGCTCTGCGGTATTCCGTTCAAGATTCGCGTGACCACTATCAACGGCAACGTTGAATTGGACAATGGTTTTTTCTCTGCAACAATTCAATGATCAAAATATTAAGCAGAATTCAACAAAAGAAACACACTTCAGGCAGAAAATTAACGTCACCGCCATCTGATTTTGCCTTAAACGATGCAATGCCACTAGGAGCTTGCTCTGCAGATAACGTGCCAATGGCATCACTTGTATGCAAAGGGGAACTTGTACGACATTTATAACGCCTTTTATCAATCCTTTTCTTTTTCCTGAAGCCAAGAGCACTACTGCTGTTGACGGCTGAAAGCAAAGTTTCCATTAATTAGAAAAAAAAAAAACACTAATGCATGCGGATGATCACACTTGGAACGTACTAACATCGATCATTGGACAATGTACCAGTAAACATTGGTAGATATGCAGGTTTAAAAGGTTTCTGAG
The DNA here is from genome assembly GCA_029633175.1 of Citrus glauca. Classification (NCBI taxonomy): domain Eukaryota; kingdom Viridiplantae; phylum Streptophyta; class Magnoliopsida; order Sapindales; family Rutaceae; genus Citrus; species Citrus glauca. Next base: position 1,145,509 of record JAQOOD010000004.1, on the reverse strand, counting down.
AGATACACAGTAAAATGTACAACAGGTGTTGACGCAGAGGAATCGAAGAGGCTTAAATTTGAGTCTGCTTCTGTCATGTTTTAAGAGAATCAAAACTTAGCTAAAAAACAGTAAAGTGTTGAGAGTAGAGAGAGTAAAAAAATTTACCAGAAGAGCCAAAGACGAAGGATCCTGCTGCAAATGCAAGAACTAATCAGAACATGCATACGATATAATTTTTCTCGAATCTAAACGTATGTATTATTTCTAACTTCAATGCTACATTGTTAATAGTCACGTATAAGTCGACCCTGCTCTAGAGAACGACTATACTAACATCAGTAAAATAGTTAGCAAATGTTGAAGATGAATCATGTACAGAGATACATATACTTTGGAATTGAAGCATCATCAATGGAGATACCTACCAGATGTTTAAGAAGCAAGATTTGCTGTATTAGATTCAAAAGAGAATGATTTTGAAAATGAAGCCATGGCTGCTGGTTTAGTTTTCTTTTCCAGTTTCTTGATGAATTGGTAAAGATAATTAGTAATGCGTCTTATATTAATTCTTGGGTTGGGTTGATTGCATTGGTGTTGATGTGGGCGGTTAAAAGCTTGGCTTGACTTTTGACTCAACCATGGAATGTAAAGAGAGTTTTCTTTTGAAAGGTAATGTAAACTGTCAGTTTCTCTATTTGCTTGCACTCTGCTATTTATTTTACATTCCTTCCATCCCAAGTTTTGAATTTTGAAAGAACTGCCGATAAAAACGTGGAGTCGTCTTTATAGAGACGACGTGTCGCGCAAGGATGAAGGTCTTATAAGACAGATACGTCGTTTCTTCGAATTTATCGGACGAACCAGTTCTGCCTCTACAATACAAGCGCAAGCCAGGAAAAGAAGGTGCAAAAGTGATAATAAAATAATTGGCACCAACTAGTTTTGCTAATGTATCTTTGCAAATTAAAGCAATGATTTCTTGGAGTAACGATGAGGAAGTAACGGCGTTTTTGCTTCAAAATTTTCAAAATAATAATAAAAAATGATTAATTTCACGCAGTCAATAAAATTCTGTTAACTTTTGTTGTTAATTTTAACTGATGGAGAGTAAAATTGAGAAAAATAATTGTTTTTTTCATAAAGCCAAAGAGATAAAATATATTAGATTTATATAATATTTTACAATTCATAAGAATGACGGTCGATTTAATGATAGTCGCTTGTAGGTTTGGTTGTTTGTGTGATGGTTCTTGTGGTGGAAATTATATGCATCAAAACAAAATCCTCAATTTGATATGAGAAGCTGAAGCGAGAGCAAGAGAAAGCAAAATGGCGATGGCAAGGGTGAGCTCAAGCCTCGCTCATCCGGAGAAATTCTACGTTGCGACTTTATATGTTGGCTTCGATGGATCTCCAGTTTCCTCTGCATGTAGTGATGTGGCTGACATGATGTTGTTTTGAGCAGGAAGAGAAAAGGCTGATGTAGGTCGAGGCTGTCGGTCGTGGTGCAGCTATGCCATCTTGTCGACGTGGAGCGGCATGGTGGCACCCAGTGGCTGGTAGCTTCCCAAGTTGGGTATTTGAGTTGAGAGGAGACTAGAGAGAGATGAAGCCATGAAGGTTTTGTTTTGAATTTAATTTTGGATCGATTTCGATCAGATGTGGCATTTGCGAGTATTTAGGATTTTTTTTTTAATTTAATGTTAGTTTTTTAAATTATAAGTTATAAATTGATTGATTTTGTAGTTAACCCGAATCGAACACTCGTCCATGGCTCATATCCTTTAAAATTTTAACAATGATGAGTCAACCTTTTTTTTATGAGAAGCAATGGAAGGTGAGCAATCTTAATTCCTTAAGAGAAGAAATAGTTTTTTAAAATTCATTTAAGGGTATTTTTATCTTTTTATTGATATTTATGTATTAAGAAGATTAATGTGGCATGATTGTAGATAAAAACTCTTTTAATATTAAAAAAAATTGTAAATAAAGAGAAGAATAAGGTGATGAATTGAATTTTGACAATGAACGTAATTATAAAGTGTCATAATACGTTTTAATAAATTGTATATAAAACAGAGTACAAGGGGCTCAATAAAACATTCATATAAGTCACAAAAAACAATGGCCGTGGTAAGCTAGCTACAGCAATGGCAGCATAGCAGAACCCATATAATTAAACCCCAAAAAAAAAGAAATCAGATTTTAAATGATAAAAAATAGTAAGAAGTCCCAAAAATCACACTCCCTCCTCCGTTCCGTCGAGTTCTCAAGCTCTCTCTCAACGTTTTCTTCCTGCACCCTCTCTCTACTACATTCCCTCTGAGCTTTAACACGGAAACCTACAAAGAATCGACGACCTGCGGTTCACGCTGGTGACGTCACACAGGTAAATTTCTGCTCGCTTTATTCTTTTGTTTGGTTTGAGATGTTTATGGAAGAGACGTACCAAAATTACTAATGTTCTCTATTTCTATTTTCCAAATTTCTTAATAGATTGAAATATAATATATAAAATCAATAATTTGATAGAAAATTTTATGATATACTCTTTAAGTTACTTAGTTAAAGATAGTAACTTTACTCTCACTGGGTAAGTCTACCGTGAGGCCGCCGGAAAGTCGCCGTGAAACTGCAACGATAAAGTAAGCTCAAATGCATTTCGACATGTGCGCTGAAGTTTTTGTTTTAGATATCAATTGAAGTTTGTAATTTTTCAGCTTCGGACAAAAATTGTATTATTTAGATAATTTTTCCCTTCAATTTTCATTGGGTTATAGATTCACAAAGGGGGTGATTCACTCACAAATGGCGCCGAGAAGAAGACCAAGAAAGGTAATCATAAACAGCACTTTTTTTTGGTTTCTCACTGTCTTTAGTTTTCATTTATCGATTGCTAAAACGGGTCTCTTTTTCTTGTTTTCATTTTGGGTTGGTTTTGCTGAAGAAAAATACCCGAATGCAAGCAGCACTTGAAGCAATGCAGGTATACGGGTTCTCAGAGGATTTGATTCTGAAGAAGTTAAAGGAACTCTTGAATGTATGTGTTCTTGTTTTTGTTTTTTTAGTTTTAAGCAAAAACATGTTTGCGTGTTAGTGTTTTTGACAAGGAAAAGTTTGGTTTTTTGGTCTTAGGTTTATGGGGAAGACAATTGGTTTTTTATTGAAGAGAATTCATACAAAGTCCTCCTTGATAACATTCTTGAGGAAGAGGAGCAACAAAAGGTAACTTTTTTATTTTTTACGTACTAATCTCACCTTCAATGCTAACGAATAATGAGTTTTAGGGCTTCGTTCTATTTTTTCATCTCTAATTTTCTTAGAATGTAAATTAAAGGTTGATAGATGGAGTAGAAAAGAGATTGATAATAGCAAGTCATCTCACGAATCATATTGCAATTTTGGGATGGTTGTAAATGACACACTTAAGATCAATTTGCTGTTATGGCCTTTATGTTCATCAATGGTCTCAAACATGTCGACTGTGGGTTTTTATTTTTTTAGGTTGAGTCAATTTGAAAATGTCGGGTATTTATAAGGGGCTAAACTTTGCCATCCCATCTACTCCAATTTTGGTTGTTTATTTTATTGGTTTGATTCTGCTCTGTTCAGTTTTTATTTCTATCTGTTGTGATTGAATATGATATTTTGCTGCTATTTAAATGATATACTTTCTTCAAAGGATTCACCTTGAGGATTCGCTTTTAGTTCCAACTTAGCTTCTCCTGCAATTGTTTGAGCCCCCAAATTTCTTCTAATTCATATTTACTTTCCATCTCTATATTAAGGATGTTAATATGAATTGATTTTTTTGTCTGCATTTTCTTTTATTCCTCTGTTGAAGGATGATACACTTGCTGGGCCATCAACTGCCGCTCTTCCACCTCCCCACTCAGACACAGAGGCTTTAGAAATCGCTTTGCCAGCTAGTGAGGTCCTGGAGTCTGCACCACAGACATATGGGACTTCGGGTACTGCATTAGTGAGTTATTATTCAGGTAAATGACTTCACATTTCTCACTCTTAAAGCTTGACACTGCATACTTTAAGAGGTAATATATTGTGCCCTCCAGAATTTTTTTGTTGCCTGTGCTCAGAACATAGGTTTTTCAGTCAATTCAATCACTTGGATCATTCTTTTTTCTTCCTTTTCCTTTATACCAGCCAAGAACTATGAATTGCTTTCAGGTTCACATTAATATGAATTTTGACTAAACTGAGCTTTGTACAAATTGCCTTGTATATTTATGCTGCAAATACAGTACATCAGCTACGCTCGTTTTGATAGATTGCGATGATCGTCTGCCAATGCTCGGAGATGGAACTGGCCAGAAAGACCTAAACTTGGAGCAGAATTCAGGAGAACAGCAACATCTTAACATCCTTAAGACTTCTGATAAGGATTCTGGTGGTGTTGATCCTTTTGGAGATGCTAACCTCTCGCCTCCACATGCCATTCACTCTGAACAACCGAAGCACACTGTTCCCATTCGGAAACGCAGACCTTACAATGGATGGATCAGTAATGATGACGAGGTTAATGAGGAGTGCTTTATCAAGCTTGAGCCATCACCATTACCAGTAGAGTTGGCAAAGCTGCTTTTTGGCACAAATATTCGCAGTAGTCGCAAGAAAAGGTGGGATTTGAGGCCTGAGGATCTAGTGTAGGCAAGGGTCTCTCACTTTTCTCGTCTCTCTTGAAACTATTCCTAAGAACGGAACTTCAAACTTTACTTGAATAGCGATTTTAGGTAAAAAGTAAAAAGCTTGCCAATTATGAAAATGTTTGTATAGCCTAATGGTTTATTCAAATACTAGATACCATCTGGTTTTGAATTCAGTCTTATGTTTTATCTGTTCTATTTTCTCTTTGGCAAGAAAACTCTCACATTCACATACTGCTAGTTTGGGCCTCAGATTCCCTCTGGTTCTGTTCAAGGGTTTTTGCTTGCCCTCATTAAATAAAAACTAGTTTGATGTTTAAAAAAAATTGTTTTGAAATTAAAAATTTTAAAAGTTACTTATCAGTGCTCTCAACGAGTATGTTATTAAGAAAACAAAATGGTTTATGTTCTACTTTGATACAGCCACTGCACAGCCGGTTGCTCAAGCTAGGCCTAAGAGACAGCCCAAAATTCCCTTCAAGCTTCAAGATTTTGTGCGGGAATGATGGTGTAACCGATTACAGTACTTAGATACTCTTAAGATATTGTGCTGAAGTTGTTATTTATTTATTATTGCAATTCTGTTTTGCTGTGCTATCACGTTTGTTAGAGAATATTTTTAGTCGTTTCTAGAATTTGTATTTAGCTCTCTTGATGGAGTATTTAAAGAAATGAATGAATAAGAAAAGGGCAGCTCCCTTAAATCCAAAATACAATTCCTCTGTTCCTCTATTTTCTCTAGTCTCAATTCTTTACTCTTTCTAATTCTGGAGGACTCTACCCTCTAAAGTGGAAACTTAAATTCCAAAACTTGCTGCTGCTATCAGTCTTATCCATCATTTGGTGCTTTTGTTGAGAGATGACAAACGAGGGTATGCAAACACTATATCGAGCCCTTGAAGAACATGTCAGACAATTCAAAGAATTGACCCAAAAATTCCTTGAAGACCTACCCTGAATCATAAGACAACAACACCAAATTAACCAAAGTTCACAACAAAATCTGCAAGGGGCACAACAAGCCCTACAAAACTCTATAGCAGAGTTTGCTGCCAGAGTTACCATGATTGCACCCTCTCATATTGGGTCCTCCACAAGCCCACCAGCCTTTGCACCTTCTACACCACAAAATACACAACCTAAACAAGTTCAACTACAACCCACACAAAGCACAATATGCATATGATGTGATTTATCAACATTTGATGGATCTAACCCCTTATATTGGATATTTCAAGTTGAAAATTACTTTTCTTTCTATGAAGCCCCAGAGGAGCAACGGATTGATATCGCTAGTTTCTATATGACTGGCTAAGCACTCTCTTAGTTCTAATGGATGCACAAGAATCAACAATTATCTTCTTGGGCAGCTTTCACCCGAGCTATTGAAAGCAGGTTTGGCCCTTCCTCCTATATTAATCATCAAGCTACTTTATTTAAACTTACCCAAACAAGTTCTGTAGAGGCTTACCAATAAACCTTTGAAAACATCTATAATAGAGTCACCAACCTTCACCCAGATGCCATTGTAGATTGCTTCATCTTAGGTTTAAAACCAACTATTCAAAATGAGTTAGCTATTCACAAACCTTTTAACCTTCCTGATGCAATTGCTTTAGCCAAATTGATTGAAGATAAATAGCAATCCTATAACTAAAAATCCATTTCATGGAAACCAACCAATGCACTAATACCCAAAATTATTTGCAACGAAACAAATATACGACAAGACCCACGACCTCCACTTTTACCCCTTCTACCACCAAATCCATCAAACCCACCAAAGATTGCCCTTTCTATTCGTCATCTCATGGCTGCCGAAATGCAAATACGCCGTGCCTAAGGCTTATGCTTCAATTACGATGAATGATTCAAGCCCGATCATTGTTGTCGCACTCGCCCTTTTTTGTTATTGTTGACAGAGGAATTATCATAATTTTTTCAAGAAGAAGAGATATTGGTGGAGGATACGGTGTCGAAGCAGCGAATCCAGGCCCTGAAATTTCTTTTCATGTTTTGATTAGAACAACTGGTCCCCAAACCTTCAGACTGAGTGCTAAAATTAACAATAAACCTTTATCAATATTGATTGACACTGGGAGTACGCATAATTATCTCCACCCACTGTTGGCTCACTTCCTTCATTTGGCTATTGAGAAGACAATAAGTTTTTTTGTAGCTGTCGGCAATAGGGAACAGATTCGCAACGAAGGTCACTGTTCGAAAGTTAAATTGGAGATGCAGGGTGTTGAATTTGAAACTGACTTTCATATACTAGATTTTTCTAGAGCTGATGCTGTTTTGGGGGTACAATGGCTGGAGAAGTTGGGGAAAATTATCACTGATCACAAAGCTTTAACTATGGAATTTAAATCAAAAGGGCAGCATATTAAACTTGAAGGAACTCAAAATATTCGACCCAACCCCACTCTTATATCCTTCACCAACTTAAAAGACTACAACAGGCTACCTCAATAGCTCAGTATTTCTATTTAGAACCCCAACCAGTTAATTCATCTTTAATCTATAATATTCACCAGTCCATAAATTCCACCTTTCACCAAGATTTTCCTAACACTACTAAACCAATATTCAGCTATATTTAGCATCCCAAAAGGCTTTCCACTAAATAGACCCCTCAACCATAAAATCACTCTTCTTCCATAATCTAGTCCTGTGAATGTCAAACCATACCGCTACCCTCATTACCAAAAGAAATAAAATCGAAAGACAAGTTCAAGAAATACTTCAAGATGAAATTATACAACCTTCCACCAGCCCATTCTCCTCACCTGTCCTCTTAGTTCGTAAAAAAAATGGGACATGGCAATTTTGTATTGATTATAGAGCTCTAAATACCATCACTATTAAGGATCGATTCCAATACCTACAGTGGATGAATTACTAGATGAATTGCATGGGGCCATCATTTTTTCAAAGATCGATTTGCGGTGTGGGTATTTTCAAATTCGGATCCACCCATCCGACATTCCAAAAACCATTTTTCAAACACACGAAGGTAATTACAAGTTTCTTGTAATGCCCTTTGGGCTGTCCAATGCTCCATCTACATTTCAAGCCACAATGAACTATATTTTCAAACCTTATTTTCATAACTTCATTCTTTTTTTTTTACGATATTTTTGTTTACAGCCGATCCCATGAAGAACACTTTTATCATCTTAAAATTGTTTTACAGCTGCTCCACCAAAACCAATTGTATGCTAAGTTGTCCAAGTGCAATTTTGGCCAAACTAAATTAGATTATCTCAACCATTTAGTTTCAGCCTAAAGGAGTGAGTGTTAATCCCACCAAAATTCAAGTTGTCTTAAATTGGCCCAAACAAAAAACAATTGCTGTTGTGAGAGGTTTCCTTGAACTCACAGGGTATTACTAACGTTTTGTAAAAGGGGTATGCCCAAATTACAAGCCGATTAACTGATTTGCTTAAGAATGATGGATTTGACTTGGACGAAGATGCTGACTTAGCTTTTGAGTGTCTCAAACGCGCTCTGACTGAAGTTCCTGTCTTAGCCATACTAGATTTTTCCAAAGCCTTTACAGTGCAAACATATGCCTCTGGTCTTGCTGTGGGTGCGATTCCCTCCCAAAATCGACATCCAATTGCTTATTTTAGTAAGAAGTTGCCACCAAGACTTCAATCTGCATTTGTGTATAGTCATGAGATGTATGCAATTACGGTAGCAGTTTGACGATGGTGACCATATCTTTTGGCCCCCGACCCTTCACCATATTCACTAATTATAAAAGCCTCAAGAATCTCCTTACACAAACTATACAGACACCATAGCAGCAGGCTTGGTTGACAAAGCTGTTAGGGTTTGAATTTAGCATAGGGCCGGGATTGAAAACAGTGGGCCCGATTCTCTTTCATAATGGATAAGCGAAGCACAAAGTAATTTGATGTCAATTTCAGTTACTACTAGCATTTTCTTAACAAAAATTTAAGATGCCCTTACTTTGGATGATATAGCCCAACAAACTTTTTGATCGATTGAGAAAGGTGCTTGCACAAATAATAATTTTTCTATTCAACAAGGCTTACTCTGCTATCAGGGTAGAATTTTTGTTCCCAACAGTATGGAGCTTAGAAAATACCTTCTGAATCTATTCCATGGCTCGGTGATTGGCGAGCATTTTGGGGAACAAAAGACTTATGGTCGATTATCAGCCAATTTTTATTGGTCGCAAATGTGTCGTGATCTACGACATCATGTCCGAGAATGTTTAATTTGTTAGCGAACTGAACCAGAAAATTTTTGTTCCAAAGGGCTTTTACAACTACTGCCCATACCATCAAGAGTCTGGGAAGACATTTCCATGGATTTCATTACTTCTTTACCACAATTTAATGTTAAGATAGTTATTTGGGTCATTGTTGATAGATTGTCCAAGTATGGTCATTTATGTGCCTTGTTTGAGGGAGTTACTGCACCAAAATTAGTTAAATATTTTGTTCACGAGTATGTTCAACTTCATGGATTTCCTATATCAATTGTTACTGATTGTGACCCTCTGTTTATCATTGAATTTTGGCGAGAACTATTTAAATTGCAGGGACCAGAGTTACGGTCTAACACTACTTATCACCCGTAAATTGTCGGGTAAACGGAAGTGGTCAACCGTTGTCTCGAGACATACTTGCGAGCATTTACTAAAGACTACCCAAATAGATGGTCTGTTGCTTTACCATGGGCAAAATCTTGGTACAATACCAGTACATACAGTTCTACATGGTTTTCACCATTCCATGTTGTTTATGGCAGACCCCTACCACCTCTTGTAGGATACTCTAGTGAACTCACCCATATTGATTTTTTAAACTCTGCATTATTGGATAGAAAAGCTCTATTGGCTATTGTCAAGCTAAATCTTTAGAGAGCACAAGAAAGAATGCGCACCAAAGCAAATCGTCATCGTCTCGATAAGGAGTTTGAGGTTGGTAACGGGGTTTATATTAATCTTTAACCTTATCGATAGTCTTCTCTTGCTCATTGTCTAAGTAATAAACTTGGAAAGAAGCATATGGTCCTTACCAAATGGTTGCGCGGGTTGGAAATGTTGCATATCGCTTATTGTTACCACCCGAATCTCATATCCATCATGTGTTCCACATTTAAATCCTCAAGCTATGTCCAAATCCTGTTGAAGCTATTCCCACTCACCCACCACCAAATGTAGAATCTTATTCCATACCTCTATGCATTTTGGACCAGCGAACTGTCAAGACAAATAAGCAAAAGGTCAATCAAGTCTTAGTGCAGTGGTCTAACACTACACCAGATGAAGTTGCATAGGAGAATTGAGAACTTCTCCATGCCACTTTTCCTTAGTTTAGCCTTGAGGACAAGACTCATTTCCATAAGGATGGTAATGATACAACCACTGCAGAACCAGTTGCTCAAGCTAGGCCTAAGAGACAGCCCAAAATTCCCTTCAAGGTTCAAGATTTTGTGCAGGAATAATCGTGCAACCGATTACAGCACTTAGATACTCTTAAGATATTGTGTTGAATTTGTTATTTACTTATTATTGCAATTCTGTTTTGCTTTGCTATCAAGTTTGTTAGAGAGAATATTTTTAGCTGTTTCTATAATTTATCTGTAGCTCTCTTGAAGGAGTATTTAAAAAAATGAATGAACAAGAAAAGAGCAACTCCCTTAAATCCAAAATACAATTCCTCTGTTCCTCTATTTTCTCTAGTCTCTACTCTTTACTCTTTCTAATTCTGGAGGACTCCACTAGGAATGGTAAAATGTAGGCCAAGCCCGAGCCCGACCCGACCAAAACAAATTTGAAACTCGACCTTAAAAAAGCCCGAACACTATGTAACATCGGATCGAGCCCAACTCGACCCTACCGAAATAGTTAGCCCCACAATTCAATTCTCATTTCCCACCTACCACCACCATTTCAACCAATTCGGTAATTACTCAACTATTTCAAACACAATTCAATTCCACTTTTCACAACTATTTCAACCCTACACACAAATCACTTCCAAAGTGTAATATGAAAAACACACAATGCAATTAAATTAAAAATACACCATGTAATTCCACAACTATTTTAGTCATACATAATTCAATTCAACAACCCAACATAAAACAAAAAAACTCATGTCTTATACAAATAAAAAGACAATGCAATTAAATAAAAACACAAAATGTGTAATGTTGTGAGGATGTGTTGTGTGCGTATGTTAACTTGTATTAGTTTTTTTTTAAATAAGGTCGGGTTGGCATTAAGCCTGACTCTGATCCTAAATTTATTCGGACCTTAAAATTTTAATCCTAACTTGACCCTAAACTTAAAAATTCAAGTCAAATCTTTAAAACTTAGGATCGAATCAATTAGATCAAAAATAAAATCAGACTAAATTACCAAACCTAAACTCCACCCTCTAAAATGAAGACTTAAATTCCAGAACTCGCTGCTGCTATCATTCTTGTCCATCGTACTTCGGTGGAAAATAAAATTTCTTAACGAACCTTAATGGCCAGCCCATTAGCAAACGAGATCCATGTCTCCAGTCCATGGTGGCGAATATCAATAAGGTACATAGTGCGAAATAACAGAAATGACCGGGACGGCAAGCACAAACCTTTCAAGTCCATGAGGATAAAATATCAATAAAGTCCAACTTTCCCTCTGCTCAACACATGTCGGATCCTGATTGGTAATATCCAAAAGGGCAAAAATCTTTAGGCGGGTATTTAACCAAGAAAAAAAAAAGGATAATTTCATTTTTCGATACTCGTCAGCACGTGTCAGTCCTGAGATAAGACTCGAAAGATCTCCAAATCTGCAAACCAAAACCTTAATCAAAATTCTCCAATTTTTAATAATGTTTAAGTTTCAGTCGAACTAAGGCTTCAGTATTTTTGTTCTTTTATTTTATATTTCAAAATTTGAAAAATGAATTTCACGACAACTTTTCGCGGGAACTTGAGTCTGCTATCACATTGCAGTTCTTGTTGTGATATTCGTTTTCAGCCAATTTTAGCTTCTTTACATGTCACTCGCCCTGTACGGTGCCGTTTAGGAAACTTCAGCTCCTATAAGGTTTCAAGGTATCGATTTTTTCTAGTATTATTGGTTGAACTCTATTTATTTATTTTAATTTTTAATTAATGGATATTAGTGTTCATTTTATAGATTTTGCAGGAAGAAGAGAGAGCTTATTTGTAGAGTAACTGATACACAGACTGAACCGGATAGCAATAATGATAAGGTGCCTCTTTTTTATTTTTTTTTATTTTATTTCATTTTAATTTTTTGCTACTTGCTTATGTATATTTTATAAAATGCCTGCTGTATTTCAGTTCTGAGCAAAGAATTTGCTACCAAGAAAAAAAAGTATCATCTTTCTTCTCATGATGAACATTTCTTTTAATTGCCCTAGTAAAGTATGATCTTTTTTGACTTTTGTGTTTCCTCTCTAATGAATTGGTATTTGTCTGAATTTATATAGGAAAAAGAAGTTCATGATGGTCAAGAAAATCAACCGGCAACTGTTTCCGATCAGGAGGATGACAAATCCCAGCCGGATTCTCAAATTGACTCACAGCCCCAAGTTGAAAATCAAATAAATGGCAATGATGTTGCTGATACAAAAGGTGGCGTCCAGGTATTTATTTTGAGTAATTAAAGTTATGCAAATGTGAACTGCAGTCACTAGATAGCTTGTTTATCAGATTATCATCATATGATTGAGGTTAGTCAGTGTGATCTGATGAATTCACTTTCTACTCTTGACCACTTGATTAGATTTTCCTTTCTTGTTGTGTCCATATTGTTCGTAAGCGAATTAAATTTGAAAGTAGAGATCTAATAGCATATGAACGCCTGAGCAGAATGACTTTGTCTATTTAAAGTTTTGGCTCTCATTTTGAGTTTCATAACTCTTGGATATCAAGAAAACAGTTCGCTTTCATTTGTAGAGAATGGACTTTTCTTTTCCTCTCATAGTTATTGCATTAAGTTTGTGTTTAAAGCAGGGTGATGGCAATGGAGAAGTTGCTAGTGGATCCCCGTTGCCAGGTGTGAAGGTGATTATGATTTGCACACTTTCATATTTATTACATTAGAACAAAGATCATAGTTCAATGTCTTCTTACAATACTTCTCTCCATATATTTCCTGGATAGCCTCAGCAACTGGATGAATATATAAGGATTCCAAAGGAGACAATTGATATTCTAAAGGACCAAGTATTCGGTTTTGATACCTTTTTTGTGACAAACCAGGAGCCATATGAGGTGGGTATATTACTTCTTTGGCTTTTTGTTTCTCATTTGCGTGAAACTTTTTGTGAATAAGTAGAGCTACAAATGGAGTACACCACCAAGGTTAGAAACCCAATGCTTGTATAAATAGATCCTTCAAGAATTGGGAACTCCTTATTTATTTATATGGAATTAAAATGACTCATTCATTTGGTGATATTATGCTAATTTTTCCAGTTGATAGGTGCTTGCTTATGGGCATTTTATTGGTTAGTTTAACTTGTTCATTTACTTTTGATAGGGTGGAGTTTTGTTTAAAGGAAATCTGAGAGGACAGGCAGCTAAAACCTATGAAAAAATATCAACTAGGATGAAGGTATGTAGATATGCACTTTGTCAATAACAATACTTATGAAGATTTTGAATTATCTTTTGCTAGACTTAATTTCTGCTCAATGTTTACACAGAATAAATTTGGGGATCAGTATAAGCTTTTTCTTCTGGTCAATCCAGAGGATGAGAAGCCAGTAGCAGTTGTAGTTCCAAGGAAAACATTGCAACCAGAGACAACAGGTGATTGTTTAACTGTCACCTAGAAAGTTATTCATGCTGATATCAAGCTTCATCATTGTAACTGATTTCCATTCTTTGGAACATAGAGATTATTAGCCAGCATTGGTTTATATTGCTTTTGCAGCTGTCCCAGAATGGTTCGCAGCAGGGGCATTTGGGTTGGTTACTGTGTTTACATTACTTCTCCGGAATGTGCCTGCTCTGCAGTCCAACTTATTGTAAGTGGTTCTTTATGACTTTTTAAAGTCATATATTCAAAGATGATAAAATATGGCCCGTTTTAACTCCTTCGAAAACGCAACTAATTTTCCTCCTTGATTTTTTATTTCTTCTTTGAGATTATAGGTTTTGCAAGATTATTTTGCTGTTAATAGGCATAACCCACTCTACACCACCTTATTTAGTTGTTTATTTATAGTTTTAGCAAAATCTTAGAAGCTGGGGAAGTACCTAAAAAGAAATATTATTGATGATAAAAATTAAAGACTAGGATGGAGTATATAATAACCAGCCTAGCCGGCAAAAGGGCAACTTTATGGAGAAGACCTGTCTGAATTACTCTAAATTTTCTATGAATCAGTTACTTGAATTCTGTGACACTTCACGTGGTGAAGTTTAGTTGTATTTCATTATTTGACTGCAAAAACAATGTTTGTGATGCTGCAGATCAACTTTTGACAATCTCAACTTGTTGACAAATGGCCTTCCTGGAGCTCTTGTTACTGCACTTGTTATAGTGGTACATGAACTTGGCCACATTTTAGCTGCGAAAAGCACTGGAGTTGAGCTCGGGGTGCCCTACTTCGTTCCTAGTTGGCAGGTGATATGTTCTGTTCCAAACTTTTAGTTGGAAGAACTCCCCACTCCCTTTTCCCCATTTTCTGTTTATATTGTGAATTTTTCAGTACAGAGAAGCTACTTTTATGGAGAAAAAATATGCTAATCATAATAAACTAAATTATAATGGCTAGTTGGATTTCCACCTGAAACTAACTCTTCAATTCCTTCAAAGCTCAATCACAGAATACAACATTGATGTTGGATGGTTTAATCTTTGTTAAAAAATGCAAGATTGCCTCCAAAAGCACTTGATCATCATGATTCTGTAATCAAGGCGTAATCAAACCTAAATCTTGGGAAATTTGTTTCAGACCTGAGAACATAAATTCTTGATTGACTATTGATGCATATTAATAGTGATGTCCAAGCAATAACATAGAACACTGGCTTTCATCAGCTGGCTGATCACAACCATGTTGGCCAGAAGCCATATTGACATCTATAAAGCATTTACTGATTCATTATGTGTTTCCTTTGCATATGTGTCAGACTAATGAATTGTTTTGGTGGCAGATAGGCTCTTTTGGTGCTATAACGAGGATTAGAAATATTGTTTCCAAGCGTGAAGATCTCCTAAAGGTTGCAGCAGCTGGACCTTTGGCTGGGTTCTCGTTGGGCTTTGTTCTTTTTCTTGTAGGATTCATATTCCCACCCAGTGATGGTATTGGCATTGTTGTTGATGCTTCGGTATTCCATGAATCGTTTCTTGCTGGGGGCTTTGGTAAGCAATTGATTTAAAACAGCTATTTGATGCAAAGATAGGGCTTCCATATACATGCTTGTTGAATTTTTTCGAATCTCATGTTGATCTGTTACTACAAGTTCTGGAAATTTTGGTTCTTATTTGACTTTATGGCTGTGGAATTCCTGTCTTCTTTTATAGCAAAGCTTCTTCTTGGCGATGTACTCAAGGACGGCACTCCAATATCTGTTAACCCATTAGTCATTTGGGCTTGGGCTGGACTTCTCATAAATGCCATCAACAGCATCCCTGCTGGGGAGCTAGATGGAGGCCGAATTGCTTTTGCCTTATGGGGAAGAAAGGTATTTCATTTGAAGTTATTCTGATTACTGAAAATTCTCTCACAAGCCTAATGACCATGGTTAGACCTTCAAACTGGTAATCGTAATTCCGGATATCTACTGAAAGTCATATATGTTTAAACACTACCCAACACAACTAATTAGAAATGGGTAAGTGTTATAATGATCAAGTTTTTCTGTTGAACAGGCTTCAACGCGCTTGACAGGTGTCTCAATCGTGCTGCTAGGCCTATCCTCTCTTTTTAGTGACGTCTCATTCTATTGGGTTGTACTCGTATTCTTCTTGCAGAGGGGGCCAATTGCTCCACTCTCTGAGGAAATCACGGATCCTGATGATAAGTACATTGCTCTCGGAGTTCTAGTTTTGTTCCTAGGATTGCTGGTATGCTTACCATACCCATTCCCTTTCTCAGATCAAGCTGTTTCAAATTTCTAGCTCAATCTTCTCTCCTCTGTTATACTCCGATTCTTCTGATAGATGAGAATCTGTCTCAGTAGGACTTTTCAAGGGAGATTCTCCTTGTATAATACATCTTGTGCTGTAAGTTGCGGAGAAGCTGAAATATACGCGATGTCATTAATCAAGAACAACATAAACGTGTCAAGAGCTGGCTGATTTCTTGTGGAAGAAAATAGCTAGTTAAAAATTTATTTTTACTTTTTTTTTTGGAAAAGAAAAGAAAAGATAAATTTATTTTTACTTAAAGCAGATAAAATCCAACTGCAATTTCGATGTGCATGTCAATTGGCACTTAGATTAGATAGTCACATTGACGCAATTAGACAAAAATTACAACATTTCGACAGGTCTTATGCAGCGCTGAGATAACTTCAACACTCCTTGTTTCTATTGATGATACAAATTTTAAACAAGGAATTCATAACATTTGCATGGCAGCACTGGTAGTGATAACTACAATAATTTCATATAGAAGAATATGAAGTTATAGCTAATGAGATGACTAATTAAACTTTTCAACTTGAAAATGAATTATCGGTTTAGTGGTAAAATACCTTCCCTTCCAATCCATGACAAAGGCAAAGGGTTGGAGGAGTTATTTCATGTGTGTTGTAAAGAGACCGTAAATTAGTCACCAAAACAGAACTAGTTATATTCGCTTAAATTGTTTCTTACCTTTCCATCGTTAAGACTGTTTCTAACCCTATGTTTCTCGGTCAGCATCATCGTATAAAAATAAAAAAATAAAACAAAAAAAAATTACAAGAAATGTTGTAGATCTAAATAAGATGCATCCTAGCTATTATAAAGAAATTGTAAATAAGAAAATGTGCGAGGACTGCAATGAAATCGAGCAATAGAAATTAGAGAGCAGCTAGCAAAGGGTATCGCTATGGTTTCATTCAATATTGAATATAATTTACCAGGCAGCAAGGCTGTTTGTTATGAAAAGCTTGTAAAGAATTGAAGGCTGACCGACCACTGATAGAATTAACTATAAATTCGAGTGGGCTCACCATGTTAATTGATTATTTTCATTTCATACGTGAACCCGGCTTGTGTTTTACTTCTTTTTCTGTCTCTATCTTCCAATCCAGGTGCACCCCGTTTCCCATTCTTAAAGATCTTAATTGCTTGACAAATCTTGCGAGCCTGACTTGACTAAACTTGTTACAATTAACTAATCTTTACGAGCTTTGCTTGGCTGTTATGATGCATTTATAAACATAAACAGTTGCTTTGGAAAACGGATTCACCCGAAAGAACGAATTGTCATATTGTTGTGAAAAGACTGGTATTTTGTCTATGAAAACGACTTGACTGAATAGCCTGTCTGTACTAGCTTCCAACTCCTGATTATATAGCATGTGAGCAGCCTCAAGTGTTTTTCAAGGGTGAGGTGCTGAACAAGTTTCTCATCATCTAGCAAAAAATTATAAACGTTTATCAGAGTGACGGTCGTGCCGGGTTAGAAAATGCATGATAGGGATGTTAAAGATAAAAACGGCAAGCTGTACTAGCAAAGAATTTTCAGAGAAGGAAAATGGCGAAGAAAGACTTTATTTGTTTGTGATTGTCTTATTTCCCCTTAATACAAGACACTTGGTAATTGCTTCTCTTCTTCACAGCAAGGCTGCTCAACGTAGGGTGGAAGTGCAAGTCTTTTATTAATAGATTATCTTCTTCACACTAAATATGATTAGGATTTTAATTCGTGCACTCAAATCTTTGAGTAATTATCTGCTTACACGTACGGTATAACTGTCAAACACGTCATTCAGATAAATATTTGAATAAAACTTTTGTATCTAAACTTTACGGCAATTTTATACGCATATCATCATTACTCCAAATCTTTACATGCAGTGTAATAAGTTTCTACGAATGGCGCTGTGCCGCTTGTCTTTAGATGACTATTGAGTATTGACTGTCAAATTAGCAGAGATAATTGAGTACCGGTTCAGTCGACTGTCACGACTTAACCATGTTAATCGATTCCCAATGTGGTTCAGTCGTCTGTCACGGCTTACTCCACTAGCATACTTCCAAAGAAACAAAAGCCTTTTTACATCTCTCATCTCTCCTAGCCTTGTTTACACATGAATTCTCATTTCATTTTATAAACTTTAAACATTCACGTGTGTGGCATTGACTGTTTTCTTGCTTGGAATCGAGATTCTTCTAAAAAAACAAAGTTTGTAATATATTAAAATCTTTTTTTTTTATATTTTTAATGTGTATCTTCATTCTATATATATATATAAAAGATTTTAATATTTTTTTAATATATTAAAATCTATATCATCAGCAGCCCTTTAAAATTACATTTATTTTTACACTAATTTATAATAATTAAATTTACTACATATCAATAGTCAAGATTTTGAGAATTTAATAAAATAAATAGTTAATAACAACAGTAATTAATCTATTTTTTCTCTCCTTATCAATTTCCTTATACAACTTAATTTCTCTCTCCTAAATTTTCTCATAAACAAGTCTTTATCCATTGAATGTATCATTAAAAAAGTTTCAATATTTGATTTTTATTACCAATGTCTACGAACCCATCTCAGGATGACAATGAAGTGTTTCAAAATTAATGATTTTTTCAAGAAATTCAAACGATTAGGGATAATAGGGCCGTATATTGGGGTTCTTAATTTTTTTTTTTTTGCATTAATGGTGGATAAGAGGAGAGTTGAATTTTTGAGTGAGGATGGAAATAGGTGTGATTTGTTTGATGGTGATCGAGTGTGGAATGAGAAGTACGCTTTGTATCAGTATGTATAATGTAAATTTTTTTTTTCATATGAAGGATTTCAGTGTACTGAAAATGGGAGGCCGGATAATTTTCTAAGCAAGCCATTCTTGTTTGTGGATTGTTTTTTTTTTAATGTTTCATTCAATGGATGGTTAGCCATGAGAACAAAAAAAAAAAAAGAAATTAAGAAAATTTAGAAGAGAGAAAAAGTTACTGAGGAAAATTAGGAGAGAGAAATTATGTTTTAATGTGTAGAAATTAGGTTTTAGTAAAATTAGAAATGTGAGAAATTAGTAAAATTAGGAGAAATGTGTAGAAATTAGGTTTTAATGTGTAATAAATCTAATGGTTATAAATTAGTATAAAAATATATGTAATTTTAAAGGATTGCTGATATATATATATATATATATATATATATATATATATATGAAAACCTGTGGTGCACCATAACCTCATCCTATATATATATAAAAGATATTAATTATTTTTGTAATGATTTGTACAAATTTGAAACTTTTGATTGAAGACAGCAGAAAAATGTCGCATAGTCAAATAAAAATTTCTTAATTATCGTAATCATTGAGAATTTGAGATTGACTTTTTTTTTTTAAGTTTTAATTTGTATATCATGGTTGCGGTGAAAATTTTGCAGTAGTATCATATTGCGGTCAAATTTATCATCATTGTGGTCTTAATTTCGATGATAGAAAATGAGCCTACAAGTGGAACAAGGAAAAATAAATGCCTCCAACTGTTGACTTATCAGTGTGTCTATTTGGATTTTAGGTTTCGCTCTTTCATTTTCATAATCTTTTTAGCCCAGTATTGACTCTCCACCATGACCCTGCTATTACTCTTCTCAATTTTAATGTTACTTCAATTTTTGGCAACTATATTTTATTAGTCGTTTTGCAGTAGTTATGACTTATGAGAGCCTTTTTATTATTATTTAAGTTGGATTCTATTTCTTTATTTGAGTTATTCTAGGTTAATGAATTTGTTCTATCATAAATGGAGTGGTTATTTTTTTAAATCATTATGATTAATAAAAATCATTTCTTATAATTCTAAAGGAATTATTTATCAAAATTTCTCTCGTACAATCGTTTAAATTAGAACGTCATCTAATCTTGTTGTAATACTAATCGTACAACTTTTTTTGGCTACTCTTCACTCATCTTCCACCCAATTCAATTCAACACGGGAAAAAAAAAATCAAAATCCCAAACCATAGTCGCCCATCACCACACAAAACCACTGCCACCACCGTGAACCACCTTGCTATCTGCCCTTCGCTGCCAATTGATTCACATTATTAGACTCACGAGCCTCCACTCGCTAAAACCAACCGTCTGCTACCCCATCTGCCACCGCTAGGTAATAATAGAAAGACTCTCATAGAATACCAATTAAAATATGAATCTAATAAAATCTAATTGACAAAAAATAAATACTTACTAAAAACAATTAAACTGAAAATAGTTGTCCTACATCAATTGCGGTCTACTTTAGTTTATGTTTTTTCTGCAATAGCCCCCTATTGAACAAATAAAACCTTGCTTTTATCATTTTGTAATATAAATATTTTACAATAATCGTTGGTAGCTAAACGAAGTCCTTTTTTTCTTTTTCTTTTTTACAATAATTAAGCAAAAGAATTTCTATACTCTGGAAAAATAAGATTTTAACAAACAAATGAAGATATAAAGATTACAGAAAGTGTGCGTTTGGTACCTTGCATTGCACTGTATTGCTTTCTATTAAAATATTGTTCTTATAGTAGCCCATGTTTGGTTGTAATTTCTTATCGTATGCATTTTATTAAAAAGGTTGCTACCAACTAGTACATTGAAAGATGTATAAAATAAACTATGGAAAAGTAGGGTTTAGGTTGTGTTGAGTTAAAATAATATTCATGTTTTAAATATAATCATTTTACTTTTATTATTCAATAAATTATAATAAAATATTAATAAAATTGAATATAAACTAACTAACTAACTAACTAAGTACAATATCATATTATACTTTCACACAATACACCCTAATGTAATAAACTATAATGTAATATAGTTAACGCAGTGTAACATAATACCATCTGATAATTGTACGCAAAGTAATTATTATTCTAAATAGAAATCAAACGGGTCAGTTGGGGAACAGTTGTGTGGCTATTGTGCTTCCATTTCAAGTCCATGCTGCACGATTTATTCAACAATAAAGTTAAGAATTTCAATATTTAAGTTTTAATTTAAATTTTAATGTCATGTGTCGCTCATTTATCGAATAACAAATTTCATAACTAATAAGATTATTTAACTATAATTTAATGAATTAATATCATATTAATTAAGATTCAAATTGAAATTTAAACGTCGGTATACTTGTAATTTATTCAGTTGCTCTCCTCACTAACTACTAACCTCGTACATGACAATTCATAATTCAAACCAGCAGCCTGCCGTCTGCGTCCACCACCAAAACTGCAAGTCATCAAGCAAAGCTGATAAAAGCTGATATTATTTTATAATAACATTACAGATCTGCAATCCTTTTAGTCTTAGATAAAGGGCAAATGTAGCAGCATCAATCCCCAAGGTTTAGTCGTTTCCCGACGGGGGCCGGCGTCATTAAGTCACCCTGGATTTTAATCAGAAATTGGTAGCTAATAAAATTACAATAAATAGTATTCATTCGCACGCAGTACCCTGTTTTTGACTTAACTTCACAATGATAAGATAGTTATTATTTTAAAAAGAAGGAAATTGAAGGAGATAAGATCCTTGATTTGAAACGTCACGTTGAATGGCAATAATATAAATATAGTTATAACTGGCGAAATGATACCCGCGTTTTGTTGAAGTGAAATTTTGACAGTCTCAGCGTTTGGTTAACTTAATCCAATCATACACTTACCCATTCGTGTATGTATCCAGAGCTAAGATTTGATTATAAATTATCCTGAATATAAAACAACCGGTCAAAGATAAACTCTTATTTTGTGTAAGAAAAATTTCAAATGAAAATGTAGTTTCGGTGTACTCTACTCTTTAAGTCAAATTTCATGAAACAGATAATAGTTTAAAAATTTTAAAGATGCTTTTTTTTATTCTATAATTATAATTTATTACAATAATTCTAAGATGATTGACCATTGAAGTTTTTGTTTGTTTGTTTGGAACAACATTATAAGTCTATGTTTAATTGTATTGAAAGCCCTGTTAAAGCGGATACTAACTATAGGGAGATTGTCGCCACTTGGGCTTGTAGCCCAGTAGTGGACTATTACCCTCAAAGTTAAGCATGATTATCAAAGCAATGGTTCGAGTCCCCACGAACTCAACCTCCTTTAATTAAATTTAATTGTGTGGAAACTTATAACCTCTTTCTCCCTTGCAGAATGCGAGTGGAGTAGAGACATCTCTCCTCTATGAGGGGTATTTGTATGAGCATGTACTTCATAGAATAAAATTGTAATAATGTAAGTTCCATGTATATATATCTGATTGTAATATCAGTGTAATAACCTGTTGTCATAACAGTTGTTGTATATATTTCTGTGTAATACAATAACTATCTAATACTTAATCAGTTTAAAAAAAATTATAAGGAAATTGTCAGTTTTTTCTTATCTAAAATTAATATATTAATGTTTTCAGCATCAATAATGACTCTACAGGTGACAATTAACCACTAGGCCAAAAAACTAAGCAAAAGTGAAGAATGAAGGAAAAGAAAGCGAGCGAGACAAAGAAAACAGAAAAACAACGCGTAAAGAAGAGCAAGTCAATTTAAGAAGAAAGGAAAATGTCGAAACAATCCCGAACAAAATGACAAACCATCGGTAGCTTCAAGAGTTTAAGCCTCACATTTAAAATAATATAAAATTATCGACTTAATAGTTTTATTTACTTAAAAATCTCTTTTGGTATCTCAAATGAGATTTTGCATTGTGTGTGGACAGTTGTCAAAACCCGAACGAAGGACGCTTTAATTAGCCATTAGCAAAACGTGGCATGTGTAAATGTAATTGAACGTCCTTCTCACATGTTTTTGTCCATTAATAAGATTGGCCAGAGAAGCGACCCACTTATCCATTTCCAGCAAATTCGACTCCTTATTGGTTAGCTAAAAGGATAATCATTTAAATTCAACAAATTGAACGTGCTGCTCACATGTTTATATATATATATATATATATATATATATAGAAAGTCGCTCATATGGTGCTGGGCTTCTATACTTTTATGAAAATTGAGAGTATACGTATATCTTTAGAGTTGGACCATTAGCACCTCTATGATATTTTTATAAAATTCATTTTTTAGTTATATTTATTTTGTTTCTAAAAGTATCATTTTTTTTAGATACACTTGTTTAGTTTTTAATTTTTATTTAATTTATTTATTGTTAAAACTTAAAGTATTATTGTGTTATTTTTTAATTATTTTTAATTTTATTATTATCCTACATACAAATTAAAAAGTTATGTGGGTGATAAATTTTTTAGTGTTAATCATTTGTTGAAATAACACATATTTCAAATTATAATTTTAAAGTAATTTTAAATATAAAAATATTTAATTAATAAAAAATCAAAAGAGAATAATAGATTATTTTAAATTTATACAATTTATTTTAATTAGATAAAAAATAACATATAAAATTTTTTTTAAAAAAGATTGATTATAAATTTAGTAATTTGTTGGAAAAAAAATTTATATTTATTTAGTTTTCAATTATCTTTAATTATAATTTTATTTAAAATAGAGTTTTATAAAAATAACGTAGGGGTGCTAATAGCTCCCACCCATATATTTAAACAAATATCCAACAGATTATGGTGGCTTTCGTTCCAATTCCTAAAGTAACTAGTCATGCATTGAATTCATAATATTTTAATTGATTACCAGAATCTTTGGCCTTCATAACATTAATCAATCGGGTTTTCAAGTTGGTGATTGAACTGTGCTCGTGTCAAGCACTTCCCAACGAGACCATTCATTCATTAAGCTCGACGCCTGCTCGAGTCTCATGCCATGCATGCCAAAATACGTCATATTATCTATCATATGCACGGCGTTGAATGCATGCTAAAAATTATTCCCACACTCGCACACCATTTAAACTTTTCTGAAACTGAAATTCTGACCATCGGTACTGAATCTGAAAGAACATGACTTCGCTAATTAAAATGAAATCTTTGAAGATATTAATAATGATAAATTAAGCAAAACAACAAATACGCATCCGTTTTGAAGCTTTTCAAAGAAGGTACGTGCGGTGCAGCCCTAAAAAGTTACTGCCTTAAGTACGGCCGCCGCTGTTAATGACGTCGCAGAACAGCCAATTTCTAAGCCGGCGGCCGTTCGATTTCATTAAGGAAAATGCTTAATGGCTAGAATGACGAGAGAAGGGCGAGAGAAACGGCAGCTTGTGCTGTCGTTTCTCCCCCCACTATCACTCGTCATTCTAGATAAAAAAAATAAAAAAAAAAATTTGCCTAACGAAGAAAATATAAATAAAGCAAAAAATTATGGCACCATGTGGGGATAATAATATCTGCTGCAGCCAAAACGTCGCCAATTTACTTAGAAACAAAATACTACCCTTTTCTTCTAAGCTTCTTCACTCCTTCTGAGCTTCTTTACGCAAATCTCCCACTTTTCTTAGAAACAAAAAGCTACATTTCTTCTGAGCTTCTCTTCCAGAAGAGATCATTACCAACAATGCAACAATCAAATGCACTAACTTTTTACCATTAACAACTTCAGGTAAAGTTGAGGGAAAAAAAGTTCTTGGGAAAATTGAAACTTTGTTTGAGAAGATGAAAGTCGTTGCTTATACACTTAGTGCTATTTCACCCTGCATGGGGCTCTTTGAAGTTATCGCTAAAGAGATCAAGGCGCTTCTAAATCCTGATGATGGTAGTCACTTAGACAAGAAATGAATTGACTAATTGGGAAATGATCGTGTCGTCGGCGGTGATTGTGTTGTCATCAGTAGTATTACTGTTGAGAGAAGGAAGAAAATGGCGAGGACAGAGGGGAGTGACTGAGAGTGGATAAGCTTTTGGTCATAACTTTTTGCTTTATTTTCAGAAATTTTTTATTATTTTTTTTTATCTAAAATGATGCGTGATAGTGGGGGGAGAAACGACAGCACAAGTTGCCGTTTCTCTCGCCCTTCGAGACGCCTAGCACGACTCTTTCATTAATCAGTTTTTTCTAATGAAGTAGAGCTACTTGAATTTATTAGAAGAACGAGTCACTTCACCTGATGGATTAATTTTTTAAATTAGATATTTATAAATCTTAAGTCATTTTTTTCTTAAACGAAAATTATAATATTTTTTAATTCGTGTGTTATTAATTTTTACCTGTGTGTTATCATTCAATAGAAATGATCTGTACCTGTTCAAGTCAAATGTTAAATAATATTTTTCGAAGAATGAATTAAATATTCGAAAAAAAGTGAAAAAGTCTTTAAAATTATTTAATTCACATGGGAATTATTGATGGCTAATTCACCATTGACAGTTTCTAATCCCCATCAGTATGACTAGCTGCTGTATTTAATTTTATTCTCAACAAAAGTTACTCTCACTAGCAGGATTTGGACCGACGCGGATCTAAACTTTTTATAATATTCTAATTGATAAATATTAGACAAAATATGTGAAATTAATTAAAACTTAACTGTATCTATGTGGTTATAAATACTCACATAATAGAAGATTATAAATTGCTCAGTTCAGCTCACTCTAAATCAAAGTGATCGTAGTATATCTAGTAGTTTTACATTTATTATTTTAATCATTGAAGATGCAATTAAAAAATACTACCCGAAGCATCCACTTTCCGAAGTACCATTCTTCACTAAACTTAAATATACAAAATTGGTGGAACAATACGCCAAAGAATTCAAAGTAGAAATCCGATCTCAACGAGAACAATAAGAATTAGCCCAACGTGAAGCTAAATGGTGAGATGACTTGCAAAGTAAAGAAGCAGACAATAAAGAAAACGACATGAAAAATTAGTTAATAATAAATAGCTTGCTAAAAATTAAAAGTAATCGTAATCAAAATCACGTGTTTTTATAGATGACCTTCTTTTACTTATTTACCTGATAAGGAAAAAATTATGAAAATATCTTTTTCATTTTGTCTTTTTTTACCGATAGTGAGTTAACATAAATAATAGTAGCTAGTTACTATTTATAGATAGTGAGTCACCAAAAAATCATAATTAACCAAACAATATTTACTTTTTACTTTTTAGTTAATCGATGACTTTTTACCATATGTAAAGTGTAACTTTTAAATTTTATCTTTTGTACTCATGATGTGTTTACTTATAAAGTGTAACTTTTAAATTTTGCAATAAATAGCTCACCAAAAATAAAAAATAGTCAGAGTCAGAATCACGTGTTTTTATATATGATCTGTTTTTACTTACTATCCAAAAAAGGAAAAACTATGAAAACATCTTTTTTGTTTTGTTTTTTTTATCGACAGTGAGTCAGCATAAATAACAGTAGCCAGTTACTGTTCATAGATAGTGAGTCACCAAAAAGTCATAATTAGCCAACCAGTATTTACTTTCTAGTTTTTAGTTAATCAATGGCTTTTCGCTACATGTAAAATGTAACTTTTAAATTTTGTCTTTTGTAACTCATGATGTGTTTACTTGAGAGTTTAAGGAATATGAATGAAAGAATGAGAATGAAATTCATATTTATTTGGCAAAATATAATTTGAGAATGAAAATAAAAGATGTGGGTCTCACATAAATTGAGAATAAGGAATGAAAATCTCATTCCTATGGGGGGCTTGGGAATGAGGATTCCCATTCTCTGAACTGACTTTTGTGTCCCTCTAATTTTTTCATATTTCTCGAATTAACCTCGTTAAATCATAATTAATTTTATTATTTTAAATGTCATTATTATTATTATTAAATTTTATAAACTTCATTATTTTAGTTATTATCATTATTAACATTCATTATTATTAATTTTATTTTGGGGATCAGCAGTGTTCGCAAAGGTTATGTTTGTATGAGTAATTCAGGTAGAATCTCTATCTCAGCTAGTGTAAAATTCAATGAAAACTCTTTTCCTCTCGAAAAAGATTCTAGCTTTAGAAAACAAGAGTCAGTAAAAGAGGGTGATGAAGTTGCTTTACTTGAGAAATTTTAGGTTGTGTCATTTTCTATTAATGATCCCATAGCCTCACATAAGTGACAACAGCTCATGACAACTCTCTAGACACTACTGGAAACACCGAATACAGCCTAAGTGCAGTTCAGAATGAAATGCAACAGGTAAATGATACTGACACAATATCATGTAGCCCTTCAACTCATAGTCCACCTTAAATCATAGAAACAAACAATCAAAACCTTCCCACACAAAACACCTTGTCTTCACACCCCATGGTAACGAGATCCAAAGCTGGCATCTTCAAACCAAAGTTATACCAGGTTTCCAGTAAAACACAACCTTTACTCTCCAAAAACACCTTAGATGCTTTGAAAGACCCCAAGTGGAAAAAGGCAATGAAGGATGAATATCATGCATTGATGAAGAGTAAAACCTAGACCTTGATATCAAACAACTAAAATTGCAAACTGATTGGAAATAAGTGGATCTACAAAGTGAAGGAAACCTCATATGGCAACATTAATAAGTATAAGGCCAGATTGGTTGCAAATGGATTCTTGCAGACCCTAGGACTTGATTTCAATGAAACTTTCAGCCCTGTTGTTAAGACTACAACTATTAGAATCATCATAACCATGGCTGTAAACAATGACTGGTTGCTTAGGCAAGTGGACATAAACAATGCCTTCTTAAATGGTGACTTGACAGAGACAATATACATGCCACAACCTGAAGGCTTTGAAGACAAGAACAGGCCAAGCTACATTTGCAAATTGAAAAAGGCTTTGTATGGACTGAGGCAAGCTCCGAGAGCATGGTTTGATAAACTACAAGGTTCTTTGAATTCTTGGGGATCTAAAAATTCCAGGAGTGACACATCTTTTTTTTTTCGGAAGAGTTGAATTAAAGATAGTTATCATGCTCATATATGTAAATGATATCATAATTACTGGAAGTGACAACCAAGGCGTTGAGGAAGTGATTAAAAATCCGAATACAACATTTGCTTTGAAGGATCTCAGAAATTTAAACTTCTTTCTTGGGATACAAGTTATCAGGAGTCAAAACTCTATTCTACTTTCTCAAGAAAAATATGTTCAAGACC
Source organism: Citrus glauca (assembly GCA_029633175.1). Lineage (NCBI taxonomy): Eukaryota > Viridiplantae > Streptophyta > Magnoliopsida > Sapindales > Rutaceae > Citrus > Citrus glauca. Next base: position 1,117,658 of record JAQOOD010000004.1, on the reverse strand, counting down.
TGCTAGCCAAAACAGAGATGACAGAATGTAAAGGAATAGAGACACCCTTCAGCACTTCTGAGAAATTGAAGAAGGATGTTAGGAATAGATTCCATGATCCTACACTCTATATGAGTGTCATAGGAAACCTGCAATATGCAGTATTGACTAGCCCAAAGCCTACTTTCTCAGTTAACAAGCTCAGTCAGTTCATGTCTAATCCCAGACAGCCACATTGGGTGGCATGCAAAAGAGTGCTGAGGTATCTCAAAAACACTATAAATTTGTATTTAAGGTTCAAAACATATGAGCATCTGGATCTCATTGCATACACAGATGCAGACTAGGCAACTGATCCAGATGACAGAAGATCCATAAGTGGATATTGTGTGTACTTGGGAGATAATCTAGTTGCTTGGAGCTCGAAAAAACAAGGCATGGTTGCAAGGACCACGATAGAATCAGAATATTGAGCAATGACTATATGCAACACTGAAATCACATGGATAAATTCTTTACTTAGTGAACTGAAGATAGAGGTTGAAAATGTACCAATTATCCTAAGTGACAGCACCAGTGCAGCAGCCATAGTAGCAAACCTAATGTATCATTCTGGAACAAAGCATTTTGAGATAGACCTTCATTTCCTCAGAGACAAAGTTACAAAGGGTGAATTAGAAATAAACTATGTTGGTAGTAATGATCAAATTGCAGATGTGTTGACCAAGCCACTACCACACTACAAGTTTAGTTGTTTTCGAAGCAAACTAAAAGTCATTGACAAGACCTTGAGTTTGAGAGAGGGTGTTGAAAACAGCAGTTGTGAGGAGTCAAAGATTGACCTTGAAGCTAAGCTAGCATGCCACCTAAGCTTCTGTAATCTGCAGCCAGCTAATATGGAAGATGAGTCAGATTTATTGAGCTGGCAGAACAGCTGTGGTGAAGAATATCAGCACATAAGCATGGAGCAGTTGAACCTTCTAAAAGTCTAAAATGATTGGCTCATTATTTTCATTCCGACAAATTAGTTTTACAATTTTCCTATGTAATATATTTTTGCTATATGTCATTATTCTCATTGTGCTCTATATATACTGCAATAGCTCTGTATTACGTTATTCAAGTAATCAATTATAAAGAATACAATGTCTTGTTCACTCTACTTGCAACACTAAACTAATTCTCTAGATTTTAAGTTGGTCCCTATGGGGCGAAGCTAGAAAGTTAGTCAATGGGGACAACATAATAATATAATTATTGTTTTTTCAAAATAGATATTACTACGTACTTATTGGAATTATATAACCAACTTTATAATTTTATTGAAGTATTTAAAAAAATTATGTACGCTGTAAATATTAGATCACACAAGAAGTAAAGAGAAATATTAGTTGGACTAAGAATAAAGAGACCAAGAAAAATTGAGCCATAAAAATACATTCTTATTTCCATATGCTTCTTCAATTCATGTGCAAGTAATTACATACCACTTTCACAAGAGATAGCAATGAGGAAGGGAGGGGAGAGGAGGGACCGACATCTTTGTACCTATAAGTGATATTTTGCATATATGTTCGTCCCCTCTCATACTTGTCAAAATTACTTGAGGGGAAGGGATGGAGATTCCTAAGGGTCCTCGATCCCCAAATAATTAATATGTTTTTAGTTTTTGAACTTGATTAAATCATATTTAAATAAAAAATTTAAATAAAATTTGGCAATATATCTTATATTAACATTAATCCATTACAAAAGTCATATAATTATTTTCGAATAAGAAATTGGATAAAAGATTGTTTTCGTCCTTTAAAAAATTAGATTAAAATCATTCTCCATATTCTTTCCTAATGGAGAAAATCCCTAGGCCCCCTCCACAGGATTTCTACCGTCTTTAACTTTCATCTATTTATACGAAGTCTTCACTTATAGAGTGGTGCATATTAAAATAATGATAAATGGATCAAAGTAAGGTTAAATATCATATTTGACCTTACTATCTAAGCTAATATACCATGACGACATGCATTTTTTTTAACTCTGTCTCCACTCAATTACGAAATAATTGAGAAATGACTGTAACTAACTCCACAATGTTTTTATGGAGGTGTGAACCCTTACTTTCACATATTGAGTGTAAAAGTCCTCCCACTAGGTCAAATGTTCATTGGTTACCATGACAGTATGCTTGATTAGGCATTGGGTGAATTTTATGGAGATTTTGAAAAAAAATATTATTTGTCAGATTTTTGGGTCATATGCTTTTTTGAATTAATGATTTAATTGACTTAATTTTAATTGGTTAAGTCATTAAGTTTGTTTCTTTCTTCATCTGAATGAAAATTTTCAGTCATTAAATCATTAAGGGGGTGTTTGGCACCCCGCATAACATTGTATTAGAACGCCACATTGTATTAAGACACTGCGATACAATTTTTGACTGTTATGCAGTATTACATAAAAAAAAATTAATGCTGCAAAATCAGCATAATGAAATCCCATGTGAGTGTCGGGTTTACCCCGCATTGCATGTAGAGATGACCAATGAGCCGAGCCGGCAAGCAAGGCCCATGTGTGGTCGAGCCCGTGTTGTGCGTGCCCCACTATATGTTTCGTGTCATGCCGTGCTGTGCCTAATTTTTTCTACTTAGGCTCGGCCCGGCACACGTGCCCTGTTGTGGGCCATGCCATGCTGTGCCTAAGAAAAAAAATCTCAATAAGCTTTTTTTCTTAAAAAAATTTAAGAGCGCATGTCAAGCTGTTGTCATACTTTTTTCAAGTTTATGTATTTTTTTAACCTTTATTCAAATTTAATAGAATTGAAAATTCAAAACTCAAGTCCACATTCAATAATAATAAACTAATAATAGTAAGAAAATATAATATTAATTACTGAGTTTGACCTTAGAATAATAGAATTTTTTAATACTTAACAACAACAATAATAACAAATATTTCTTAAGGGTTAACTTAATTGTTAACTTGGACTTGTATAGAGTCATACATAATAGTTCACAATAATATTAATTGATATTTATAATTTTAATCATTAATATCATGATATCTATTATTTATTTAATAAATTATAAATATATCTCTAATTGTGTCGTGCTTTTAAGGCTCGCATGCTTAAAATTCTAAGCACAGCCCAGCCCAGTCCAGCCTACGTGCACGTCATGTCGTACTACGTGCAGTATCGAAATGTGCTTGTATCGTGTCGTGCCCGTACCCGTGCCTGAGTCTATGCCACGTGCCCTCCGACCCATTGACCATCTTTAATTGCATTACATCTTCATTTATTGTTCGATTTTGCAAAGTCCTTACAACTTTCAAGAGTCAAAAATCAGGGAACAAAGCCAACTGCTCGTAACAAAAAAAATTAAAAATAAAGAAAATCATCTTCTCTTCTCTTCTAAATGGATCAAGCAATTTCTTCTTCTCCTCTCTTCCAAATGCACGGCAGTCTTGCTCTACCACCACGCCATCTTGATTTGCCGAGCAACACTGCAACTCCACCACCTCGCGCCGCGTGATAACTACCTTCACAGCCACTGTCGCAAGACACCACCAGCTCTAATGCCTTCATGATCTGCCTTCGTCAAGCTCAAATCACAAACCGTTAAAAGTGCATAAACCAGTCAACAATTTAAAAAAAAAAAGATCCTAGCATCAAGCTCAGATCATAAACCAATAAATCCATTTGCTAATCTCTCAAATAAACCAAAGATAAAAACTTTATATAAAATAAATAAAACCTTTTCTTGATAAGTAGTAATCTTTGTGCTTGTTCAAAAAGAAAAAAAGATTATGAATTGACACTTTAAAGAAACACGATTTATGTTGCGATTAAATTTAGGTTGCGAATTGGGAGTTGTGTGTCAAGGTGGTTGGTGATTAATTGATAAAAACATACGAGACATAAAACGAAGTGGGTAAAGGGTCTATTAAATAGATATTGGGAGCTGGTTGGTGATTAAATTGTAGTTGAGAATTGGAAGTTGTGGTGGGTGATTGTGGTTTTTAGCTAATTTTGTATACCTTAATTATTTATTTATGTTGTGATACTACGTGAAATTATTCCATCGGATGATTTGATTTAATTTTTATTTTATAGATTATATATTTAAAAAATACTGAACAAATAAATGTTATGCTACTAAAAATTTAAGATCATGAGCTCAAATTTTTATGAAGAATAATGATATAACTTTTAACATTTTTGTTAAAACAATAATGTTAAATTGTCAAAATTTAAGACTTTTATATTCAATATTTTTCTAAGTATTAAATACTAATAAATATTATTTTTTAAATATATAATTTAAGTTAATCAGCAAAGAAATTAATACAATACAATGCAACACCAAATACAGTATAACTAAAAATTAATATAATACAATGTGGCACCAAACATTAGACAATATTATTAAAATGCAATGTTAATGTAATACAACATAATATAATACTGTGTGCCAAACACACCCTAAGTTATTGAAAAAAAAATTCTTAATATAAAAAGTTTGAATGATATCATTAAAAGAGATTCTCTAAAATGTCGTTATCTAATAATTAATTTTCATCTTTACCTAAATAAAATTTAATAATTAGCATTATTACTTATCTCTATAACTTGTGATAATATATACTGGTAAACTATTATTATTTTTATCTTTTTGTTTTCTTCAAATTAGCATTATTTAACTTCATAATCTTTTATGAATACTTTTTATATAAAAACATCATAAACTATATAAAAAAATTGATTAACATATACTAATATAGAATATTAAAGGGTTGTATCCAATTGAACATGATTTATGTTATGATAGTATATTATCTTATTTATGTTCTTTGAGATGTTTATTATTTTCTTAAGATTTATAATTTGTAAAAGTATAAATGTAAAAAATACTAGTTTTTGGATTTTTTGAGTTAAAAAATAAATAACTTAATATTTATTTTTAGTGATACATATAAAAAGACAAACTTATAATTCAGATTCAAACTTTCAACTCTTCAGAATAATTTAAATTTATTTATATTTCAGATAGAAAAACAAATGCCAACATTGTCTCCACAATCGCCCTGTAAATACAGTTTTCTTTTTTACCAAATCTTATTTATTTATATAACGCCAAATTTCCATGATTTTAAATTATGAAAATTTTATTTTATTAGAAATTACAAATGGCATTTTTGCCCTTATTAATAAGGATTATTAAATCCATGAATATGATTTATAGTGTAATTTTAGAAAAGACTTACTCTTTCCAAAGTTAATAGGGTTTCTTAAGGGTCCTTATAAAATTATATTTTTCCTTCTTCCATAATCCTAAATCCACAATGTCTTTTTTTTTTAATTCTCTTTACTGCTGCTCATTACTCTTTCACTCATATCTTAGGATTCAAACTTTTGCTTAAGGGAGAGAGAGTCTTAACGGTTGCTAAGTTTTACTCTCTCTATGTTCTATTTGATTTCCTATTGTTGTGCTCTATTTAGGGTTTTATTGGCATGATTTTAGATTGTTACACACCATTATACATGGTTTAAGAGGTGCTTGAGTTGTGTTTTAGTGCACTAATTTATTGGTGAGTCATGTTAGATAATCCCTGATGCAATAAACACATTGAAAATTTTTAGACAACATGAAATCTTGAAATAAAACCTATATTTTATGGATGATTTTTAAGAAAAAAAAACTTTATCTTTTTGAAAATTAGACATTTAGGGATAATTGAATAATCTTTTTTTTATAAGATTCGATTTTGTTTTTAATTTTATATGGATTTTCAAAATGACACTGTTGCACTAGAAAACTGCGATTTCAACAAAATAACCATATTTACAAAATTATTTATTCTACCAAAAAAACTCAAAAAATTCTGAAACTTTAGAAGAGGTTAATATATGTGGGATAATTGAATAATCTTTTTTTCATAAGATTCAATTTTTTTTTAATTTTATATGGATTTTCGAAAATGACACTGTTGCACTAGAAAACTACGATTTCAATAGAATGACCATATTCACAAAATTATTTATTCTACCAAATGAACTCAAAAAGTTCTGAAACTTTAGAAGAGGTTAATATATGTGTCTAGTATTTCCATTTTTCCTTTCATAATTTTTCGGATTGCTGTATAATTTTATAAAAATCTCAGAATCTACAATGTTCAGTTAAGGCCCTGTGAGACAATTTTGAATTATCAAGAAACAAATAGTTTTGAAATTGTTTTTGATGTCGGATCCCTTTGTAAAATTTATGAGAGATACCTATGGATGTCCATAATAGTTCTATAAAATATTGTGTCATTATGATTTTTAGATTAAGAGTTAAAACTCTAAGAATCAAATTTATACGGATATGAATTAGAAAATTGGGTTCTTAGAATAAGTTGTTAATAGTTATATCTTGTATTTGTTTAAGGTGTTGGAGGTGTTTGAGGCTTAGAGGTGTGTATAGATAATTGGTTTTACTCAGGTTAGTAACTTTATTCCTAATGTACTAAATATGTATGATTATTTTAATATTATTATAAGTGTTTTTGTACTATTTAAAAGATTAATTAATTTTCATAACAAAATTTAGTTTATGTAAATATTTTCAAATCTAAATTTTTAACAAAATATTATAAATGTTTCTAAATATGTAATTTATTTTGTTACATGATTACCTTTTATCATTTTGTTTGTAAAATATTGTGCAAGCCTAAATTATTGTTATGGACATTTATGAATATGATACGAATGTTTTATGCCCATGTACGATTTAAATTATTTGTGATTGTACGAGGGCCAACTCTTGAGACTCTATGGGGGTCACCTCTCGAGGACCAGAGCACCGCGAAGTGCTACATACAGTGCAAAATGCAATGTACAAGTGAATAGATATAAAAAAAAAACTAATTTAAATGTTTTGGCTCATTGTCCATAGCTATTCTGATTCTGATCATATATATATATATATAAGGACTAGTATTGTGTTTCTATTCTGAGTGCACTCACGATATTCTAATTCTGTTACTGGGCTGATCACCGGGAGTATAGGTGACACTGTGCGACATGAGCTAATCTTTTGTTTTCTATATATATGTTATATGATTTGCTTCCATAATTAATTATGTCTTTGATATTCTAAATTACTATGAATTGACGCAATCTTGTTATAACATGTCATTTTATGAAATTAATGGCTTATAATATATGTTTTAAATAAAAGAAGGCTTGCAATGTTTTTAGTACTCAATAATCCTAGTGTGTTAGGAATGATTTTACATACCGAGTTAACGACTCACCCCTTATCATTATTTTTTGCAGATTAAGTATTTTGTTGAGAGATATGCTTATCATTGGAGCTAGAGATTCATTTCATTTTGCTAATTGAATAAGAGAATGATAAAATCATGTTTCTTCTAAGATTATTTATTTTATGAACATGTAATTGGGGAGTTTTGAGACTTTTATTATATTTTTATCTTCAGGAGAGATTATTTAGTTTTAAGACACATTCATTTGTGGTTTTATTTGATTAAAAAAATTGATATATTTCAATTTAAAATTTTTATGTAAGGATTTACGTGTTAAATTCAGGGTGTTACACTTTAAGTCTTTTACCAAACCACTCTTGCAAGCTCCCTCATGCACTCTTTGCAAATATTCTCCTCATAATTTTTATTTTGAATTGTTTATTCAATTTTTGCATAATTTTTCGTTTTATAAAAATATTAAATGAAGATTTTATAAATTAAGAAGGAATTGTTTTGTTCTCTATTTTTGTGTTATAAGTTACAGCTACACACAAATGAATTATTTAAATGCCTTTGATAAATATAGTTGTAATTCGAGTTTGTGTTTTGTGATATGCTAATTAATGCTGGTGTTATTATTTACCAGCTTTTTTGCATTTGATTTTGATTAAAATTATAATAATAAAAGATCAAATGAATAAATAAACATTATATGTACTGCATCATCCTCATCATCATAATAATTCTCTTTTATAAATAATTTTATATAAATTAATGTGGCTCTATAATTATCCATTACATGACGAATTGAATTTTTTTTTTTTGGGTAAAGATTTCTATCAAACGCAATTTCGGAACATGTTTGACTATATTTATTTTCATACCGTTTTTGAAAATAATATGCAAATATATTTTCAGTTTTGAGAATGTCACATCAAAAAATCATCTTTCTTCTAAAAAAAGGAGGGAGGCTAACTTACAGATTCTGCACCTTACAGCCACCCTTGCACAGTAAAATAAAAAGTGGGCCCAAGTGGGGCCCACGGACATTTTGTGTGGGTGCTGTAAGGTACGGAGTCTGTACCTTAGCATTCTCCCTGCGAAATATGTAAAATAAACAGTGACCGAAAAATAATACTATCAACCGCGCCCTAAAATAATTTATCACAAAATCATTTCAAGTCGAGTGTTTAATGAACTGTGGGCTCCCCATAATCTATCACACTGGCATATAATTAAGAGCCACCTCACCAGACTTAAAATCCCTGATTTTACTTGTCAAACTTAATACTTTTCAATAAGTGACAGAAGGACAAAACGGTAATTGACTTATCAAAATTAAATTACGTGGCCACATGATTTGCCGGCGGCATTTGGCCTACGCTGTCTTCACTCTATATATAACGTCCTCTGGCGAGCTCAACGAGCAAAGACACTTACGAGGCCAAAAACAAAATCCATAATCTTTTGTTTTGAGCTTCAACCGGAGACTGGCGCTATCGATTTTTGAGTTATTTATTTGTTCTTGTAGCGATGAATGCAGGCGCAGCGGCAACATCAATGCAATCCCTAAGCTTCTCCAACCGCTTGGTCCCACCCAGTCACCGGCTGTCTCTTTTTCCGGTCACCGTCACCCGCATTAACCTCCCCAAGTCCGCAGCAACTGTCAGTACAGTCAAGTGCTGCGTTTCTCGCCAGACCACCACCACCAACACCAGCACCGCTACCGCCACTGAGAAAATGCGAGAAAGTAAAGATGAAAATAATGCATGCTATTATTTTTAGTGTCAAGAAACAGTTTTTTCTTTTCTTAATCTTTTTTTTTTTGTGTAGCGAGTGATGCATCAGGATTTAGTGAAGCTTCCAAAAGGGCAAATTTGGTACCCTTATACCGTTGTATATTCTCGGACCACCTTACTCCGGTGGTTGCATATCGGTGTTTGGTTCAAGAAGATGACAGAGAGGCTCCGAGTTTTTTATTTGAATCGGTGGAGCCCGGTGTTCGGGTTTCAAATGTTGTAAGCGACTCTTTCTTTTGTTTGAGTATCTGGGTAGTCATGATTTATGTTTTTTTTTTTTCAGTTATGAAATTGAATTGGATTGGATGATTATTCAGGGGAGGTATAGTGTGGTTGGAGCTCAGCCTGTGATGGAAGTTATCGTGAAAGATAATAATGTTACAATAATGGATCATGAGAAAGGGAGCTTAGTCGAGGAGGTTGTTGATGATCCGATGGAGATTCCCAGAAAAATTTCCGAGGATTGGAAGCCTCAAATAATCGACGAACTTCCTGAAGCTTTTTGCGGTAATTAAATTTTGCTGATATATTACTTGTTTTGAAGTTGATTTTATGGTTTGAAATAAGGAATAAGTTGAATTGATGTTGGCATCTTGTAGTCGGCTGCTTAAATTTGCTGAAATTGTGGAATGTTTATTATGCTGTTTACTTCTTTCTTACTTTAGATTCTCTATTTTTATGAATAGGTGGTTGGGTTGGTTATTTCTCGTATGATACCGTTCGCTATGTGGAGAAGAAAAAGCTACCTTTCTCAAAGGCACCACATGATGATAGAAGTCTTGCAGATATACATCTGGGCCTCTATAATGATGTGCTTGTCTTTGACCACGTGGAGAAGGTTAGTCTTTAAATGTCCATCAACATTTCCACTGTTCAAATTTTGGGTAAAGCAAACTAATGTTTGTTAGTTTTGATTGTGACTTGCCCTTCTCTCTTGAGAGAAAAAAAGGATGATGTTCACATGCACATGGTTGAAATTGGGCTTTTGTGTGTCAATCAACTTCCGAAACAAAGTACCAATATGCCAGAATTTCATTTTGCAAATTGTATATTTGGTAATTAAATTTTCACCCCCCCCCCCCCCCCCAACCAGGGGTTTGAACCCCTAGACCTCTTGTCTCAACTAAAGAGGTTTTACCAACTAACTGGCATTCACTTCGTAAAATTGGTTTTGTTAGAAGCTGTTATAGAGCTTTATTTGAATTGTTTTTTTTCCCCCTCCTCAGAAAGTATATGTAATTCATTGGGTGAGGCTAGATCAACACTCCTCTGTCCAGAAAGCATATTCTGAGGGATTGGAACACTTGGAGAAACTGGTGGCCAGAGTACAGGATATTGACTTGTGAGTTAATTCGTAGTAATTTTGTGTACTTTTATTTTGGTTTTGGAGAAAGTCATTACATGTTTGAGTTTTTTTTTTATTTTAAAAAAAGCGAAGAGATCCATTATTTTTTGGCTTGATTGTTGATTCTTAGGCCAAGGCTCGCCCCAGGTTCCATAGATTTACACACTCATCATTTTGGTCCTCCATTAAAAAAGTCAAACATGACAAGCGAAGCATACAAAAATGCTGTACTAGAGGCAAAGGAGCATATTCAGGCCGGGGATATCTTTCAAATCGTACTTAGCCAACGTTTTGAACGTCGAACTTTTGCTGATCCATTTGAAGTTTATAGAGCGCTGAGAGTTGTGAATCCGAGTCCATACATGACTTACTTGCAAGTATGCACACTACCATCAGGAATTAGTATAATTTTTTGTTGCACTTTCTGATATCAATATTCTTTTTATCAGGCAAGAGGGTGTATTCTGGTAGCTTCAAGTCCAGAAATTCTTACTCGAGTAAAGAAGGTAAACTTTTATTATTATCAATTTGAGTTACTTAGGCTTTCTAGAAATTACTAGAGAAGTAAAGTTTGGCTGTAAACATTTAAATTCATTGGTTATCTACTTTTTTGAACAATCATCAGCATGGTTGCTTATTTTTGCATTGTTGTAACAGAACAAGATCGTGAATCGACCTTTGGCCGGAACAGTTCGAAGAGGGAGGACGACCGAAGAAGATGAGATGTTGGAAACACAGTTGTTAAAGGATGCAAAGCAATGTGCAGAGCATGTTATGCTGGTTGATTTGGGCCGGAATGATGTTGGAAAGGTATTTCTGAAATGATTCATTGTGTTTGTGGATGTTATCATCTTCTGTGTTTTCTAATGATGGCCGATATGATTTCTGCGACATAGGTTCATAAAGTGTTTTTAATAACCTTTATGTTGACGTAGGTTGCAAGATCTGGTTCTGTGAAAGTGGAAAAGCTGATGAATGTTGAACGGTATTCGCACGTAATGCACATAAGCTCCACGGTTAGCATCTAAACTGGAAGCCTATAAACGAGTACCTATACTTGTCCTTTTCTCGAAAAGGATTGTAGATCTGGGAAAACATAGCCTCAGGATTCAAATTTGCAGCACATATGGGGAATATATTTATTGTAATGGATAAGTTAGATTATGTGCAGACTTTTTAAACTTAATACTTGTTGGCTTGCAGTGGAGGCCCAACATACCCCATGCCTTGTATAAGTTTAGTCATGCATTTTTGGTTAGGTGTGGGATTTGAATGCTGTTTTGTCACCAAATGGCAATTTGAGTTCTTTTCTCCCTTCCTAGCTTTTAAAGAATATCCAAACTTACACATTAAGCCATACAGAACCAAATCCACATTCAGTGCTCACCAAAGCCATTGATTCGGCCTTTTTTCAGATTACGGGTGAGTTGCAAGATCGTCTCAGTTGCTGGGATGCCCTGCGTGCTGCACTGCCTGTTGGAACCGTTAGTGGAGCACCAAAGGTTGGAACTCTCTGCGTTATTTCTTTTTCAATCAACTAGATCCGCGGATCGTTGCTAGTTAATGTTTGTCTGATCATTATTGGCATTATGAAACAGGTGAAAGCAATGGAGTTAATTGACGAGTTGGAGGTAAATAGACGTGGCCCCTACAGTGGTGGGTTTGGCGGTGTTTCCTTTACTGGAGATATGGACATTGCCCTGGCTCTAAGGACCATGGTGTTCCAAACCGGTACACGTTATGACACGAGGTACTCGTACAAGGATGCCAGGAAGCGCCGGGAATGGGTGGCTTACCTTCAAGCTGGAGCTGGCATCGTCGCTGATAGTGATCCAGATGACGAGCACCGTGAGTGCCAGAACAAGGCTGCCGGACTTGCCCGAGCCATCGACTTGGCTGAGTCAGCGTTTATTAAATAATCAAGTAGCTGATTGGAATTTGAAACTCCTTTGAAGTTTGAAGGGGAGTTGAGTTGCTCCGATAGGATTTAGAGAAAAAAAAAAGTATGAATAAATAAATTAAATAACGCAATAAACAAAAGGGGAAAAAAAAAAAAAGAAGCAACTGTAATTTATGTCTCTTCCATCGTCTCAATTTGTGCCTAATCAACATCTGTAACCTGTGTCTTCTATTTGTAACCTGTGTCTTGTATTTATATAACTGTTATATTTATTTGCAAATAATGATTTTTTTCATTATTACTTTTGTTTTTTTTTTGTTGGGGGGGGGGGGGGGTTTTACTTAGTATTTTATTTAGTTTTTGTAATTTCAATGTCAAAATTACAGCCACTTGCCCTTCAAGTTGGAGAGCAGTAGTTTAAACCCTCACAAATACATTATGAGATATTTTTTTCTCAATTAAAATTAACTAAAGGTGGTTTTTTCTCTTATTCAAGAGTGAGGAGTAGATATTATTTGAATATTTATGAGAATCTGAGTAGAGTTTTATTAACATTGATGTAAGTTGATCCCAGTAATAATTTGTTAATTGAGTGAAGGTAGTCTTCTCTATTACTTAAGAGTAAAAAGTAGATGTCTCTTAAATATTTGTGAGGGTTAAAATTTGGACAGAGTTTTATTAGTATTGATATAAGTTGATCTCAGTAATAGTCTGATTTATAAATATCAGTTATAATCTTATATAATATGAATTGTAAGTTAAGTAATAGTATCGTATAATAAAAAAATATGAAAATTACAACTTTAGTTGATTCAAGTGTAGACGTTTGAAGGCCGGTGGTCCCCCATGTGCTTGATGATGTGGGGCTCAAGCTCGAATGGGGGGTTTCCTCAAATTTTAAAGGGATGAAATATTTTCCTCGTTTATCCTTGGAGTAAAATTCAGATTGTAGGTATTTTACAAATTGTAATAATTCAAAACGAATTGAGGATTTCTGAAACCAAAAAAATTAAATAAAAATGAAAATAACTATCTAAGTGTTTGACTGTGTAGTTTTTAAATCAAATCGTAGAGAGAAGGGGAGTTAAAAAGTTGAGTTTTGCCCATTCCGATTGTACGGTGAGAGTAACGCTGGAAAATAATAATAATTAATATGGTGAGAGTTGGTTAGAAACAAAGCCCAAGAGTGAAGCAAATTCGGCCGAACTATAGGCCCATTTCTCCTGGTTTTGCGTGGTTAATTGTGTAGAGCTCCGATTGTACGTTGCCAGCCCAGCCCAACTGCCGTGTAGTAATCAAAAGTGTCCGCGCCCCCGTCGTCATTCTCCCTTCGAGACTTTGACAAAACAGAATAATATGGCGGCAGTCGGGCAGTTATTCCAAGAGCACCTCCTATGCGGTCACAAACTCTCAGTTTTTCTCAATCCGACATCGTTGCGGTTTCGATCTCAAATCCTGCCTCTTCAGTCTTGTTCCTTTCACCTCCATCAAGTAATGAATTAATCCATTCTCAAACTTTAATCTCTTTTATAAATAATAAACATTAATTTAAATTAACCAATTAATTCATTTGCCGTGTAATCAGTTTATTGTGGACGCGGTGATAAGAAAACTGCTAAAGGAAAGTGCTTCAAGCGTTCCTTTGGGAACGTAAAGCCTTTTTTTTGTTTGTTTTTAATAACAAATTATCTATCTCTCGTGATTTTTCAATTTCATGTAAATTAACTTTTGACTTAATGGGCGAGGCCGAGAGACAAGAAGGGAAGGGGCCCAACGAAGCCACCGATGCCTTCATCTCCGTCCAAGAAAGGTCGGTTTGATGGCGATGATGATTTTTAAAGACCTTTGTTGTCATATGCACGGGGCAAAGTTTACTTGTGGGTTTGAGCTGGGTTTTGAATGTGTTTGACAAAATGTCTCTTTAAAAGACTATTGTTATTGTTACCTATTCAATTGTGAGTAAATTGCTCGCATCAGAATTCGCTCTTTCATTGCTTGAACTATATTGAACAGGGGTCCTGTAACAGTGCATCGTGCGTCCGTAACAAGTGTTTCGTTGTCCCTAATCAATCATTCGTTAATAATATAGTTGCATGTAACAAAAAAAATGAGATCGATGTACTGCAGTCGCACCCAAATGAACATGTAACAACATGACATGTTAGATTCATCAGATTAGATGGAGATTTGTTTATCTTTTTTTTATAAATATTGTTATACAAGATCGTAGGTGTTATAATTAATATTTATAAATAAATTTTACAATTGGGATCTTTGTAGAATGTACTCCTCTGAAACGTTGTCTAAATTTTTCAAACTCTCTAAAATATTTGAGGTTTATCTATTCCACTCATATTTCACGAGGAATAGAGTGACTCCACTAAATTATTTGATAATTGAGAGAGGATTATAAATAACTCTCATAAATACTTTTATGAAGATTCAAAGGTTCAAATCCTTGCACTCAACATTGTAAGTGCAAGGACTCTTCCACTGGACCAAATGACCTTTAGTAGAGATTTGTTTGTCAGAAAAAAACAGAGAGATACAAAATATTTCATGAAAAATAATCATATAAAATGCTAGCAGGATAATGGATACCAATTCCGAGACATACCGGCACGTGAAGAAATAATAATTGCCAACCGTATTTGAATGTGGACGCAACACAATAATAGTTGAGGTAACAACTCCTTTATAATAGTTGATATAAGGGTTGAAAATTAGAGAAGAGATTTGACATATTATGTCATTGTTTATTTTACAATTTTTCGGCTTTGTTTGCATGATATATTAAAGTGATGGAACTCTTAACGTCGTCGCACTCTCCTCTTTAGCTTGAAATGAAGGCGAAATTACCAGCATGACAAGCATAATGTGGCCTTCTCTTGTAATCAGAATAAATTTTATTGTGCTTACTATCTCGCAGCTTTGCTTGGCAGCTTCTCTTTCCACTGTTGCTAATGCCACCAGTACATGTACTAATGAAACTGACAAGATTGCTTTGCTGGCATTCAAGGATTTTATTACAGAAGATCCTCTTGGAATTCTGAGCTCATGGAATGATGCCGGTCATCTATGCGAGTGGCAGGGAGTAAAACGCAGCAGCCGGGACTGGGGAGATGTAGAGTTGAACTTAAGGTCTCAAAAGCTGGCAGGTTCTATATCACCCTTCATCCACAATTTGACCTTCCTCAGATCAATTTATTTTCAGGACAATAAGTTTTAGGGTTATGTCCCACAGGAAATTGGTAACTTGTTTCGTCTACAGAATCTAAAATTCGGTAACAGTACTGTACAGGGTGAAATTCCAAGCCATTTGTCGCGCTGCTGAGACGTTAAGAGTCATTGATTTAAATTTCAACGATCTTGTTGGCGAAATTCCAGCAACTTCCAAGCTCACTTACCTATCTCTGTTCTCCAACAATCTGCTTGGAATCATCCCTCCATCTCTCGGTAACTTATCTTTTCTCACGCTTCTTTCTCTGGGAACAAATAACCTTGAAGGAGACATTTCCGATTCTATTGGTCATTTCACAAACTTGGAATACTTTGGAAGTGGTCTAAGCAATATATCTGCTACAGTCCCTTCTTCAATCTATAAAATTTCCTCTCACACAGATTTAATCATTCCAGAAAACCACTTAAAAATGGGTCTGCCCTGGGATATGGGCCTGGCACTCCCGAGCATTTGGTATATTTCGTTGGAGGAAATCAATTCACAGGAAGTTTTCCAGCTTCTTTCTCCAATGCATCTAGAATGATACTTCTTGACATCACTTGATCTCGGAAGAAGAATGACGAGTCTAAGGTGGCTGAATTTGGTTCTAATAATTTAGGCACTGGGGATGCTGGCGAGCTGAGTTTTATTGAATCTTTAACTAATTGCACCAATTTAAGAATAATGGCACTAAATGACAGTGGTTTTGGCGGCGTTTACGTGATTCCTTTACCACTCTCTCAACTAAACTAAGAATTCTGGACGCCGGAGGAAATCAATTTGCTGGCAACATCACTGCTGGCATAACTAAGTATTTCAACTTAATTCAACTTGGCTTAGATAGTAACTGTCTCTCAGGTTCTATCCCATTTAGTATAGGGAAGCTTCAAAACTTGCAACAATTAGTTTTCAACAGAAATAAACTCTCTTCTTCCATCCCAGAATCCATTGGCAACCTCAATTTACTCTTTCAATTGAATTTGGCCGAGAACAACCTGACAGGAAACATTCCCGAAAGACTGGAGAACCTCACAAGCCTGCAGATTCTTAATCTCTCTTGCAACCACCTTGGCGGTTCAATTCCTAAACCAACTGACCTTTTCTCCACTTTATCTTCCATCGACTGTGCTCACAATAATTTTAATGGTTCTCTGCCACTGGAGGTCAGTTCGTTGAGTAATACACAGGAACTGGATTTTTCTGAGCACATGTTATCTGGTGAAATTCCAATCACTCTTGGAAATCGTTCGAAATTTGAACATCTTCTTCTTGGTGGTAACATGTTTTCAAGGAAGAATGAATTCATTTTTTGGTTCCTTCAAAGGAACCATAGATTTGAATCTTTCTCACAACAACTTGTCTGGCACAATTCCAAAAGAGCTAGTCTCTTACTTTTCTCGAAAATTTGAACTTGTCCTTCAATAACTTTGAGGGCCAGTTGCCATCAATGAGTGTTTTCACCAACACTAATGTGATTTCGATTGTTGGAAACGGGAAGCTCTGTGGTGGTGTTCCAGAATTGCGTTTACTATCCTGAACCATTGAGAGTTCTAAGAAGCAGATCCATCATCTCGGTACCAAAATTTATTCTTATAATAGTTTGTGGGGGTGGCTGTTTGATATTTCTAATTATGCTTTCGGTTGGATTCTTTCAGAACAGAAAGCCAAGAAGACCATCTCTACGGTCATCCCTGGGAGAAGAATTCTTGAGGATCCCTTATGATGAGCTTCTTAGATCTACTGATGGTTTCTCTTCGGCTAAATTAATTGGTGTTGGAAGTTTCAGTTGTGAGAACAAGGGAAAGCTACTCCAGGATCAAAAGCCTGTAGCAGTCAAGGTATTCAATCTTGAAAGGATAGAGCTTCCAGAAGCTTTATTGCAGAATATGAAGCTCTGCAGAAGACCAGGCACTGAAATCTTCTCAAAATAATCACTGCAGGTTCAAGCATGGATTCTGGAGGCAATGACTTCAAAGCTCTTGTTTTTGAGTTCATGTGCAATGGCAGCTTAGAAAGTTGGTTGCATCCAAATGAAGCTACAAGGAGTCTAGACCCCGCAGAAGGGCTTAAGATAGCTGTAGATATTGTCGCTGCTTTTGGATTATCTTCATCACCATTGAGAAACACCAATTGTTCATTGTGATTAAAAGCCAAGCAATGTTCTTCTTGATGATGACATGACTGCTTATGTGGGGGATTTCAGTTTGGCCAGGTTCCTTCCTACGAACGTCACTAATCCCATGGAAGGGCAGAGCAATTCAGCTGCAGTCTGGGGTTCAATAGGTTTTGTGCCTCTGGTGAGTCCATTCTTGTCTTTCACTTCCAAAAAATATCAAGTTATTTTATCAGATTTAATCATGAACCATAAAAGGATAATTAATTTTTGTTATAATTTTATAGAATATGGAATGGGTGGCTCGTTATCAACACAATGGGAAGGGTTACAGCTGCAGAATCCTTGTGCTAGAGATAACGACAGGAAAGAGATCGACAGATGAAATGTTTGCAGACTGCCTAAGCCTGCAAAATTTCTGTAAGATGGCATTGCCAGAGAGAGTGATGGAGCTTGTATATTCTCGTCCGCTACAAGGAGTTGACAAAGATGCCGAAGATGAGCCATGCATGAAAGCCAAAATAAGGGAATGCTTGACTTCACTTGGCAGCATTGGAATTGCTTCTTCAACAGAAACACCCAATGAACGAATGGGCGTAAGAGAGATAGTGATGGAGATGAATGTCATTAAGGAAGTGCTGCCTGGTGTACGCATTAACGGGGAGAGGCGAATAAGAAAGAATGCAACTAACTAATGAAGGAACATGGACCTCTCAGCAAATTATTTTTATTGCTCTAAATAAAATCATTTAATACCTTTTTTTTTCTGACTCTTCCTTATCTTTGTGAAATCCTCAATTTCCCTTTTACTTTATAGTAATTTTTTTTTTTTTAGGGTAACATCAAAGTTTGACTATCTACAGAATAACCGGTGCAGTCTTTCCTTCTAATTGATTAGAAGGATGTTTATGAATCAAACTTACATTTTACAGCCTATTATTCATTTGGTTATATAACCCAAGGAGCTGGATTCTCAAGGGCGAAATTGGGGCATCCTGGAGAGTTCTTTGCACAATAAAATTGGCTCTTTTTATCCATGAGCTATTGTTTACCTGAAATTGGCAGATCAAAAGATGCTAATATCATTTCTCTCATTGGAAACAAAAAGCTTCATGGGCAAATCCCTAAATTCTTTCAACAGTTCGCCTTGCTTTGTTAGCAAGTGTCTTTATTCCCTGCCACTAGAGAAACAAGTAAAAATAATACTTCTCCTTATTCAACCCTCGGATAAAGCTTTTAACTGCAGATTCTTAAAGCGACTGATGCTTTATGAGAAGCCAATTGGATACTTGTTGGTAGCTATGACTGACATGTACCAAAGTAAACCAGCCATGGTAATGAAAATGTCTGGTCTTTACCTAAGAGGAACTTTAAAGACCTTCATTACCAATTGCAAACATCTTCCATAGGAATCTCTGGAAAACATAACTGCTTAAGGGTGGATTATCAAACTAATGATTTTGGGATCTAAACCAAAAATTTATTCACCAGGAAATCTATAAAATTGGTCAACCCAAAACAAGTTCCAGCTAATGAACACTAATCAGGATGTCTCGGCTTTTTTGGACATTAAACAATGCCATTCATGTTGATTAAGCACTCCAGTACTTCATTCTCATTGTCAACACCAATAATCCCTAGTTGGCTCAAAATCAACAATGGTCTCCCTGATGAAAAATTTGAATTTCCCAGTGATTTGCTGAACAAACTATCTAACTCAGTGATGATAAGGGAGTAGTTGATTTGTTCCCATTCTGTAGAGATACAAAGTTTTACCCCTAAGAACTGATTGGTCAGTTAAAAAAATAATAATAAAAGAAAATGACTAAACAACTTAATCCACTATACACAAAATACAGCAGTATTGATAGCTTACTTTTTGGGGAGATGCATGCAATTGTGAGATACTTCTCTTCATAATGTTTACAGAGAATTGATGAGCAAATGCATGTTTAAGAACAACCTGAACCTTACCCAAATTCACCAAAATGGCATTGATTGGCCAAGCGATGGACATAGTGGATCCCCTTGTATTGCCGGAAGGATGCATGAGAGAATGATGCATAAGTGATTTAACAGTGTTAGAAGTTGAACTTTCATGTTCAAAAGAAAGACAAAGAGAATGAACAGGAATAAGAAACGTAATAAAGGTCCTACATTTTGAACGACATTCTCACCAACAATAGGGCTATATATAATCTGAGGCATCAATGAACCAAATTTAGCACATAATAACCACCAAGAATAGAGGATGTAGAAATTGTGGCCTTCTTCAGTTTTTATTTAACTCTCTCCCTTTCTACAAGCCAATTCATTGTTTATCAATCAAAAAACAATGATTACTTTTGCAGTCCGCAAGCTTATTTACCAGTGCTTGAAATTTCAAGATGAATGACAAAATCCAATCTTCTAATTCAATCAACCAGCTCACTAATTCAAGACAATCTCAGCAGAAATCAAGTCCACGTTCAAACAAGAAGCAATCAATACAAATTCACGAGACGATTACGTTACCAACAATCTTACATCAATCAACATCAGTTTCTCACAAATTCCATAATAAAAACCAAAAATTGATTTCAATTTATAAGCATTTTCATGTGGCAAAGTAAGCATCAGAACATACACCGCGAAAGCCCTAACAAACTAATACACACTAATTTAAGCATCACAATATACAAAGTAAAAAAGGAATTATTCACCACACGTTGCCACGTGGCACAAATGATTCGAACCTGTAGTTTATCATCAATCGTCATCACCGCTTGCTATCGTAATCAACGATCTCGGAATCAGTAACCGACCTGGAGAGCTGCACTATGGAGCGTCCGATGGAGTTGATCCAGTCCTCTTTCTCCTTCTCGGAATCAGCGATGAAGTACATCGTCTCAGTCCTCGTACTCAGCTCAAAAGCGTACTGTTTGTTCAACACATCTTCGGCTCCCTTGACGGTGAGGCAGGAGGCCACTGGAATCACGCCACGTGGCTTGGAGGCGCGGGTGATGGTAGATTCTTTGAACCAAAAGAGCTTGCCTTGTTTTAAAACGAACCAACGGCGACGCCAAGTTTTTATGTACTCGCCTTGTTTGGTCAACCAGCCGGACCGTTCGGGGTTTGACCAGAACTCAGTGCTGTCGTAGTCGCTGAGCTGGTTCGTTTGGCCCGATATGGCTCGCCAGAGGCTACCCATTTGTGTCAAATCACTTGCTGGCTTCAAATTGAATCGTTTCGTCCTCTCGTTCCGTCGTGCGCATATGTATTAGGACATCATGATGATGATCATGATGACGCTCACTATGCTGTGATACTATCTGTCTGGCTGGCCCTCTCCGCTTTTGTTTTCTTCTAAAGATAT
This sequence comes from Citrus glauca, assembly GCA_029633175.1. Classification (NCBI taxonomy): domain Eukaryota; kingdom Viridiplantae; phylum Streptophyta; class Magnoliopsida; order Sapindales; family Rutaceae; genus Citrus; species Citrus glauca. Next base: position 1,096,702 of record JAQOOD010000004.1, on the reverse strand, counting down.
TTTTATTTTTATTTTTTTATTTTTTTATTTTTATTTTTTTTAAATATATCAAGTAGAAAGTTATTTATTTTTGCGTCAATAAAAAAATATCAACAATAACAATAATAATAATAATAATAATAATAATAATATATTGACATAAAAAAGGCTGCCAAGAGATGTCAAATATATCTAAATTCAGCACTGTAAAGATTCGGATCCGAATACAAGTGAATTCAGCAAATTGAATATCTAAATCTGAATAAATTTTATTTTAAATTACAAATTAAATTAAAAATATATATTGAAAATAAAATATAAATGAAAAATAAATTTTATTTGTAGATTTATTATGTTGTTGTATGTTATTCATGTTGAATTATTAATTGTTGGATTATGATTGAATTTTATTTGATATTATTAGGTAAATTATTGAATTTTATTTTAAATTCAAAATAAATAAAAAATTCAATTTAATTTATGAATTTATGATGTTATATCTTATTTATGTTGAATTATTAATTATTATATTACGATTGAATTTTACTTGGTATTATTAGGTAAATTATTGAATTTTATTTTAAATTAAAATTATACATTAAAAATGAAAAAATAAATTTTATTTGTAGATTTATGAGATTATTTGTATGTTATTCATGTTGAACTATTCATTGTTAAATTATGATTGGATTTTATTTGATATTATTATGTAAATTATTGAAATTTTAAATTATATATTAAATTATTAAATTTTAATTTTTTAAATTATTAAATTATGATTAGATTTTATTTTTTTTATTATTATTATTACAATAGATCGTTTGTGGAGAGATACTTTTATTTTTTTAATTATTAATAATATCACAATAGACAACTCTTGATATTTATAATAAATAATTATTAAAATAAATTTATTTTGAATCTTATAAAGTATTATTTAAATTTTTTACTCTCACTTATTTTTTTAAAAATATATATTTTATTCATATTTCGTAAACAAGAAGACGAAGACGCCACCTCATCACTCGGCCAATTGCTCATATTTTATTGTTGCGGACTGCCCAAATTAGGATGCTAAAATCAGAAGTCGCGCGAGAAAAAACCCAGATCGTTTGCGAATATCCCGAAGCATTAAGCAATCACTTGGTGGAAGGGGAATATAAAAAGTCTCCATAAAGGGTCGTTGAGCCACATGGCGTAACATTATGGACCTGATGCACAACACACTCGCGAGTCAAGTCTTCGTCGAGTTCATTTCAAAGAATCAAAATCTCAAAATATCTCATATGTATTTTTCTCTATACACAGATTTCACAGGCTCCTTAAAAATCCAGTGTTAATCGAAATTAAATCTTGCGCAGCTAAATAAATTACTACAATTGATGGAAAATCTATGCTTCTTCATAAGCAAATAAATTTTACAGATCCCTTCTTGCACTGTTAGCAAATACTACAAAATATTCAAAATTCATACATTAACTCTTCTTAATAACAAGCGACTAGATATGCAATAGAGCATATATAGCTACAAGCCTTCTATCAGAACCCCATTCCTCCACAGCAACTTACAGATTATTTAAGATTTTGCTAGTTATCTCTATTGGCTGTAATAGAGAAAAAAAAATGATAAGAGGTGAGTTGCCGCTCAAAGAGCAGAATCGTGCTCAATAATTAAAAAGATTCACTAGTTCAAAAATATTTTCATAGATTTCACATAACTTTCCAAGTGTAACGGAGTAATTTTTCAACCATAGTTGTTTATGACAAACGATTTTATACGACGATAATTTTTTTTTTTTAAAAAAAAAGGCAAATGGAACATTTTGTTTAGATATATCAAATTAATAAAAGAAAATACATCTCGCTAAACTTTTTTTCTCTTAAAAAAATAACGAAATTAAGAAAAGTAAAAATCATTAAGTAAATTCATTTAAAACACAGCAATAAGTGGAAATCTGAAGCACTTAAATTTACCTCTTTGCCTGCTGAACACGGTTTGGGGTCCAAACAGAATTTTCTTGATAGATTGTAATTCATGAATGACATTGGTGATATTCATACGATCTTGCGGTGTCTCCATTGAACATGCAACACCAATTCTGACCATAGAAACGAGACATTCTATTATGTCATTAATTTTTTGTTGCCTCCGCTTGCGATTCACAGCGGTCAAAACTTCATCATCATTTAGAAGTATTGGATTTACAATATCTATCACATGATTAGGTAAGGCCGTTCTGGCAAAGTTATGAAGATTCAAATCTCCCTCAAATAAAGCATCTGTGGGTTTTTTTCTTGTCACCATTTCTAGCAATAATATCCCGTAACTGTAAACATCACCATTTGTTGACACCTCACTTCCTAAGCTGTACTCTGTCATTAGTAAACAAATCACAAGAAATAGTTGTATAAATTTGAGAAGAAATTAATAGGCGGAAAACTCAATAATGTAACGGATTTAAATGTAACCTGGGGCTGTGTAGCCAATTGTTCCTTTTACTCCAAGAGAGCTGCTTTGATTTGGATTTGATACTTCCTGACGAAATCTTGCTAGCCCGAAATCACCAACGTGAGCATTCAAGTCATTGTCGAGAAGCAACACTTGAGCAAGAAGTTAAGACCCTGTCAAGGTTTCGGTGGCGTACATTTCTCAAGGCTTTACATTCAGCCATGAAACTCTTGGAAGCTCCTGGACGTTGGAGGTTAAGCACTTTGATTGCGACAACAGTTCCATCTTCATCAAGTAGTCCTTTGTACACAGAACCAAAGCTGCCAACTCCAATCAAATGTGTTGAAGAAAATCCATCAGTTGCTTTCAGGAGACTTTCGTAGGGCACTTTTGGGAGTGCTTTTCTCAGCTTAGGTCCTGACAACTGTTTTCTTAGTTTTCTCCTCCTTTGGAGCCAAGAGCAAAAGGAAAAATGATACTATAAGTAATCCTGAAAAGGCACTGATAATTGAAAGTATTACTTTCAATCCTCGAGATCTTCTGATTGCTTGAATTGTTCTTGGTGCATCTAGGAAGTTGCAATTTTGATATGCCACCACAGAGCTTACTGTTTCCCATAACTTCTGTTGGTACGTACCTTGCCCCCAAGGTCATTGTAAGATAGATTTACATTCTCTAAAAGTTTAAATCCTGCTAAAAAATTAGGAATTTCCCCTGAGAGATTATTTTGAGCCAAATCCAAAACAGTAAGACCTCGTAAAGATCTCAATGATGAAGAAATTGGACCATAGAATTTGTTGCCCTGCATCAGTAATTTTTCCAAACTTGTACAGCTCCCAAGACTAATAGGAATCTCACCCGATAACAAGTTTCCTGACATATCTAATACATCTAGATTTTTCAGATTTCCAACTTCTATGGGAAGGGAACCGGTGAAATGGTTTCTAGATAAATCAAGAGAAATTGATAGGGATGAGAGACCAAAGAGTTGGGGAGGTATGGTACCACTGAGATTATTTTTGGAAAAATTAATTCCTATCAAGCTCTTACACTGGCATAGGCTTGAAGGGATGGTGCCTTGAAGAAAATTTTCACTCACTTCTAGTTGGATTAACATTTTCAAATTTCCAACAGAAATTGGAATATTTCCTGAAAATCTGTTTCCACTCATGCCTAACATCCTTAAATTCTGGAGATCTCCTATAGCAGAGGGAATCGTACCTGATAATTTGTTGTTCCACACATATAGTCTGCGTAAATTGACAAGCTTCCCGATCCCGGGCGGAATGCTTCCAAAAATTTTATTATTATGAAGAAACAACGAAGCAAGAGTCGTTGAGAAGTTGCTAATGCATTCGGGTATTAACCCCTCCGAAATTGTTGTCATTGAGTGGCAATAACTCTAATCTAGTAGCGTTGGTCAAAGAGCAGAGGAAGTTGAAATCATCGCGTCCCTCTCTTCCGCGATGGTTCGTTGTAATTACGAACTGAGAAAACTTTTGTAACTTTTCCAAATGAGGCACTTCCCCAGTTACTTTATTTTCTGCTGCTAGAAATTCTTCCAACTTGGAGGCATTGTTTACAGAAGGTGTGTGGGCTTGAGTGCAATGAATCGAAAACTCAGAGCCCCAAAACGGCTTCGTTTGGATCAAATGGTTTCAATCACTTGTCACGTGCGGCACGAGACATTTAAGTTTAAAGTCGAAACGACTCACCCCTCTGTCGTTTTGGAGAAACTTAAGTGGAGTACATGAGCTAGCTTGTGAAGGAACGAATCAAGTTTGTTAAATGCCGTTACATACGTGTCCAGATTCTGTGCAATCTGGGCTTCAGCATCAGGAGTATAAAACTGGTTGTTGAGGGAGAAAGACGTGTGGTTCAGTGAGAGCTTGAGAGAGAGATTCAGGAGTGAGAGGTTCTTCTTGTTGCTTGTAATCTCTCATTTAGAAGCTCTGTATTTGTCTTCTTGATTCTTCAATAAATCTTTTTCTGTGGTTTCTCCCGTTGATGTAGATTGTGCATTTCATGCACAGTCGAACCACGTAAGATTCTGTTTCTTGTGTGTTTGTGAAGTGCTTCTTGGTTAGGTTATACTCTGTGATATTAATCTTAGACCTAGGGCTAGTTGGAATCTATGTTAGAGTCTTAATATCAAAGCTTCGTTTCTTCTGCAACTTGTTTGATCTTGACTAGAGTCTCCTGGGCAGTGGTTTATCATCTTGAGTCTCAAGGGGTGTTAAATCACTACAAGGTGGAATAGCACCAGTAAAATTGTTAAACGCAATGCCGAAATGCTGGAGATTTGGGAGAGTGAAACCAAAGTTCAAGGGAATATTTCCTAGCATTCGGTTTAATACCACACTAAAAGTTGTGATGGAAGAGCGATTAAAGATTGAGGAAGGAATAGTGCCAGACAACGTGTTTCCGCCTAATGCCAGAAAGGAAAGATTCTTCAGGTAGCCTAAAGTATCAGGAATACTCCCGGCTATATTATTATAGGTCAAAGAAAGTCGAATAATGGATGATAAATTTCCCAAAGAAGAAGGTATGCTGCCTGTCAGATTGTTCATAAATGAACGGAGATCTTTAATCTTTGACAAGGAACCGAATTCTGGAGGAATATTTCCCAGCAATTGATTAACAGATAGATCCATAAGAATAATGTTTGAGCAACGGGACACATTGGCAGGTATTTCCCCTCCAATTGAGTTGTTGTTACGAGTTAGTCCTCTCAATCTTCGTTTACGACCAATTTCTGGGGGGATTGCATGGGTGAAGCTGTTGTTATCGAGATGTAGTCTTCTAAGAAAGCTCAAATTTCCAATGTAAGGTGAAATAGAGCCCGCAAGTTTAAGGGACTCTTAAGTCCAAGGTTGTGACTCTCTGGTGCTTATGACCACATGAAACACCATGCCACTTGCAAAAGTGGCTGGATTCGTTCCATGAGCCTAAAACACCAAAAGGGTCAACAGTGATCTTGGACTTGAATTCAAGTAAGGCTTCTCGGTCTGTCTCGTTCCCAGCAACTCTAGCGGCCCTTGCACCATGGGATTTCGTAACGAACTGAAAGCTGAAGCAAAATACCAGGACAAGGGCAGCATGCACAACAAAATACGGCAAAGACACTCTCGTGGTCGTGCCCATGTTGAATGGAATTTTTCTTTTGGAGTTAATTGGAAAAGAAAGAGTGAATTTTAAAATTTGAGAGAGTTGGATAATTTGCTAGAACTTGATGTTCAACAATGCAGGGTCTGTGAATTAATCTGGAGGTGTTGATCATGCCCCTGCCATATACATATAATTTTTATATATATATCGCTTACCACTTTATTTAGAACGGCGGGTGTCTTAACGCACCACCAACTACACATCATTAAATAATAATAAACAATCACGTTTATTGAGCATAAAAAGATGCATTTGCAAAGAGAAGTATGGTAATATTTTTTTTAGGAGATTATTGCTCATGATATTTACAATCATATAGTTATTGAGATTAGTTTACATCAATTCTAATACGGCACCGCTCTCAGTTTACATCAACTCTGATATGTCACCGCTTAGATTATAACTCTCTCAAATATTCGTCAACTCTGATACGATACCGTACTCAGTTTACATCAACTCTGACATGGCACTATCCGCTCAGATTTTAATCCTCTCAAATATTCGTCAACTCTAATACGGCACCGCTCTCAATTTACATCAACTCTGATATGGCACCGCTCGCTCATATTTTAACCCTCTAAGGGGACATCATTAAACTCCTGAAATAAGTCTGCGGGGGTTTGAACCACGTCCCTCACACTCGCTCATATTTTAACCCTCTAAAGGGACATCATTAAACTCCTGAAATAAATCTGCGGGGGTTCGAATCACGTCCCTCACACTTCTGAGGAAGTGGCTCTAGCCACTGGACAAAGCGCTAGTGGTTAATTAAGGTAACATTGCTAAAAGAAAAAAAAAATTGTTTCTTTTGCAAATGGCAGAAATAATTTTGTTTTTCTTCCGCGTGCAGAATAATTGATAAAATATTGCAAATTGTGACGCCTCGGCCTTTCGAATATTATAATTAATCAAGTTTCAGCTTAAATCCCCTTACTGCTAATCTTAGATAGTATATATTATTGGATTCGATTCCATCCCACTCTAGATGAAATGATGAATCATCATAGAAGTTTTGATTTTTTTTTCCCCAAAAAAGAATTTTAACTGCCCCTAAATATTTATTTCCTGCCCAAAAAAAAGTCCTATTGAAAGTTTTGCCAACTATAGATGTAACGCTAAAGATGGTTCCCAAGGCAAACTTTTGTCGTATGTTTTCTTGGGTTAAAAGTGCACCAGTTAAGAATTGTAATGAAGAAAGTAGCCATCATCATCTTTCAGCAGTCAGCGAGCCGTGTCTCAAGTTCCATATGTGAACCTTCGACAAAGTGATGACGATTCAAATTAACATAGAGAAACAAGTCTTAAATAGCGTAAGAGATTCAAACAATTGGAACTTTAACTTTAATACTATGTCACAAGTATCCCTTGAAACAAAAGTTTATAGCAATAACTAGGGGACCAACAATAATATTTAAACTAATTTATCCAAATGATTACACGTGTCTCTTTTAACTATTATATCTTGACAAACATTACCTTACAATCAATGTACCATACATCCCTCACTCACGAACAGTTTATGAGTAGTGGGATCCTTACAATCAATGTCCCACTCACTGTTTATGTGAGAGATGTATGGTATATTGATTTTAAGGTAGTGGGATCCTTATATCTTTGATTATAACAATCCCAAAAATTATCTTTAAACTTTTACAAAAAAGTAACAGTTTATATTAAACCAGTTATAATGAATAAGATAATATATATTTTATGAATTATTTTTAAATACTAACAAATTATTTTAATACTATTAATGTGCCTATAATTCGATATTACATACGTATAGCTTAATTACACCCACTATTTTAATTAATATAAAAACATTAATCAATCTTTTATGATGTTTTCACATCAGATGGTTTCATTTCGTAGAAGCCACGGCCAAGGTTAATCTTGGCGTTGCCGTCCGATGACTGCCGCCAGTGTGAATGATAGGTATTAGTGTTATTATATATACAATGCTTGTTTTGCTAATGGCTGATATAATTTTGTACTTCCACAACATAAAATGATAAAATATAGATAACGGGATGTGTTAATCTCTTCAACTATAAAATATTAGTCAGTTTTGAGAATTTTTAGAAAAATAAAAATATAGAATAAAAAAATTCAAAAATTAACAAAAGAACAAATATTCTTTTGTCATATTTTTGTTCTTTATTTATTTTTCATGATAAAAATGAAATATGGAAATTTAGGTATGATCTATTTGGGATTACTTTTGAGAGGGTCAAAAGTAATTTTGAAAAGTTAAAAGTTAATTTTAGTTTTTGGTATTTTTTTTAAATCGTGTTTGATAAAATTAACCCATCCTCAACTGTTAAAAAGCATGAAAGGAGTAAGTAACTTTTCAAAATCTGATTTTGAGAATCAGTTTTATACTTAATATAATTTCATCCATATCCACACATATATTATAAAAATCTAAAATTATCCTGATTCAATTAAGAAATAAAATTATTAAATTTAAAGAGATTAGTATATATTACTAATTATATTGAGATAATAAAATAAAAGATAAAATATTTATTTAAGTTGTCAATTATTATATATACACAATAGAATATATTATTTATACATGTTTATAAATCTATAAATAAATTTTATTCAATATACATTTCAGTTATTTTTATTCATATAGTAGTTTAACTATAAGATTTATCAATCACATATGACTATTCTTAAGACTCATAACATCTTCAAAATAAATTTTATCAAACGTTTAATAATTCTCATAGTAGCTAATTATTTCGATAGCACAACTAATATCAATTATTTTAAAAACTCATTATAAACTGGCCTTTAATGTAAGCAATGTTTAATGGGTTAAATGTAGAGAAATGGATGAATTTTGGTTAAAATGCTTGTTAGAGATTTTCAAATATAGTAGAGGATTATACGTCTTCATTATATTTTATTAGGAGAGAATGGGACAGTCTTTCCAAAAATATGTGTGTGCGTCTGTGTGTATAATAAAATAAAATAAGGTTTTTGAGAAGAAATTTTGCAGCTGCTTTGCAGGGATTTTGAATCAGTAGAATTGTGTAAATAGCATTTACATTTTTAGCAGTAGGGTATGTTTGGAATTGTCAATTGTTTGACTTCTCAATGAATGACTTCTAAATTAGATTTCATAATAATCAGTTTTTCAAAAATAAATTCATAATGTAATAATCATCTTATCTTACAATATTATAATCTTGATAAGGGAAAGATATTTGTCTATTTCTTTACAACAAATATATAATAGTTAGGATTTTCTCCTAATTTGAGCTATTTTGAGCTTTCAAATACCATGTAAACATTGGATTATGATTCTCTTCTAATCTGATCATATCTTAAGCAAATAATCTAATCAGATTGGTTGTTAATAAATAAATAAAAATAAAAAAATTAAATTTTACTCATATATTACTACTAAAAGATATATGATAGAAGATTTTTAAAAGTTCAGTAAAGCTCAAATTAAGAGAAGATCATATTCAGTAAACATTAAAAGGTCTCAAGATCCATCATTTGGCTAATAATGATGAGAATCTTGCTTCATTAGAAATTAAGGAAATTTCTATAAAATTGCCCAAATCTTACCTCAGAAAATACAAAGACAATAATGGAAAATCAACTTTTTAGTTAACTGTAGGACATAGATCACGTGGAACAACTGATCCCTTATCTTCAAGTAATTGAAACTGACGAGAATGTGGAATAGACTTGTCAGTTGTCGACATGGAAGAAAAAGAAGAAACAATGTTATAAAGGGTAATTTTTAAAAACTTTCTCTGAGATTTGGACTTGTTGCAAGTAGATGACGAGAATTTATTTATTTGTAAAAAATCTCCTACCATCAGTTAATTTTAACATTGATCGTTAGTTGACTGTGCAAAGATAATATTACCCCTAATAATAGTTTGTAGATGAAAATAACTAAAAAAACTAAAATTATTGGCTATTTTACTCTCTTTAAATTATTGATATTTTCTTAAAGTTTCTACAAAAAGATAAAATTAAAAACTTGAAAAATCCTTTTTAAATTATTGATATTTCCTTAAAGTTCCTACAAGAAAGATAAAATTAAAAACTTAAAAATGAAATAATCATAATCTTTACCTATGATATTATAAATTTTTAGAATTGATGAGGATAAAATTAGATAAAAATTGTGTTTGTGATTTTTGCGCCAACAATTTTAATTTTTTTTTGGATATGTCAGTCTACAAACTGTTGTTAAGGGTAATATTATCTTTGCACAGTCAACTAACGGTCAATATTAAAATTAACTGACGGTAGAGAATTTTTTACAAATAAATAGATTTTCACCATCTATTTACAATAAGCTCAAACCTTACGGGAGGTTTTTAAAAATTACCCATATTATAAATACTTCCCAAGTTCATAAATATCCGGATTTGAATACCCTCCAGTCAATATCAAAGGTCAACCGAGAATAAATGGCCAAAGTTATAGGTGCAGGATCACCAAAAGTTGAAAAGATAAGGAACTTAAGCTGGAAAACTCTAATACTGCAAATGCAATATAAAAAAATGAATTAAGCACATCATCGACTTTCATCGATTCTCACTGTAATATATGCAAAGGTGACATCTTGCTACCCATGCAAGATGATCATAGTACTGCAAGTACAGCTTTCATTACATCCAATGGCTATCGCTAACTTAATTCTAATATAATGGCTATTGTGCATTGTCCGTTACTGTTCTCTCATGTCGTCGTATAGACCTGGAGCTAATCCTTATGACCTCTAGAGTATCCTTGATCAAATGCTGAGACATCCAACATGACATTACCCATTTCTTGTTCATGTCATGCCCCATCATCACTATCTGATGCACACGAGTCCTGATGATAGAGCTTAGTGTTGGGCTGTTCACTCAGGCATTTTGTCGACCACTGAGTTCATTCAATCAAACAGCCTGCTCTGCCCAACACCAAATATGTTCATATTCATCCAGTCATATCATGAAGAATCTATATAAAATGAAAATAAGAATAAAACCGCTATAGATGGTCATTAGTGCGTGAACGACCTAAACTGACATTTTTGCCAAAGATGAAACCACACCAAATTAAATAGGATGGGTCGGTTTGGGACTTTGGGTCGTAAAGCTAATTGGGATATTTTAGGGGATGTTTTTTCTTTTTCTTTTTTTGGGTCTTTTGCATTTGGGCTTTTCATTATGTATGGAGTGGTTGTGTGAGAAACTGAGAACATCTTGAATTGTTGATTGTATATTTCCCGGAAACTAAATAATAGCTGCATCTCTATCGGATTGCATAAAAGTCAAAAGAAAATATTATCCTTGTCAGTCTTCGCAAGACCCATCACTTGGCTAATACTGATTAGAATTTGATTCCATTTAAATTTAAAAAAAAAATCTACAAAATTGTCCAAATGCTTGCTTGCAAAACTTGGAAGTAGACTGGAAGCATTGTTCTCTCATGTCTTCGCACAGCACACGACAATTTAATCCAAACTGTCCCTTAATCACGTAATTAAGACTGGGAAGATATATTGGCCAAACATATCAGACCAAGGACGGTCTGTGTTGTGAAATAGATTCGCCTGTTGGCTACCACAAGAGAAAAAACATATATAGATAGTTCACAAAAGATTAAAATTCTCTTGAGTAAAGCCACCCAGTCCATATCAAAGGTCAACCAGGCGAAATTTATAAGTCTGTGATCACCAATAAATGGCCAAAATCATAATTTCTTCACCATAAAACGCGGCATGGGAAAATATGAACAAGTTGCATAGAGTCATTAAGTCCATTCCTCGTTTTAAGTCTGGACAACGACTAATGCCTTTGAATAACTTCACAGGCATTACATATGCCAAAAATTTTGCTTTTCACTTTTAGATTTGAGTACAACCATGTGCCAGTCTGATAGAATGTATCTAATTGTTTTCATCACACTGATCCAAATTTCAGGAGGGGTCGTGTTGCCCTGCAGGCCTTCAAGTCAATAATTGCTCATGACCCTCAAGGGATCCTGAACTCGTGGAATGATTTCGGCCATTTCTGCGAATGGAAGGGCGTTACATGTGGTCTTAGGCATAGAAGAGTCACAGTCCTAAACCTGAGGTCAAAAGGCTTGAGTGGATCATTGTCTCCGTACATTGGAAACCTCAGCTTCCTAAGAGAGATCAAGCTTATGAATAACAGTATCCAAGGTGAAATCCCCCGTGAATTTGGACGTCTGTTCAGGTTAGAAGCTCTGTTTCTTTCAGATAATGACCTGGTTGGGGAAATCCCAGCCAACTTGTCTTATTGTTCTAGGCTCACAATCCTATTTTTAGGGCGAAACAAGCTAATGGGAAGTATTCCATATGAGTTTTTCTCTCTATACAAATTAAAACAACTAGCACTGCAGAGGAACAATCTGACAGGAGGCATCCCACCTTTCATTGGGAATCTAACATCCCTGGAATCTATTTCTCTAGCTGTCAATGCTTTTGGAGGAAATATTCCAAATTCATTAGGTCAGTTGAAAGAGTTGAAATCTCTTGGACTTGGTGCAAACAACCTATCGGGTATAATCCCTCCTTCCATTTACAATCTTTCCCTCCTTGCGAATTTTTCTGTGGCTCGAAATCAATTTCATAGAAGTCTTCCGCCAAGTTTAGGTCTTACTCTTCCTCATCTCAGGCTTTTCCAAGTCCACCACAACTTCTTCAGTGGATCCATTCCCATATCTTTATCCAATGCTTCAAAACTTGAAATAATTGAAGCTTTGGATAACAGCTTTTCTGGAAAACTATCTGTTAATTTTGGAGGCATGAAAAATCTTTCTTACCTTCATGTGGCCTATAATAATTTAGGAAGTGGGGAAAGTGATGAGATGAGTTTTATGAATTATTTGGCCAACTGTAGCAATTTACGGACACTCGTTTTTGCTGCAAATGAATTGAGAGGAGCATTGCCTCATTCGATATCTAATCTGTCTGATCTGTTAGGAAATTGATGGTGAAAGCAGACACGCAGCTAAAGTAAAATTGTAATAAAATAAAGAATAAGTGTAAAAGAGAATACCAGAAATTACGTGGTTCGGCTTTTAGCCTACGTCCACGGGCGAAAACAGAAGGAAATATTTTACTAGTGAAAAGGAGTTACAAGTATTGTAGTATTTTAGCTCACTTCCCAAAACCCCAATACACCCAAACTCTCAAATCACTAATAACAAGAGCTTATAAATTCAAGCTCACAACTCTCTCTCAACTCTCCAATTCTCTCTATGGAATTGCTTTAATTCCTCTGGAATGGAATTGCTTTGAATTGGATACATTTGCTCATTCTCTTCGTATCTATTTATAGAGAAAGATTTGCAACTATGCATTAATTGTTTATTATTTTTTTTCTCAAAACCGTGATCTTATTTGCTGTTGAATTCTTCAAACTTGCTGCTGCCAAACTTGCAAACTTTCTTCTTTGTTTTGAATTCAAGCAAAGCCGTGTGCTTCCTTTGGGCTGCTGTGTGCTTCTAGATGCAAAGCATCTAGAAGGCTTGAATTTTCACATTCTCCCACTTGGAGATTAGATTTAGACTCGATCAATCTCCACACCATCCTTTCTGCTTCGCCATAAACATGTTGCCTACGTTGCTGCTAGGCCACAAGAGGATCTACTCCAGATAAACTTGTCAGTATTTATCGGCTTGGTCAAAACATCTGCTAGGTTCTCCTTCGTATGGATTTTCTGTAAATCCACACTTCCGTCTTCCACTACTTCTCGAACGAAGTGATACTGAACTCCTATGTGCTTTGTCCTTGAATGAAAGGCTGGATTCCTTGCAATGTGCAAGACACTCTGACTGTCACAAAACACAGAAATTTTCTCTTGTTTGTGCCCGAGCTCCTCCAATAACCTTTGTATCCAAATAGCTTCCTTGCAAGCTTGTGTAGCTGCCATGTATTCTGCTTCTGTTGTAGATAAAGCCACAACGGTCTGCAGTTTCGAAACCCAGCTTACAGCTGCTCCCGCAAGTGTAAACACATAATCAGTAGTGGATTTTCTTTTATCAAGGTCTCCTGCAAAATCTGAATCCACATAACCCCTGACAGTAAATTCTGATCCTCCATAACATAATGCAACATCTGAGGTTCCTCTGATGTATCTCAGAATCCTCTTCACAGCTATCCAATGCTCTCCACCAGGATTTGTCATGTATCGACTGACTGCTCCCACTGCTTGTGCAATATCCGGTCTAGTACATATCATAGCGAACATCAAACTTCCCACTGCTGATGCATACGGTACTCGAGACATCTCCTTCCTCTCTGCTTCATTGCTAGGACACATACTTGAGGATAATTTGAAATTAACAGGAAGTGGGGTAGAAATTGACTTACAATCTTGCATGTTGAAGCGTCGCAAGATTTTCTTCAAGTAATTCTTCTGTGAAAGCCAAATCTTCCTGTTATTTCTGTCTCGGTGAATTTGCATCCCTAGAATCTTGTTTGCTGGTCCCAAGTCCTTCATTTCAAACTCCCTAGCCAACTGTGCCTTCAATTCTTGGATTCGATCTTTGTTGGGGCCTGCTACCAACATGTCATCCACATACAACAACAAAATAATGAAATCATTATCTTCAAACCTCTTGTAATATGCACAATGGTCTGAACTGAGTCTGTTGTATCCAAGGCTCATAATGAAGGAATCAAATCTCTTATACCAACACCTCGGCGCCTGTTTGAGACCGTATAGAGATTTGTTCAACCTGCAAACCAAGTTCTCCTTTCCTGTTTCTGCAAAACCTTCTGGTTGGAGCATATATATTTCTTCTTCAAGTTCTCCATGAAGAAATGCAGTTTTCACATCTAACTGCTCTAAATGTAGGTCAAATGTAGCACACATTGCCAAGACTACTCTGACTGTTGTGAGTCGAACCACCGGAGAAAATATCTCGTTGAAGTCAATACCCTCTTTCTGAGCATATCCTTTCACCACCAATCTCGCACGATACCGCTCCACTTGGTCATTGCCATCACGTTTGATCTTGTGGACCCATTTGTTTCCAATGGCTTTTCTTCCACGTGGTAGTGGTACAAGTTCCCATGTCTTGTTCTTGTGTAGAGCTTCAATTTCTTCCTGCATTGCCGTCATCCACAAAGCAACATCTGGGCTGTCTAAAGCTTCATGGAAAGTTGAAGGCTCTCCATCCTCTGTTAGAAGACAGTATGCAACATTGATCTCTGTGACATACTCCGAGTGCCACGTTGGCGGTTGTCTCTCACGAGTTGACCGACGAACTTCTGGAGCCTCGGACTCGACTGGTTCTTGTTCCTCATGCTCTGGTGCTGCTTCAGAAGAATCTGAATCTTCTACATATACCGGTACAGTCTCTGACTTTTCTTTTACACTGCTATCATCCTCATCTTTCCTCTGCAGTTGATCTTCTACAAAGATAACATCTCTGCTGATGACGATCTTGTGGGTAGTGGGGTCCCACAGACGATACCCCTTTACTCCATCAGCATACCCCAAGAAGATACATCTTCTAGATTTTGGATCCAGCTTTGTTCTTTCTTGGGCGTTGTACATCACGTACACAGGACATCCAAATGCATGTAGGTAGGAATAATCAGCTGGCTTTCCAGTCCACATCTCCATCGCCGTCTTCAATTCAATAGTTGTAGATGGCGACCGATTTACTATATAACAGGCAGTTTTGGCCGCTTCTGCCCAAAATGAATTAGGTAGACCAGCAGTCTTCAACATAGCTCTTATTCTTTCGGTAAGAGTTCTGTTCATCCGCTCTGCCACTCCATTTTGTTGAGGAGTGTATGCCACCGTGAACTGTCTCTGAATACCTTCTTGCTTACAGAAAGCAAGAAACTCGCCGTCTGTATATTCTCCACCATTATCTGTCCTCAAGCACTTGATCTTTTTACCAGATTCAAGTTCCACCCGCGCTTTGTATTCTTTAAATACTGGAAATACATCTGACTTTTTCTTAATTGGATACACCCAACATCTTCTGGAATAATCATCAATGAAAGTCACAATGTACTTTGCACCTCCCATAGATATATCCGGTGATTCCCAAACATCAGAATGAATCAAGTCTAGAATGCATTTACTTCTAGCAAGAGATCTACTAAACTTTAATCTATGCTGCTTACTAATAACACAATGCTCGCAAAATGGTAAACTTACCGATTTGAGCCCGGGAAGCAATTTTCGCTCAGAGAGAATCTTCAAACCTTGTTCCGACATGTGGCCAAGTTTGAGATGCCACATCATCGTTGACTCTTCTCCATTTGATGCGACACACGCATCACCCTCCTGTAGTGTTTCTCCTTTGAGCATGAATAGATTAGCACCGATCTTTTCTGCTTTCATCAATACAAGCGCGCCTTTAACGATCTTCATAATTCCATTCTCAACATGAGTTTTGTACCCATGACTATCCATTTGTCCTAAAGACAATAGATTTTTCTTCAAGCCATTGACATGTCGTACCTCCCCAATTGTGCGAATTGTACCATCAAACATTTTTATTTTGATAGTACCAATACCAGCGATCTCCAAGGCATGATCATTACCCATATATACAGATCCTCCTGAGATAGGTTCATATGTGTGGAACCATTCTCTCCGAGAGGTCATGTGCCAGGTAGCTCCTGAGTCTATAAGCCAGACATCAAACAGTCGTTTTCTGCCTTCTGAAACAGTTGTTGCCTCGTTGTAGAGAATTTCGCCATCATCCGAGGTACTTGCTACACACCCCTGAGCATTTGATGACTCAGGTTCTTTGCCCTCTTTTCTCTTACTCCAACACTCTTTCTTGACGTGCCCTTTCTTGCCACAGTTGTAGCATTTAACATTCTTCTTACTTCTGGATTTTGATCTACCATGATTTTGACTCCTACTAGGGCCACGTTCCGTTGATCTCCCTCTCGTCACCGATAGCGCCTCCGCTTGCTGCGAACTTGCTTGTCTGTTTTCCTTACTTTTCCGTCTGCTCTCCTCATTTAATACGGAGGCTGCAACATCGTCGAAAACTAGACTGTCCACTGGATTGTTGTTCGTCAGGTTGATGATGAGTTGATCATACGAATCTGGTAGACTTTGAAGTAGAAGCTCTGCACGTTCATTCTCCTCTATATTATGACCCAACGTTGTGAGTTGAGAAAATAGAGTCTTCAAGGTGTTGATGTGGTCGGTCACCATTGTAGATTCCGCCATTCGAAGAGTATAGAGTTTTCTCTTCAAGAAGATTTTGTTGTGTAGCGACTTGGCCTCGTACAATTTTGTGAGAGTATCCCATATTTCCTTCGCCGTGTTTTTCTCTGCCACACTGGATAATACTCCATCTGCAAGTGCCAAGTGTAGATCAGAAATGGCGTTGCCGTCTACCTCATTCCACTTGTCATCAGTTATCTCCATGGGCCTTTCTCCAATTGCTGCCAAGCAATTATTTTTCCTTAATACAGCTTTCATCTTCATTTTCCACAACGAAAAATTATTTCCGTTAAATTTCTCAATTTCATACTTTGCCGCCATTTTGCCGATAAATACTGCACACAAGCTAGTATACCACCTTGAATAGTTGTGAATATGTGTGAGAATGTACACCAGGAAAGTTCCCAGGAAAGTTCCCAGGAAAGACTGGAGGGGTCACAATGGTCCCACTTAAAACCCAGTCTCCTTAAGCTCTTATCGCCTTTGTGACAGAACTTTCCTAGACATGTACAACAACCACACAGTTGCTTTACTCACACCACTATTCCCTGCTTTGCACCGCAAAATTCTTGGGTCGCTCCCACTGTTTCTTATGAATAGTACCGTATACGTGAATAGTGTAGTATACCCGAATAGTATCACTCCCACCGTTTCACGTGAATAGTACTGTATAAGTGAATAGTAACGTATACGTGAATAGTGTCATATACGTCAGTACCCCTTACGTGAACAGTACCCGACTCCAAAAATACAACCAATAGCTCTGATACCACTGTTAGGAAATTGGTGGTGAAAGCAGACACGCAGCTAAAGTAAAATTGTAATAAAATAAAGAATAAGTGTAAAAGAGAATACCAGAAATTACGTGGTTCGGCTTTTAGCCTACGTCCACGGGCGAAAACAGAAGGAAATATTTTACTAGTGAAAAGGAGTTACAAGTATTGTAGTATTTTAGCTCACTTCCCAAAACCCCAATACACCCAAACTCTCAAATCACTAATAACAAGAGCTTATAAATTCAAGCTCACAACTCTCTCTCAACTCTCCAATTCTCTCTATGGAATTGCTTTAATTCCTCTGGAATGGAATTGCTTTGAATTGGATACATTTGCTCATTCTCTTCGTATCTATTTATAGAGAAAGATTTGCAACTATGCATTAATTGTTTATTATTTTTTTTCTCAAAACCGTGATCTTATTTGCTGTTGAATTCTTCAAACTTGCTGCTGCCAAACTTGCAAACTTTCTTCTTTGTTTTGAATTCAAGCAAAGCCGTGTGCTTCCTTTGGGCTGTTGTGTGCTTCTAGATGCAAAGCATCTAGAAGGCTTGAATTTTCACATGATCAACTTCAAAATTTTATCATGATTAGTAATCAGTTGCATGGAAGCATCCCTTCAGGAATAGGTAACCTTGTTGGCTTATATAGACTAGGGATGGGGGGAAACCAATTTACGGGCACAATTCCCAAGGAAATGGGTAAGCTTCAGAACTTACAATCGATGGGTCTTTATGACAACCAACTCTCAGGAGAAATTCCATCTTCACTCGGAAATCTGTCAATTCTAAGTGAACTTCTTTTGAACAATAACAACTTATCAGGAGTCATCCCTTCTTGTCTCGGAAGTTTGAAACAATTGGCAATTTTACACCTGTTCGAAAACGGGCTTAATGGAACTATCCCAGAAGAAATTTTCAACTAATCTGTCAAATTCACTGAATTTAGCCCAAAACCACTTGGTTGGATCTATACCTACAAAGGTCGGTAATCTGAAATACATGACGGTATTCGATGTGTCTAGCAATAACTTATCAGGAGAAATTCCAAGTCAACTAGGTCTCTGTTCCTATCTTGAAGAGATTTATATGACGGGAAACTTCTTCCACGGATCCATTCCTTCATCGCTGAGTTCTTTAAGACCAGTTCTTGCAATCGATTTTTCTCGGAACAATTTGTCTGGCCTTATTCCAAAATTTCTGGAAGATCTTTCTTTAAAGTATCTTAACTTGTCCTTCAATGACTTAGAGGGTGAAGTACCGACAAAAGGAGTTTTTGCAAATATTCGTAGAATATCAGTTGCAGGTTTTAATAGACTTTGTGGGGGTATACCTGAATTGCAGTTGCCCAAATGCACCGAGAACAATTCAAGGAATCAAAAGATCTCTCAAAGACTGAAAGCAATAATCTCTACATTAAGTGCCGTTTTAGGAATAGTCATGGTTTTTTTCCTCTGTTTCTGTTGGTTCAAAAGGAGGAGAGGGCTAAGTAAACAACAACCTTCAAGACCGATATTGAGGAAGGCACTTCAAAAAGTGTCTTATGAAAGTCTCTTTAAGGCAACTGATGGGTTTTCTTCAACACATTTGATTGGTGTGGGCACTTAAATTTCAGGGAATTGCTTTACTGATGCAAGCAGAGTAAGCAGGACAAAAGGTTTCTCTTTTTTATTAATTTCACACACTCATATTACAGAGCTAATGCAGTAAATATATAGATACAAAAGGACAATGACAGCTAATACACCAGACAAAAATGTCAGAATAGAAATCATGAGCCAATCATTTCCTCATTCTAGAATATTCAGCTGCTCTATGCTTATGTGCTGATATTCTTCAGCAGAGTTGTTCTGCCACCTCAATAATCTTGACTCATCTTCCATGTCAGCAGGCTGCAGACTATAAAGGCTTAGGTGGCACGCCAGCTTGGATTCCTCACTGCTGTTGTTTTCAACACCCTCTCTCAAATTCAAGGTCTTGTCAATAACCTTAAGTTTGTTTCTAAAACAGTTGAACTTGTGGTGTGGTAATGGCTTGGTCAGAACATCTGCAATTTGATCATTGCTGCCAATGTAGTTTATTTCCAGTTCACCTTTTGCCATTTTGTCTCTGAGAAAATGAAGGTCTATTTCAAAATGCTTAGTTCTAGAATGATACACTGGGTTTGCTACTATGGCAGCTGCACTGGTGCTGTCACTTAGGATTACTGGTACATTTTCAACTTCAATCTCCAACTCCCCAAGAAGAGAATTTATCCAAGTGATTTCAGTGCTGCATAGAGCCATTGCTCAATGTTCTGACTCAGCTGTTGACCTGGCAACCATTCCTTGTTTTCTCGAGCTCTAAGCAACCATATTATCTCCCAAGTGCACACAGTATCCACTTATGGATCTTCTGTCATCTGGATCAGTTGCCCAATCTGCATCTGTGTAGGCAATAAGATCCAGATGCTCAGATTTCTTGAAACTTAGACACATATTTATTGTGTTTTTTTATATACCTTAGCACTCTTTTGCATGCCACCCAATGTGGCTGTCTGGGATCCGACATGAACTGGCTGAGCTTGTTAACTGAGTAAGCAAGCTCTGGCCTTATCAGTACTACATATTACAAGCTTCCTATGACGCTTCTGTAGAGTGTGGCATCATGGAATCTGGTCCCAACATCCTTCTTCAATTTTTCAGAGGTGCTGAAGAGTGTCTCTATTCCTTTGCATTCTGTCATCTCTGTCTTGGCCAGCAAGTCTTGAATATATTTTGCTTGAGATAGTAGAATAGAGTTTTGACTTCTCTGAACTTGTATCCCAAGAAAGAAGTTTAAATTTCCGAGATCCTTCAGAGCAAAGGATGTATTCAGTTCCTTGATGACTTCCTCAATGCCTTGACTGTCACTTCCACTGATTATGATATCATCTACATATATCACCATTATGACTATCTTTGATTCATCTCTTCTGAAAAACAGAGATGTGTCACTCTTGGAATTTTTGAATCCCCAAGAGCTCAAGGCACCTTTCAGCTTATCAAACCAAGCTCTCGGAGCTTGCCTCAATCCATACAAAGACTTCTCTAGTTTGCAGATGTGGCTTGGTCTGTTCTTGTCTTCAAACCCCTCAGGTTGTGGCATGTATACTGCCTCTGTCAGATCACCATTCAAGAAAGCATTGTTTATGTCTACTTGTCTAAGCAACCAGTCATTGTTTACAGCCATGGTTAGGATGATTCTAATAGTTGCAGCCTTCACCACAGGGCTGAAAGTTTCATTGAAATCAAGTCCTGGAGTCTACAAGAATCCCTTTACCACCAATCTGGCCTTATACTTATTAATGCTGCCATCTAAGTTTTCCTTTACCTTGTAGATCCACTTATTTCCAATCAGTTTGTAACTTGGGTTGTTTGGTATCAAGGTCCAGGTTTTATTTTTCATCAATGCATGAAACTCATCCTCCATTGCCTTTTTCCACTTGGGATCCTTCAAGGCATCAAAGGTGTTTTTGGGATGTAAGGGTTGTGTTTTGCTGGAAACGTGGTATATTTTTGGCTTGAAGATGCCAGCCTTGGATCTTGTTACCATGGGGTGTGAAGGTAAGGCCATTTGTGTGGGAAGATTTTGACAGTTTGTTTCTGTGATATGAGGTGGACTGTGAGTTGAGGGGCTATCTAATATTATGTCAGTGTCATCCACCTGTTGTATTTCATTCTGGACTGGACTTGGGATGCATTCTGAGTTTCCAGCAGTGCCTGGAAAGTTGCTATGAGCTGCTGTCACTTGCGAGGGACTTAGAGGACTGTTAACAGAGAATGACACGACCTGGAATTTCTCAAGTAAAGCAACTTCATCACTGTCCTTTATTGACTCTTATTTCCTAAAACTGGAATCATTTTCGTAAGGAAAAGATCTTTCATTGAACCTAACACTAGCTGAGATATAAATTCTTCCTAGATTGTTCATACAAATATAGCCTTTATGAGCACTGCTGATTCCCAATAGGATGTATTTAGAGGTGTGAAAGTCAAATTTGTGTCTGTTATATGGTCTAAGAAATGGAAAGCACTCATAGCCAAAAGTCTTAATTTGTGTATAATCTGGTTTGAAGGAATGTAATAGTTCAAACGATGTCTTGTTTTTTAGCACAGGTGAAGCAAGTCTGTTAATAATAAAAGTAGCATAGCTGAAGGCTTCTTGCCAAAATTTTAAAGGCATTTTGGCTTGAGCAAGTAAGGCAAGTCCTGTCTCCACAATGTGTCTGTGTTTCCTCTCCACCTTGCCATTTTGTTCATGTAAGTATGGACATGAATGCCTTAAGATTATTCCCTCTCTTTTCAAATATGGTTCAAAGGCTTTGAACTCTCCTCCCATGTCTGTTTGAAGTGATTTGATAGTCAAGTTCAATTGCTTTTCGATCTGGTTTTTAAAGGAAATGAAGGTTTCAAGAGCTTGAGACTTGGCTGTTAAAAGGAAAAGCCATGTGTATCTTGTTTTGTCATCAACAAAAGAGATGTAATATCCGTGTCCATGAGTGGATAGAATTGGTGCTGGTCCCCAAAGGTCTGTGTGAATCAGTTCAAGGGCTGTCTTAGTTTTGGTTTCAGTGCTTTTGAATGATTGTTTTGACTGCTTTCCATATTGACATGCTGAGCAAAATGAAAGAATAATTTCTTTATTAATTTTGAGCTAATTACAAGATAGCAAGGTGTTTTTCAGGACTGAAAGGTTAGGATGTCCAAGTCTGGAATGCCATACATCAGCTTCTTCAGCAGCTTTCAGGTTGTTGCTACTTGACTCATCAGCTATATTGGACTCGACACTAACTTTAACTGACTCACTACTTGAATTGAAATATAACATTGACACTGGACAACTACTATTATTCATTGACTCTGATATTGAAAACAAACTAGCATGAGAATTTTTGTTCCTGCTCAGGACAGCAGGCAAGTGCACCAGCTCATACAGCCCATCTCTAGCCACTCCTTTTACCAGAATTTTCCCATGTCTCTTGTCCTTAATAAAACACACAGATTTTTGAAACTCAACATCAACATCATTGTCATGCAACAATTTAGAAATGTTAATAAGGTTTTTGGTTATGTCGGGCACACATAATATATCAGTCAAGGAAATGTGTTTGTGTGGATCATATGTGGGCAAAGCAGAATATCCAACATGACTAATCAGAAACTTTTGACCATTACCTACAGCAAGCTTATTTTTACCTTGATATTCAGAGTTGATGCTGAGATTTCCAAGACTGTTAGTCACATGATTGGTGGCACCACTGTCAAGGTACCAAGCTCCACTGCTTTGACCTTCAGCTGCAGCAACATAAGCACCCCTCTGCTCTCTTCTTCTGCTTGGTTGAGGTACAAAAGTTTTCTTGAATATGTGCCAGCACTCAGCTGCTATGTGTCCTGTTTTCCAGCAGATTTGGCATGGTCCTTTTGGATTAGAACCATTGTCATCAGCCACTGCTTTTCCTTTTCCCTTGTCTTGAGGGTTCTGATTGGTTTGGTTGTTTGTGGGGTTGTTTCCAGGATTCCTAAAAACAATTCCAGGGAGCTGCTGATGTGCAGCTCTTTCACTGTTATTCCAGTTCCTTCTTCCATTCCTCATTTGAGTATAGTTGGCTTCAATATTCCCTAAGCTCAAGTTTTGCTCAGTTCTGTTTTCTTGACTCAAAAGCATACCATATATTTCTGAGATTGAGGGACTTTCCTCCATTGTGTTAATGTTGGTAACTACTGAGTCATATTCAGGCCCTAACCCAGCAAGCACACACATGATAAAATCATCATCACTCATGTTATTTCTTGCAGCTCTAAGTGAGTTTAATAAGGTTTTCATTTTTGTGTAGTACTCATGAATGGTTGATGACCCCTTTTTAGTAGTTTGGATTTGAGTTCTGAGATAAAGAATTCTTGCCCTCGTTCTAGCACCAAATTGGTTGGCTAGAGTTGTCCACACCTCACAGGAGGTGGAACAATTTACCAATGTGCCTAGGACTCCTTCACTTAGTGAAGAGAGTAGCCAACTCAGTAGGATATGATCCTGTTTCTTCCAAATCTGGTATTCAGGGTTTGGTGTGATTATGGTGGTTTGATTTGGTCCAGGGTTCATGAAAACCTTAGGAGGGCAGACATGGCTACCATCAACAAACCCCTCAAGCTCATTTGCTCGAATGATAGAAATCACTTGTGATTTCCAGAGCATGAAGTTGCTTTGAGTGAGTTTGATTGGAGTAGTAAAGACATAGGTGTTGCTAGTGATGTGCTGGGTTGGTGATGCACTGATTTGTGCTGTGTTTCTGGTGTTAAGACCTGGATTTTGTGGCTCAGTGTTTCGGTTAATTTCATCTGGTTGTTCACTTGAATCAACCTGTGTTGGATTAACATTTGTTTCATTGTCACTGCTGCTTGCCATATCTAAAAGATGGCTCTGATACCAACTTAAATTCCAGGGAATTGCTTTACTGATGCAAGCAGAGTAAGCAGGACAAAAGGTTTCTCTTTTTTATTAATTTCACACACTCATATTACAGAGCTAATGCAGTATATATATAGATACAAAAGGACAATGACAGCTAATACACCAGACAAAAATGTCAGAATAGAAATCATGAGCCAATCATTTCCTCATTCCAGAATATTTAGCTGCTTCATGCTTATGTGCTGATATTCTTCAGCAGAGTTGTTCTGCCACCTCAATAATCCTGAATCATCTTCCATTTCAGCAGGCTGCAGACTATAAAGGCTTAGGTGGCACGCCAGCTTGGATTCCTCACTGCTATTGTTTTCAACATGGGCAGCTTTGGCTGCGTGTATAAGAGAGCTTTCGATCAAGATGGAACGATTGTTGCAATCAAAGTGTTTAACCTTCAGCGCCATGGAGCTTCTAAGAGTTTCCTGGCTGAGTGCAAAGCCTTAAAAAATATCTGTCACAGAAATCTTGTCAAGGTAATAGCCTCATGCTCAAGTATTGATTTTCAAGGCAACGACTTCAAAGCTCTAGTTTACGAGTTTATGACAAATGGCAGCCTGGAAAATTGGTTGCATACAGATGCAGTTCCGCAAAAAGATGTAGAAATTGAAATTCAGAAGCTTACCCTTCTTCAGAAAATAAATATTGCAATTGATGTGGCGTCTGCAATAAATTATTTTCATCACAACTGCCAAGAACCAGTCCTCCATTGCGATCTAAAGCCAAGCAATGTCCTTCTCGACAATGACATGACTGCTGATGTTGGTGATTTCGGGCTGGCAAGAGTTCGTCAAGAAGTCTCAAATCTAACTCAGAGCAGCTCTGTTGCAGTAAGAGGAACAATTGGTTATGCAACTCCAGGTTAGATCCATATCTTAAGTTGCTTTTTTGAAATTTGCCAGTACATAAATTTCTTTTCAAAAGCTTAAACGCTATTTCGTATAAATTTATTTTGCTGAACAACAGAGTATGGCTTAGGGAGCGAGGTGTCAACAAATGGTGATATTTATAGCTATGGGATGTTGTTGTTAGAAATGATGATAGGGAAAAAACCCACGGATGTTATGTTTGAAGGAGATTTGAATCTTCATAACTATGCAAGAATGGCCTTGCTTGATCATGTGATAGACATTGTGGATTCAATACTTCTTAATGATGTTGAAGGCTGGGATGCTACTAATAGGCTAAGGCTGAGGCAAGCAAAAATTAATGACAAAATAGAATATCTCATTTCTGTTAGAAAATTGGTGGGTAAAGCAGACATGCAGCTAAAGTAAAATTGAAAGAAAATAAAGAACAAGCACAATAGAGGATACCAGAAAATTACGTGGTTCGGCTTTTAGCCTACATCCACGGGCAAAGATAGAATGAAAATATTATACTAGTGAAAATGAGTTACAAATATTGTAGTATTTTAGCTTACTACCCAAAACCCTAATACACCCAAACTCTCAAATTACTATACTCTTAAAATCACTCTCTAAAATAAAGAAAAGAATTGAAGAACTCGATGATTTACAAATGAAGGGAGCCAGCGTTTTTATAGCCAAAATTGGTTACTAGGCATTTAATATTTAATTATTATTAATTTTCTTTTCTTTTTCTTCTTCGGCCCGGCATCTCTTTTTCTTCTCTCTATCTTCTTTTTCCTTATTTTCTTTGGACGGCACCAAATCCTTCTTCTTTTTGTTTTCTTTGATTCAAAGAATGCAGCAACAACCGCATTCTTCTTCAAATGGTGGGCACCACCTTTTAGAAAAAGTGGTGTTATTTTCACATTCTCCCACTTGGCGATTAGATTGAGAATCAATCAATCTCCACACCATTTTTTCTGTTTCGCCATTGTCATGTTACCTACGTTTCTGTTAGGCCACAAGAGGATCTACTCCAGATAAACTTATCAGTATTTATCGGCTTAACCAAAACATCTGCTAGGTTCTCCTTAGGATGGATTTTCTATAAATTCACACTTCTATCTTCCACTACTTCTCGAACGAAGTGATACTGAACTCCTATGTACTTTGTCCTAGAATAAAAAACTGAATTCCTTGCAATATGCAAGATACTCTGACTGTTACAAAACACAAGAATTTTCTGTTGTTTGTGCCTGAGCTCCTCCAATAACATTTGTATCCTAATAGTTCCTTGCAAGCTTGTGTAACTGCCATGTACTCTGCTTATGTTGTAGATAAAGCCATAACGGTCTGTAGTTTCGAAACCTAGCTTATAGCTGCTCCCATAAGTGTAAACACATAACCAGCAGTGGATTTGCTTTTATCAATATCTCCTGCAAACTCTGAATCCATATAGCCTTTGACAGTAAATTTTGATCCTCCATAACATAATGCAACATTTGAGGTTCCTTTGATATATCTCATAATCCTCTTCACAGCTATCCAATGCTCCCCTTTAGGATTCGTGATGTATCGATTGACTGCTCCCACTGCGTGTGCAATGTCCGGTCTAGTACATATCATAGCAAACATCAAATTTCCCACTGCTGATGCATACGGTACGCGAGGCATTTTCTTCCTCTCTGCTTCATCGCTAGGACACATACTTAAGGACAATTTGAAATTAACAGGAAGTGGGGTAGAAATTGACTTACAATCTTGCATGTTGAAGCGTCGCAAGATTTTCTTCAAGTAATTCTTCTGTGAAAGCCAAATCTTCCTGTTATTTCTGTCTCGATGAACTTGCATCTCTAGAATCTTGTTTACTGGTCCCAAGTCCTTCATTTCAAACTCCCTAGCCAACTGTGCCTTCAATTCTTGGATTCGATCTTTGTTGGGGCCTGCTACCAACATGTCATCCACATACAACAACAAAATAATGAAATCATTATCTTCAAACTTTTTGTAATATACACAATGGTCTGAACTGAGTCTATTGTATCCAAGGCTCATAATGAAGGAATCAAATCTTTTATATCAATACTTCGGCTCCTGTTTGAGACCATATAAAGATTTGTTCAACCTGCAAACCAAGTTCTCTTTTCCTATTTCTGCAAAACCTTCTGGTTGGAGCATATATATTTCTTTTTCAAGTTTTCCATAAAGAAATGCAGTTTTCACATCTAACTGCTCAAGATGTAAGTTAAATGTAGCACACATTGCCAAGACTACTCTGACTGTTGTGAGTCGAACTATCGGAGAAAATATCTCGTTAAAGTCAATACATTATTTTTGAGCATATTCTTTCACTACCAATATCGCATGATACCGCTCCACTTGGTCATTGCCATCACGTTTGATCTTGTAGACCCATTTGTTTCCAATGGCTTTTCTTCCACGTAGTAGTGGTACAAGTTCCCATATCTTATTCTTGTGTAAAGCTTCAATTTCTTCCTGCATTACTGTCACCACAAAGCAACATCTGAACTGTTTAAAGTTTCATGGAAAGTTGAAGGCTCTTCATCCTCTGTTAGAAGATAGTATGCAACGTTGATCTCTGTGACATACTCCGAGTGCCACGTTGGCGGTCGTCTCTCACAAGTTGACCGACAAACTTCTAGAACCTCGGACTCGACTGGTTCTTGTTCCTCGTGCTCTGGTGCTGCTTCAGAAGAATCTAAATCTTCTAGATTATTTTCCACATATACTGGTATAGTCTCTGAATTTTCTTTTACACGGCTATCATCTTCATCTCTCCTTTACAGTTGATCTTCTATAAAGATAACATCTCTGCTGATGACGATCTTGTGGGCAGTGGAGTCCCACAAACGATACCCATTTACTCCATCAGCATATCATAAGAAGATACATTTTCTAGATTTTGGATCTAACTTTGTTCTTTCTTAGGCATTGTACATCACCTATATAGGATATCTAAATACATGTAGGTAGGAATAATTAGTTGGCTTTTCAGTCTACATCTTCATCATTGTATTCAGTTCAATAGTTGTAGATGGCGATCAATTTATTATATAACAAGTAGTTTTGGCTGCTTATGCCCAGAATGAATTGGGTAGACCAGCAGTCTTCAATATAGTTCTTATTCTTTTTGTACGAGTTTTGTTCATCCGCTCTACCATTCCATTTTGTTGAGGAGTGTATGCCACTGTGAACTGCCTCTGAATACCTTCTTACTTACAGAAAGCAAGAAACTCACCGTCTGTATACTCTCCACCATTATATGTCCTCAAACACTTGATTTTTTTACCAGATTCAAGTTCCACCTGTGTTTTGTATTCTTTAAACACTAGAAATACATCTGACTTTTTCTTAATTAGATACACCCAACATTTTCTAGAATAATCATCAATAAAAGTCACAATGTACTTTGCACCTCCTATGGATATATCTGATGACTCCCAAACATCAGAATGAATCAAGTCTAGAATGCATTTACTTCTAGCAATGATCTATTGAATTTTAATCATGTTGCTTACTTGTAACACAATACTCGCGAAATGGTAAACTTACCGATTTAAGCCCTGAAAGCAATTTTCGCTCAGAGAGAATCTTCAAACCTTGTTCTGACATGTGGCCAAGTTTAAGATGCCATATCATCATTGACTCTTCTCCATTTGATGCGACACACGCATCAGCCTCCTGTAGTGTTTTTCCTTTAAGTATGAATAGATTAGCACCGATCTTTTCTACCTTCATCAATACAAGCGCGCCTTTAACGATTTTCATAATTCCATTCTCCACATGAGTTTTGTACCCATGACAATCTATTTATCCCAAAGACAATAGATTTTTCTTTAGGTCGTTGACATGTCGTACCTCTCCAATTGTGCGAATTGTACTATCAAATATTTTTATTTTGATAATATCAATACCAGCGATCTCCAAGGCATGATCATTACCCATATATACAGATCCCCCTAAGATAGGTTCATATATGTGGAACCATTCTATCTGAGAGGTCATGTGCCAAGTAGCTCCTGAGTCTATAAGCCAGACATCAGATAGTCGTTTTCTGTCTTCTAAAACAATTCTTGCCTTGCTGTAAAGAATTTTTCCATCATCTGAGGTACTTGCTACACACCCCTGAGCATTTGATGACTCAGGTTCTTTGCCCTCTTTTCTCTTCTGGTTACTCCAACACTCTTTCTTGACGTGCCCTTTATTGCACAGTTGTAGCATTTAACATTCTTCTTACTTCTGGATTTTAATCTACCATGATTTTGACTCCCACTGGGGTCACATTCTGTTGATCTCTCTCTCATCACCGATAGCGCCTTTGTTTGCTGCGAACTTAATTGTATGTTTTCTTTATTTTTCCGCCTGCTCTCCTTATTTAATACGGAGGCTGCAACATCATCGAAAACTAGACTATTCATTGGATTGTTGCTCATCAGGTTGATGATGAGTTGATCATATGAATCTGGTAGACTTTGAAGTATAAGTTCTGCACGTTCATTTTCCTCTATATTATGACCCAATATTATGAGTTGTGAAAATAGAGTTTTCAAGGTGTTGATGTGGTTGGTCACCATTGTAGATTCCGTCATTCAAAGAGTATAGAGTTTTCTCTTCAAGAAGATTTTGGCTTGCAATGACTTGGCCTCGTACAATTTTGTGAGAGTATCCTATATTTCCTTTGTTTTATGTTTCTCTGCCACACTAGATAATACTTCATCTGCAAGTGCCAAGTGTAGATTAGAAATAACGTTGCCATCGACCTCGTTCCACTTGTCATCAGTTATCTCCATGGGTCTTTCTCCAATTGCTGCCAAGCAATTATTTTTCTTTAATACAGCTTTTATCTTCATTTTCCACAACGAATTCCGTTAAATTTCTCAATTTTATACTTTGCCGCCATTTTGTTGATAAATACCGCACACAAGCTAGTATACCACCTTGAATAGTTGTGAGTATGTGTGAGAATGCACACTAGGAAAGTTCCCAGGACAGACTAAAGAGGTCACAATGGTCTCACTTAAAACTTATACTCCTTAAGCTCTTATCGCTTTTGTGACAGAACTTTCTTAGACATGTACAAAAACTACACAGTTGCTTTACTCACATCACTATTCCCTGATTTACACCGCAAAATTCTTGGATCGCTCCCACCGTTTCACGTGAATAGTACTATATACGTGAATAGTACTGTATACGTGAATAGTACCATATACGTGAACAGTACCATATACGCAAATAGTGTCGTGTAAGTGAATAGTACACCCTACTTGTACAGTACCCGACTCTAAAAATACAACCAATAGCTCTGATACCACCGTTAAGAAATTGGTGGGTGAAACAGACATGCAGTTAAAGTAAAATTGAAAGAAAATAAAGAACAAGCACAATAGAGGACATCAAAAAATTACGTGGTTCGGCTTTTAGCCTACGTTCACGTGCGAAGACATAGCGAAAATATTATACTAGTGAAAAGGAGTTACAAGAATTGTAGTATTTTAGCTTACTATCCAAAATCTCAATACACCCAAACTCTCAAATCACTAGACTCTTAAAATCACTCTCTAAATAAAGAAAAGAACTGAAGAACTCGATGATTTACAAATGAAGGGAGCCAACGTTTTTATAACCAAAATTAGTTACTGTACATTTAATATTTAATTATTATTAATTTTTATTTTCTTTCCTTCTTCGGCCTGGCATCTCTTTTTCTTCTCTCTTTCTTTTTTTTCCTTATTTTCTTTGGGTGGCACCAAATCGTTCTTCTTTTTGTTTTCTTTGATTCAAAGAATGCAGCAACAACCGCATTCTTCTTCAAATGGTGAGCACCACCTTCTAGAAAAAGTGGTGCTATTTTCATAATTTCTATGGTCCGAATTGGAGTTGCATGCTCAATGGAATCACCACAAGATCGAATGAGCATAACCAATGTTGCATGCTCAGTGGAATCACCACAAGATCGAATGAGCATAACCAATGTGGTTCATGAATTACAGTCAGTCAAGAACGCTCTTCTTGAAGCTTGGAATTGTACAGGCAAAGAGGTAATTAGATGATTGAAGTTCTCTTGTAGCTTTTGTGGAGGTGATGCTTATATAAGTACTTTTTTTTGTCTTTAGTTACGTGTATTCAAAATCCCTTTCAGATAGAAATTTGTTTCTTTTTTCCTTCTAATTTCTTATATTAGAAGTATTTGTTGAGAATGTCAAAACTCAAAATTTATGAATGAATTTTGTTTTGATTTAATTCAGTTAGTAAAAATACTAACTGAACTATATTTATTTTGTTTTTATATAATTATTGTACAAACAATTTTGGTTTCACTAATTTGTTAGAATAGCTTAGTTTTTGAATGCATTTCAATATTCGAAATTGGAGTTGCTTGCTCTGCTGAACTGCCCTCTAAATGAGGTTTTATTGATAATAAAAATATAGAAATAGTGGAGAAACAAAGCGACGAATTACTATAATATTATTTGATTTGACTCTAGTCCTAAAACTTGATACGCTTTCAGTCCCCTTTTGACCATAAGAAAATATCAGTGTATTGCTGTTTCATGATCCAGGATAGAGTAATTGTGGAATGTTTGATCTTAACATGAGAAATTGGAGGCGCTCACAATGTTGAATCTGAGTTGGGTTTGATAACAGACTCTTCTTGAGATTTGTATGCATGAATATCTTACAAATCATAAGCATACCCTTTTAGTAGGTAATAACAGAAATTATGTTGAAATTTTATCTTGCTCAGAGACATATTAGGTGAAAGTTGCCTTTTTGCATGTTGCAATTCAACAACTTTAAAGCTAGCTTAGTTGTTCTGTCTTGGCTAAAATTTTTAGTCTAGCACCAATACTCATAATTTGATCAGTCTTCCAACAAATTTAGAACTCACACTTTCAAAGGCACTATGTATACTAGCAAAGCTAGGTGAAGATCATATAGAGGGATGCAAAATGCAAGCCAAGTGACTTCTCACTTTTGAAGTACAAGCACATGCCACTGTTTATTTTCCATTCATGTTTCTCTTTTTCGTCACACTGTTGCAAGCTGCAACTTTTCCACTTCCAGTCTT
Organism: Citrus glauca; assembly: GCA_029633175.1. Lineage (NCBI taxonomy): Eukaryota > Viridiplantae > Streptophyta > Magnoliopsida > Sapindales > Rutaceae > Citrus > Citrus glauca. Next base: position 1,064,706 of record JAQOOD010000004.1, on the reverse strand, counting down.
CCAGCAATGCCTTTTAGGAGAGAGTGTGCTGCCTTGCAGGCCTTCAATTCAATGATTGCTCATGACCCTCGAGGAATCCCAAACTCATGGAATGATTCTCGTCGTTTCTGCGAGTGCGAAGGCATTACTTGCAGTCAATGGCATGGAAGAATCACAGTCCTAAACCTAAGGTCAAAAGGCATGATTGGTTCATTGCTCATTCTGGTCTTGGTGACGAAGTCACTAATGCTCAAGGAGCCCTTTATAGCTGTTTGAAGTTGCATCTTGAGCGGCGTGGTTCTTGCCATAAATTGGGATGAGTAAATTCCCTAAAGGACAGACCAAAGTTCAAAGGACGTGGTATATTATGCTCAGCAAAAGCTGATTTTGTCTGCGCCATATGAGATTTGCTGGTTTTTCAGTGGTGATGACGGTATCGTGATCATCCACAGATACCAGATGTTTGTTGGGTGATGATTTTGTTCCATCCATGAAACCATTCTGGCCATTGCCGCGAATTGCAGGCAAGACCTGGGTTTTCCTGATGATAAAGTTAGTCCTGCCTAGTTTCATAGGCAATAAGAATGTAAATAAACTCTCAGAATGATGCATTTGTGCTGCACTGATGTTAGAGGCAGTAATGTTCTATTGAGCTGTGTTGCTCTGGTTTCCAGGCATCGTTTCAGCAGTTTGCATCAATGGAATGATTGCACTTGCTTTGATACCAAGTTAAAAATGCTAGAAGACAACAACTTTAATGAAAGCAACAGTAAATACAAAATGTAAATGCAGCTTGCTGATTTCATTCATTTATATAGAAGAATAATTTCTTCTGCAGCATGATAAAATTTGAATTTTACTCCCACAAAACTAGACTTGAACCCTCCATCTTATGGACAAGAAAAAGAGGTGCCAGGTAAATCAACTAAGGAATTTACGGCGATGATATAGAACATGAGTTGAAATAGCAGTATTCGAGTACTTCTATTTCATTAAGGTATTTCAGCGAACGCTCATGTCTTTCTATCAAACACTTGTTTTCTTCAACAACATGCAAATCAGTGATAAAAGGAAAAGCAATCGCTTCCATTATTACCTTGTTCCACTAATATAAATCCTTATTTCATTAGCGTAACAGCAAGAGCAACATAAAAGTATGTTATATTTTACTTATATTAAGTTTTGGATATGCTATGTATAGAATCATACAATCAGAATATTTATATATGCTTATTTTTTTCTCTTTTCCTTTTTCTAAAACAGGATTTTACATCATCCATGGAGTTCATGTCTGCCAAGTTTTACATCTTCCTGACATTTCTTTAAAAAAAAAAAATTACATGAGGAACTCCCTGGAAGGCATCATTCCTTCATCTTTTAGTTCTATGAGAGGTCTTAAATTTTTATGTCTTTCTTACAACAATTTGTCAGGCCAAATTCCTCAGTTTCTTGTGCAATTAGACTTGCACTATTTGAACACATCTTACAATAATTTGAGGGAGTGCTACTAGAAATTGGTGTCTTTCAGAATGCAAGTAGAATTTTTGTTGATGGAAATACTCATCAAATCAGTGGTGGCATACATGAATTAAAGCTGCCTACTTTGCAGATACAAGAAGAGAAGACTAAACCATAAATTGAAACTAGTAATAGCCACCGTTTCAGGAACTCTGGGAGTGACTTTGGTGCTGTCATTTCTTATCTTGGTTCTGTGTACAGAGGATATCTTGATCAAGAAACGACTACTATCGCTGTGAAGGTGCTTAACCTTCTGCATCGGGGAGCCTCCGAGAGTTTTATAGCTGAATGTGAGGCCATGAGGAAAATTAGACATTGGAATCTTGTCAAAATATTAACAGCTTGTTCAGGTATCTGTTATCGCGGGAATGATTTCGAGGCCTTGGTCTATAAGTTCGTGGTTCACGCATCACTAGAGCAGTGGTTGCACCCAAATCCTAGAACAGATCAAGATGCAAGAGATCAGGCATCAAGGTCTTTAGATCTCCTACAAAGACTGAATATTGTCATTGATGTTGCTTCCGCATTGGATTATCTTCATCATGACTGCGAAACTCCGGTAGTTGATTATGATCTCAGACCAAGCAATGTTCTTCTTGATGATGAATCGTTGCCCGCGTCGCTGATTTTGGATGAGCAAAATTCCTCCCCGAAGCCTCCAATAAATTGTCAACCAATCAATCAAGCTTCATCAGAGTCAAGGAACTGTTGGTTATGCTGCTCCAAGTAAATATATCCTGGCTAGACTTAGATTTGAACTCCAAACTCTTATACCAGCTTAAGAGATTTTACCAGTTGAACTAACAATTTTTTCTTTTTTTTTTCTTTTTTTAAATTTCGGAGTATGGTATGTGAAGCGATGTTTCAACACTTGGAGATGTGTACAGTTTTGGCATACTCTTGTTGGAAATGTTTTCAGGGAAGAGGCGCACGGATGAGGTGGTTACAGTCAACCTCAACCTTGATTTTGTAAAGGAAGCCATTCCTCAAAGACTGGCTCATATTGTAGATCCAGTGCTTCTTGTAGTAAGAGACGAAGCGGAGACTGGCAAGGCCAATGCTCCAGAGTGCTTGGTTTCCATACTGGGAATTGGAGTCACTTGCTCTTCAGAACTGCCAAGAGAACGAATGAACGTGGAAGAGTTAGCAGCTCAGCTTGTTGCTACCAGAACCAACTTCTCCAAGCTCAAATTTCGGGAGCGAGACAAGCCACACCACGTGCTGTTCAAATGCAACCAGGGCAAGTCATTTGAGTATGATCAATTTTCTAAGTTTCTGGCAAAATCATGTTATTATTGGGCCTTGAGTCCAGCCCAATTAATATTAGCTCTTACAATATGGCCATTTTTCCGGCCCATGAAGACTCAACAACACCATAAGCAAATCCAACCAGCATCCCAACGTTTGTTTATTATTCATTTCAAATAAAAGTCACTGGCGACCGGAGCGAGACTTTTACGTGTCCTTAGCCAGAAAGAAAATCAAAATGTCAACATTCGACTCAGTTGACTCGGTTCCTGTCGCCGAATATACTCACTCCTTTGACAACACTGCTGAGCCGTTGAACTCCGCCGTCGACTTAAGCGACGACAACAATAATTCATCTTTTCAGAGTGGAGATGACGCGTTCGCATCTCAGACATCGGTCTACGGTGAGTACGCCGACGGTGGATCCGACGGTCCAATTTTGCCGCCTCCTTCAGATATGGTTCCCGAGGAAGGCTTCGCTCTTAGAGAATGGAGAAGGTTCGATTCGATATATTAATTATTTTGTTTTTGAATTCTTGAATTTAATCTCGCAATTAACGATCAAAGTTTGAACTTCTTTTGAAGTACCAAAATGGTAATAATTCAAAATTATAAGTGGGTATTGTACGATTAACTGATTTTTTTTTAAAGTACCCAAAAGGAATAATAATTGAATTTTGAAAGAAATTTTTTGTAATAGTGTAAATGTTGGTCATTCAGAGAGAACGCGATTCGATTGGAGGAGAAGGAGAAGAAGGAAAAAGAGATGCTGAATCAAATAATTGAAGAAGCTGAAGAATACAAACTCGAATTCTACAGAAAGAGCATTGTTACTCGCGAAAATAACAAAGCTAGCAACAGGGAAAGGGAAAAGGTGAGTGGTGATTTTAAGATTTTACTGGTTTTTGTTGCTTGCTTTTCTTTTCTTAATAAAAGTCATTGTGGTTGTATGCATGTTATGTTTGTTATCATCTACGTTTGTTTTGATCTCTTCATGTATCTTATGCTTGTGCAAATATTCTCAAATTTCTCAATTGTACATTACTACATTTAGTTGTCTAGGTGTGATATTATATGTGGAGAAAGTTTTTGTTCAAGTTATTTTGTCTGTAATTTGTAACTTGGTTAATTTGTGGGGATCAAATAAGAAAACTTTTTTGGGACTATGTAAATGTTCCTTATCGGTCCAACAAAGTTGATTTTTTATTTTTAAAGCATCGGCACCATAGAAACCAATCCCACTCCCTCCCCACCTATGTGAACAAGTTTCAAACTTCAGTTCTCTCATATCCCAACAGCTTTTACTCAATTGAGCCAACTGGCGACCACAAAATTTTATTTTTTTTCATTTGGGGGAGGGTGGGGTTGTTGTGGGGTGGTTTAAGGGAGGAAAGCCTTCACTAATATTTTCCACTTAGTTGCATTCTTCACACACCATTGTTGCTGTCAGCATCAGATATTATGCAATTTCTATATTTCTCACTTGCATCTTCTTATATGACAGTTATTTGTGGCCAGTCAACAGAAGTTTCATGATGAGGCTTATAAGAACTACTGGAAGGCAATTGCAGAGCTCATTCCCAACGAAGTGCCAGCTATAGAGAAGAAGAAAGCAAAGAGGGATCAGGAGAAGAAGCCTTCCATTGTTGTGATCCAAGGTCCAAAACCTGGGAAACCAGCAAACCTCTCGAGAATGCGGCAGATAATCATAAAATTGAAACACAATACACCTGCCCACTTGAAGCCTTCGCCACCTCCAGCCTCGGCCCCAGCCGCTGATGCTGCTGCTAAAGCTGGTCCATCACAGCCTGCAGCCGCTGCAACCCCCACTGAGGTTGTGGTTGCTGCTTGATAGTACTGTTTTCGCGTTCTAGAGATATATAATTATATTTTATTACTATTTGTATTTGAGCTCATTTGAACCTTGTTAGTTTCTTGTGGCACTAGGTTGTAGGTCATATTTGGTTGTGTTTATATGTAAAACTTGTTCATTTCAAACAATGTGTATTTCTGAACTTATTATCTGTAAAATCTCATTTCAATTCACAACTCCTAAAGGGTTTTTGATGATTTGATGTTAACACAGTAAATCCGCAAAAACGTCATGATCTCGACAGATCTTCAACCTTCCTTAGGGTGAGGGATTTTGTTTATTTCCATTTGGATGAACACAATGAACATAATGAGACCGTTTTGTTACAGGGCGTTAATGATTGGGAAGTTTGAATTGCGTTGGACAGTTCCTTTATCGGATGACGAATGTTTATGCGTATGGTTAGCATTATAAGAGTGCAAGACCTGTTGTACGGGCTTGCCCTGCTCTGTTGGCTTCTTGGTGCTTCATCATTCTCTCTAGTCACTTTCATATTAAGTGGAATGAGTTATGATTGGTCAACACTGATGATGGAGCAGCAGCTGTTTGCCTAGAATTTGGAATTTTAGTTTGTAGGATCAGAAAATTTAAAACAAAAATATAACTACGACATTATATTTGAAATTCAATCTTATGCAATTCTAATAATGAAACCTAGAAATCCAGTCAGTTAAGCTGGATTTCAGTAAAGCACACTGGCTAGGAGGGGAAGGCGCTAAAGCACACTGGCTTTCAGTAATAAGGATGATCCAATTCTTCCAATGTAGTTTACAATACCTCTCCGCGTACAAAACGATGAAGAAAGGAGGGGAAGGCACTAAAGCACACTGGCTTTCAGTAATAAGGATGATCCAATTCTTCCAATGCAGTTCACAATACCTCTCCGTGTAGAAAACGATGAAGAAAGGTAGTTTAGAATACAGAGACCATGAATTGCATAAACTTAACCTCCAACCAATGTAATAAAAAACTTTACATTAATCATGGAATCGCAACCTCCCCCATAAGTTCTGGAATCAGTCTCTTAATTGTCAAGCTGGTAGATTTGAATTAATATGGTAAGATGGATTAGTGAAGCAGTTCTTTCAGGATTTTTGACACTGATCGTTACCTGCCACGAACACTGGCAGGAGAACGACCTCCTCTCTCACTGCCTATGTCATCTTCAATATCACAACCATCCATACAAAGGCCATTATTGTTGACACTCAGTTCGGAACTAGCATTACTGCTTGTGGCAAGAGGGGAATCTGAAACACTAACTGTTCTGCTTCGTGGCCCTGATCTCACACTGTACATAGAGGATGCTGGAATATTTGTCATCAATGGCCTCAAATTACCAGGAATGCTTCGCCTTATATCCTGAAATTCAGATCAGGAAAATCATAAGTACATTACTTAATTTGTTTAAAAAAATCTTCTCTCAATTTTGCTTTGAACCGAATCTTAAGGTGTTCAACTGAAAAAGTAACTAATAGATATTTGAATAGCGTACGAGAAAAAAAGCAACATTCTCCCTGACATCAACAAAAGCTAGGCAGTAATTAATATGAACATATGGAGGAAATGAAAAGGTAACCATGTCATTGGAAGATGATACAAGGAGTTTAAAGACTAAACACACTACTCATGAGGGAGTCTCATACTAAAATATGAGGAACGTTAGTCTGGAATGGAAAAGATATGACCATAAAATGGAAAGATAGAGTTACCATATGCCTAATAGCCATATCCAATGACTTCTTTGACAGTGTTCTTCCGAAGCCCAAGCTATCTGGGGATGAAGTCTTCCCAGTCAGGTTACTGTGAGGAGAATGTTTGTCATCTTGCTTGGGAGGTGCCAGTTTCCGCATATTGATCACCCTCTCAACCATTTTTGTCCCAATCACAACAGGGCTCACATTGTCATTGACTTTGGAATATCCACGACTGAATGCAGGAACAGAGCTCCCACTAAGATGCACAATTCCATTGGAGGCTCGTGCCCTAGAAGGTGAGCATGATTGCCGTCTAGGTCTTCCATTAGATACAGGCTCAACAGAAGAAGATCGAGGACTGGGTGCTCCAGGCCTGCCCCTTGTGGCTGAAAGTGGCCTTTCAGGAACTGAAGTCCTTAGATTTGGTGGAGCGTCAAGTGAAAAACCGGGCATCTTCGAGGGATTCCATGGTCTGGATTTCACTGTTGGCGAGGTGCCATGGGATGACACTAGATTTTTTGATGTTGTGAGAGCAGGCTTGGTAGCTGAAGGAGACGACCTAACTGGAGGAGCAGATACACTGGGTGCACTTAATGGTGTGGATGGTCGACGAGTTGGTGTGGATGCCCTTGATGTGGACTTTGATGGAGGGATAGAGGAGGGTCTTGAAGTTGGTGTTGAAGATCTTGCTGTAGACCTAGAAGGTGTGGAAGATCTTGCCGTAGACCTAGAAGGTGTGGAAGATCTTGCAGTAGACCTAGAAGGTGTGGAAGATCTTGCAGGAACTGTCGGCTTAGATGCAGAGACTGTGGGCTTAGATGCAGAGACCATGGGCTTCGAGGCAGAAATCGAGGACTTAGTAGCAGAAAGTGTGGCCTTCGAAGTGGAAAGTGTGGGCTTTGTAGTAGAAACCGCGGGTCTAGTAGAGGAAAGTGCAGGCTTGGTTGAAGACAAGGTAGGCCGAGAAGCAGGTGTTGGAGATCTTGAAGGTTTTGATGATGCAGTCAATGTGGAGCGTCCAGTTGGTGTTGAAGGTCTTGATCCAGGACCCCCAGATGACGAAGGCCTACGGACCCCAGTGCTTGAAATATTTAACCCAGGTGAAGAAGCTGGTTGTCTAGACGCTAAGTTGCTCCGTACAGGTGGCTCTGGCTGAGGGTCTGCTAGCTATATAAAAAAAAAAAAACATAGACAACGAGGCACCATGAGTTTACGAATTCAAGCCTTAAGACAACTCCAAAATTCAGGGCATCAAAATACCAAGATAAACAACCCTGGTGGACAAGGATTAAGATTTATGTGAGCATGGAAGAAGCATCTCCATTCCATTCTACAGGAATTTTTAAATGTATAGACTTGAACAATTATCAAAACAGGAGTTTGTTAAAATGCATAATCGAATGCAAGCAATGTAATAAGAAGTCTGTCACATAAACAAGAAAATGAGAAAGAGAACAGTTTAATTTAGTTTCCAAGGTCTCCACTATTTCAGACATGTAATCCCAGTATACCTCCTCCCTCAGAAACATACTTCTATGGAAATTTCACAATATGGTATTTTGATGATTCCTACAAGAAATTCATTTTCCATCGAAACTTGATGACTGGAAGTTCTTCCACCTAACAATGAAATGGCCCATATGAGGATCAAGTCTTGCTGGGAAACCAGGGTATCAATGGTTACATTTCCACTTTCAACATAGCAAATGATAATTATTCTGTCAAAATACCATCACGTCACATAAAAAAATAACCCAAATGCTTCAAAGAAGAAGCACCATTCAACAAAAAATTTTAAGATTTGTCCTCTTACTCTAGATTCCAGGGCAGTAGCGCGAACCTTCGGAGTACCAATTTGACTCATAACACTCTTTTGTGATTCCATCTCTAAAGAAGGGAAGAGAGGAGTACCAGGAGGAGTTAGAAGCCTGAAAACAAAGAGATGTGTAATTGGTATCATCTCACCTAATTAAATATATAAGAAAATAACCTGATGTGTAATTGAAACAACAATATTGAATATTGATGAAAATAACAAAATAATATCCTAATTGTTCAGGCTTCTTGCTTCAATGCAAGAGGTCTAAGCATCAATACTCTGACACTAACCTTTGGGGTACATTTTAATTTGTTTTTGTGCTCCGGGTGAGGAGGAGTTGGGGGTTTGTGTGTTAAAAAATAAATAAATAAAACTTTATATGGTAATATGCTTGCCCAGTTTTTGCAAACATACATGGGTATGGCTGGAACATCATACAACCAAGGAATATACTATAGGTGTGTTGGTGCCTTACAACTTCTGCCTCCAAACTCTTCAAATGTGAAAAAACTAGTGGGAAAAAATGTTGAAGATAAATACTTTCTCACAATATTCTTTCTAAACATGTATTCCCTCTTCTTTAGCCTGTCCAAACAATACCATTCAAATCCACATCAAGTCCTACACTTCTTATATCACAAGTAGGATTTCTAAACACTAATATAATATCATCACATACTACTCTACTTAAGCTAAGATTGTCAATAACTCTAACATAAGAAAGACTTAAATATTATAAAATTAAAGGAAGCCTGTAAAAAAGTTCTAAAAATTACCAGTCATAGTCATTTTTATCATTATCAGAATTAAGAAAATCATCAGCACCAATCTTTCTGGTTGCCGCATTCGAGGACGAAATGTTAAATATCGGGGAAGTCCCTGGCCTCGACCCTTTCATTCAACAAAAATTGAACATTTCACAAAATCAAAACGACAAAAACTCAAAATTATTGCCAAATAAAAGGAAATAAAATAATAATAATACCTAATGGCGCGTCGAACTCTTCCGAGCTGTTAAGAAGCAAATTCCCTTGCTCCTTCTCTCGCTTTCGCATCTCGAGAAACAAAGAGAGCTCCTCATCTTTCTCCTTCATCATCGACGCTCGCAGCTGCTGCCTCTGCTTCAATGCCGCAGCCTGCATTTGCAGTTCCTGTGACCTAAGGCTTCGATTCATTGTTAGATCAAATTTGCTCTCAAAAGCTTCTCATTCACTTGTCCAGCAATGGAACCGGCTTTGAATTCTTCAGCCTTCGCGCAAATTTTAACTAGATCTAAATAACTGAACAAAGGAGCTCAGCTAAACTAAGTTATGGATAAATTGCTGGAAAAAAGAGAGAGAGGGAGTATCGATCAGAGAAGAGGGAGAAGTGACAGGTGAGTGGCAATGAGTGTAAATAACGAGAGGTTTGAGGGGTGAAACGAGGGGTTTTGATTACATTCGGGGGTTTCTTCAGTGACGGGACAACTGTAGGTGTTGCTCTCCGTGTTTTCTCTCACTTGAAGCCTACGTTTTCAGATTTTTGCTTTTAGTTTGGTGGATAATCACGATAATGCCCCCTTTTTTTTCTTTTTTTTTTAATTCATTGTGTTTTTATTTTGAATTTTGGAAATTGTTTTTTTTTTGGGGCAGTTTCTTTGTTCCAATTGATGCCGTAAATACCACTTGTGCTTAGTCTAAGTGGTTAGAGCCATTCTCTCACAAATGTGAGAGAAGTGGTTCGATTTTTTACAAATATTTTTATAAGAGTTTAATTTAAATATTTTTTCTTAGAGTTTCAATGCTTGAGTAAAAATAGTTTTTTTTCGAGAGTTAAAAATTTGAGCAGTATCATATCAGTATTAATGTTAATATGTCTCAGTATATATATATAATTGTACATATTAATTATATTCTTATATAATATTAATTGCAATTTAAAGAATAGTCTCATATCATCAAAAAAAAAATTGATGTCGTAAAGGCATGAAGCATTTTGTTTTATTTATGTACAAGCACTCTTATCCAAATGTCACTCCTTTGGCAAGAAATAATGCATGGCATAACATTAATTTTATTAATTATAAGATGAGTAACACATATTGTTATAACTGAACTTCAAATCTAAATATTAAGACAGATCAAGTGTCTGTTTATGCTAAAGAATTTTGTGGAAGGGAAATATATAAATATTATTTATATTACTATCAAAATAGTATTCATAATTGCATTACAAATTTGTTGGATTACACTGCGCATGGAAGTAGCGAATTTAAGAAAATTTATCAATTAATTTTATAGACACTTACAATCAGGGCGGAACAAGCCAACCTTCGTTGGGAGGAAGAATTTTTTCAAAAAATTAAATAAAATTTTTAGTGTAAATAAGTAATTATTAATATAATATAAAATATTGAGTATTATTTTTTTTTTTCAGAAACTATGGCCCATACTTAGTGTGGGTGATGAGTTAAGAATTTTAATTCTTTATGCTAAAGAATTTTAATTCTTTATTTATTATTTTTTTTAAGAAAAGCTCGTACTGGTGAATTGGTGATGAATCAAGGACGACGAGTTTGTTTATCAATTTCCCCCCACCCCGAAGGCTTGATATAATATTATTTAAAGTTTAATTTAAGTAGTGCTATATTTGTAAAATTAGAATACTAAGTTTATATATTAACTGATGTGGTATGCAATTTCTCTTACAAATTATTTCGTGGGAGTCTAATAATAAGATAATCAATCATTTGGTACGTAACAAGTAATAATTACAATACTTCGATTGAGATTCAAATTTTTATTATAACTTTGTGAGCATAACAATTATTAATTAAGAAAAATAATTTTTAAAAAGCGCATTCGTTTTATGATGCGCGTATGATTGTAAGAAGAGTATATAGTACGTAATTTCAAGCGTGGCGAGTTTTCATTTGAAAGAAATCTGTTGTGGAGCCCACAATTCGTAATGAGAGTCAAGCACTCACGAAGTCGCGTACTAGAACGCCTCCCATGCTTGTAACCTTTTTTTTTGTTTTTTTTTTGTTTAAGCAGAATGGTAAAATGAATCTAGAAGCGTATATTAATAATAATAAGTTGGAGGCATTCTTGAAAAAGAAAACTTGAACCAATTTAATATTATAGATATGAAGTTCAAATGTGAAATATAATACTAAAATAATTCATGAAAATCACACTCCATAAAAGTAAATAATGAAAAAAGAAATCACTTGATATATATTGTGAGTGTCAAATTAGTTTGTAAAATCTTTTATGTTACAAATAAAAGGTTTAGGATTCAATTTTAATTTTATGGGATTCAGTTTTACTTATGAGTAAAAAAGGGATTGAATTGCCATTAGATATTTTTTTAAGGAAAAAAAATCGCTTGACATGCAATAAATTATGATGATTTAATGTGAAATAATATGCAAAAATAAATTAGGGAAGTCTTAAGGAATAGAGCACGACCACAAACATGACACCATTTGTGCACTCTCACTTTAGGCCTCATAAAGTAAATACATTGTGTAGAATTTAGATTTAGTACTTAGCAATGATTTTAAATTTAGCTTCAATAGATGCACTAGTTAATAATGAAAAAGAGTTATGTTTAATATTTTATAATTTTTTGTCATGCGTGCATTTATGGTAAGGAATGATTAAGATTAAACTATGTATTATTTTATATCTAATAACTACCAATTACAATATTATAAAATACAAAACTCAATTCAACACTAAGTTTATATCCGTGAGATAATATGATGATGCTCACTCTAACCATTAATTCATCAAACAATTCAAATGTACTAAGGGTGTGTTTGGCAACCCGCACAACATAGGATTAAAACATTGTTTCACATGAATTTAACACTAAATCATGTTTGGCGTTAAATTCGACTGGCGTGGTATTGTATTAACTTGGAAAACTAATGCAGTTAAATCCACATATAAACCAAATCCGAGAGGGGGTAAGGTTTACGCCACATCGTATTAGAGTAAATCAAAAAAATAAAATGGAGAAAATTTTGCAGTATATTCATGATGAAATTCACATCACCCAAGCCAACACCACCAAATCGACCTAACAATCATCACTCGACGGCATCACCAATGCTTTTACAGTCCCGCGTGACACCATAGCCACTGCTCCATGAAGACGCCTTCACTGTGGAGAAGATATAGCCCAGATAAGAAGAAGAAGAAAAAAAGGAGAAAAAGAGGAAAAGAAAAAAGGAAAACAAATTGAAGAAGACAAAGAAAGGAGAAGAGAGGGATGAGGAAAAAAGAAAATGAAACGAAGATGAAGAATGAGAAAAAAAAAATTGAATGAAGAAGAAAGAGATATGGAAAAGACGTAAGGAGGAGAAAGAGAAAGCAAATAATAATACATGCAAAAGCATTATCCAAAGAAAAGAAAAATAAAAAAAAGAGGGGGAGAAATTAAAAAACTAAATACATAACAAAAATTTTTTAATAAATAAACAAAATGTTAATAACTGTTGTTTTCTAAATATATATCATTTAAATTAATAAAAAAATATTAATACAGTGCAGCAACAAACACAATATAATTAAAAATTAATACAATAAAATATTACATCAAATATTGTACAAAATTATTATAATCTAATGCTAATGCAATACAGCATAATACAATATACCTGCATTAAAATAATATAATTCAATATGTTAAACGTACCCTAACATAATAACATTATCCAACTAAAAACAATCGATACCAAATGGGTCTTACTGCCTTATAACAGTTGCAAGGTATCCCAAACTTTGGCCTTTTCTAATTCAACCAAAAAATCCAATGGCTAAATTGTTGAATGGTTAATATATGTTCAACTGATTATTGACATTGCAGTTCCTACTGTTTATTACATTATCATAAAAGCTTAAAAAATTTTAATATTTACTTATATAATTCATGTTGTTTAAAATTTTATTTATTATTTTTTAAAGAATTTTTCAAAATTTTTTGAGCTTTATGTTTTTTTTTTTGAGAATTATCACTTTTTTTATATATTTGGGCTTGTGGATATTGTTGTAATGATAATTTATAATTTATTTTGATAAAAAATAATTGAATAGTAAATTTAGTAGTTTCTAAGTACTCTTTTAAATTCAGGGTGATTACTTAATTTTTATTGTGAAAGTCTAAACTTTTTGTCGATAGCTAGTCAACCATTGTAAAAACTATAACATAATTATCTTTACTTTCTCTACATCTCTCTCGACTATCACTCAAAGAGTTAAGAGTTCTTTTTGTACACCGATAACTCTATGAAATAAGAATTACCATTAAATTTCTATGCTTAAACTAGCATTAACTTAGAGAGTAAGTGATTAATTTTATCCAATTTTTAGTTACATTTTATATAAATATCTATTTTAGCTTAGTCATAACAGTTTGATATGTTTTAGACCATTTGGTGCTCTGATTAAGTGCAATATTTTAGGTAACTCAACGACTCGTGCATTTTTTATGGATGTTGTAAAAAGACTGCATTGCTGCAGCAATAGACCTGTAGAAAAATGACAAAAGACTAATTTGCCGATGAATAAAAACAAATCTAAACTATAGAGGATGCTGGAGAAAATGTTGCAACAATTCAGGAAAATGCAGAAAAAAATTATCTAGACTGTCACATGCTAACAGATAAATTCTGTTGTAGCCGTCATGTGCAGACAAAAAAGTGACATGTAGCACAAAAAGGAAAGTGGTCTTAGGATGCCAAGAAAAAACAAGTGTCATCATGTTTTTTGGTTGCCCTAATTCTTAAGTATAGAAGAGCATAGTTTAAGGAAAGAGAGGAGGACGACTAATAGATGCAAAGGGAATAAAAAGAGGATTTCAAAGTTGCAACAAAGGCATCTTTCGTGGAGAAGAAGGATACATAAGGGAAGAAAACAAAAGTGTGATTTTTTTAGATCTTGTATTTGCTTGTTCTACTCTCTCTTTGAAATGTGTTTGATGGCAAATATTTGTGCTATTACTATTTTAATGCTCATCATGAGTTAAACCTTAAGTTAGTTAGGTTTTGAATAAACTCAATGGTTGTTTAACTCAAATATGTACATTGCTCATAATTTGTTGTAACACTTTGTTTTACTTTTACTTATTATAATTACCTATTTTGGTTGACTACCTATTTAGTGAATAATAACTAAGAAAAAGCCTTATAAAAGTCTAATTTAGTAGAACAAATTAAAATAATTTATGGTTTTATATTAGGTTTCTCAAGTTAAATAAATATCAATTTGAATAAGACTATCCTTAATTTAAAATTAGTAAAGAACTAAATATTGAGATTCACATAGTAGGACAAATAGAGTCTAAAACATATAATGTTATATTTAATGTTAGTTTAACAACTAGTCAGAGATAGTTAATAACCAATAAGTGAGTCTAGAGACCAACTACCCCTTTGCCATTGAATTTATCTTTGTGTTTGACTTTAAATTCTCTTTATTGCATTATGTTTGTTACATTAGTAATTTCATCATTTATTTAGTTTTATTTAGTTTACTAATATTGCATTGATAAGATTGTTGTAACAATTCCTATAAGATCAATTCATGTGGAGATGATCTTTATACTTATCATTATATTACTTGTTATGTATACTTACATATTGCTACACACATCACACCATGCACCGTATTGTATTATAATATATTTTATTATTTAATTTAAGTGTATTGTATAATGTTATATTGCATTAGCAATATACTATAATAATATAGTACAATTTTTGGTATTCCTTACTATATTAATTTTATATTAATATTGAACTAACATTATTTAAATTTATTATTAATTATATTAAATTATTAATTATAAGTTAATTATTAATATATAAATATAATATGATATAATAAAATAATACGATAATATAATTTATTTTTATATTTTTATTTATTATAATAAAATAAAAATATGTTTAATGTCCCAATTAAAAAATAATAATGACAACATTGTTAATTAAAACAACAAAATTGATAAAGTTTAACAATAATGATGATGAAGTGACATTAATAATAATTTAATAATTAAAATACTTAAATTAATAAATTTTAATAATAATAAATTATTATTAAAATAATAATAATGACATTAATGATAGTAATAATAACAATTAAAATAATAAAAAATTTGATGATGATGATAATAATAATAATAATAATTAATGAGAATAATAATAATTAATTAAAATAATAAATTTTAATAATAATAATAATAATAATAATAATAATAATAATAATAATAATAATAATGATAATGATAATCTACGGGACGAAGTACTGCAGAAGTCAAATCCAATGTTTATTGGTGCACACTATTAATTTATTTTCGTTTCTGATTGTTGTAACTCAATCACACGATCACTCTTGTTAGTTTTTAAAATGTAATCACAAGTTGTTGACTTGGTATTGGGATGAAATAATGTTGCAACGGTTGCAACATATCACTAATTTTTATTTTTTTAGTTTAATTACGCTACACCATTTTATATTTAATAGAAAATTAAATAGACACTAAAATTTATAATATTTTACATATAAATCCATTTTTAGATAAAATATGGCATATAAAAGAGGATGAAAATATGTTGCAAAGGTTGCAAGATACCTGATACCCCTAACTTTTGTCTCTTTTAGATTAATTATGCTACATTAGTAAAATTAAATAGACGCTAAAAGTTATAAATCTTTACACATAAGTCTATTTTTAGATAAAATGGCATTTAAAAAGAATTATTAGTATTATTATTATTATTTTGAACAGTAATAGATTATTTTTCTATAAAGAATATGTGAGACCCGGAGACTAAATAACAGCTTGGTAGGGAAGGAAGCTTGGAAGGAAGGAGGGCAGGCTTCGAATTAGAAACCGAAATTCGAAAAAAAAAAGAAACCGAAATTCGGATTGGAATAAATTTCTTCATCGTTTCGAATAACCGATGAAGAAATCGAAGATGAGAAGCGAGGCAAGCACCAGTAGTAATAACAGTAACCGCAAAGGAGAAACAGTTGTTGGTGATTGCGGCACCTGCAGAAGCTCTTGCGGTTACTGTAAATCTTCTGGTCGTACGAGCATCACTCACGGTCCGTCGTTTATTTTCCCCTTTTCTAATTTATGTTTCAAAAAATGAAATTATTCGGAAGTCTTCTGATTAATAATAGTTTAGAACTTTAAGTTATGAGAATTTGCGAATTAGTGATCGAATTTAATTATTTTTTAAAATTTGCTCGTTAGTCAAATGCATTCGGTAATTTTCGAGCTGCAAATTCTGTTATTTGTGATCGTTTAATTGATCAATTAGCTTTATTTTCTGATAATGTTGATATTAATGCACGGTTAAACGATCATGAACAAAATACGTTTATTATTTTTAATTTATTTTGCTGGTCTTTGCAGGTTTATGGGCATATAGCGTTACAGTTGATGACTACCAAGGTTTGTCAGTATAATTGGTTTAAAATGAAAGTCTTTTTTTTTCTTTTTTCTTTTTTAGATCATTTGCTTGGCCAAAAGTTGTTGGTTGTGTTACTTGCAAGCATTGTTCAATATATAATGGTTGTAATATGTTTATGTATTACAATCTACTTATTCTTTTTTTTTTTTGAAAGTATGTATACGTGTTACAATCTACTTATTGAATAGGCTTTTTTTTTAATAATTTGTTGATAAAAGTGAATAAGCTCCTTCTATAGGTGATTTATCATTAAACTGATATTGTGATAATATCTTAGAATGTTTCCCCTTACATGCATTTAATTTAATATGAGAGATTTAGCTTGCTACAAAAAAGATACAAGAGGGAAGAGTGCTGGTATTTGATTATTATTGTATAAAAGTGAAATTATTTTATATCACTTCTATAACTGTGATAGAGGTTTTATCTTATTTTAGTTTGTATCCTTACAATAGCATTATCACCTTTCTTGGTATAATTTCATTTCAGTGCCATTCTTATTTGAAGCTTTCTTGACAGATCTTCTTGACCGGGGATGGAGAAGATCCGGCTCTTTCCTGTACAAACCTGATATGGAAAGAACATGCTGTCCGTCTTATACTATCCGGCTGAGGGCAAGTGATTTTGCCCCTTCTAAAGAGCAACGTCGAGTTTCAAGACGAATGCAAAGGTGAGTAAGTAAACTGTTTCTTTGTTTCTTGTCGCATATCAGCTCTATTTGGAACTTATCTTCGGCTTTCTTTGTTGTTTTTGGTCAATATACCTTTTGTTAGAAAGTTATATTCTAAATCTACAAACATAGTAACACTCAAGGAATGCTCCTTATTGCTTACTGACAGTGTTGTATATATACCTAGGTTTTTGGATGGCACAATGGATGTGGAAAAAAAATCAGTTGAGTTAATAAAGGATCCAAGTACTTCTAACCGCAACAAAGTTTCAAGTTCAGTGGAAAACAATTCCTTGTCCCATAACAATGAAGAGAACAATAAGGAAGAAGAAATTTTGCAGTTTTTATCAGGGCAAATTGACAATGCTGTGCAGTTGTGCATTGTCAGCGGGCAATTTCTTTCTGGTATCCAACTTCCCAAAGTGTCTGTCAAAAAAGTGTCACAGGCAAAAAGAAAACTGCTAGTTGAAGGAATGGAAAACCTTTTATACACCAGCAACATTGCATTCCAATTAGCAGCCACTTTAAATCGGGCACAGTTGGCTGAGAAGGATGTTCAGCAGATTAGAGATTTCGGACAAAGCATAGAAGATACAGGTCCATCTCCCAAAATTATAGCAGCAAAATTGGCAAGCTCATTAATTCAGCTGGCAGAAACTTCTGGTCTCTCAATTAGGGCTTGCAATGGGCACCTTAATTTCTATTCTGCCATGAAACAAGCTTCTTTGGATGAAGATGTTCATATTGGTACTGTTTCTAAAGAATCTGCCAAAACGTGTGAGAGTAAAGGTAGATGTTTGAAGAACAGCTCTGAACATCCTCAGGCAAAAAGGCATAAGCTTCAGATCCGTTTGAAAAGATCCAGTTTTGATCCCCAAGAATTTGAATTGTATAGGCGATATCAGATTAAAGTACACAATGACAAACCTGATCAGGTCACTGAGACCTCATATAGGAGGTTTCTAGTTGACTCTCCCTTAGTTTTTGTTCCACCATCTGGTGATGATACAGTTCCTCCTTGTGGCTTTGGCTCTTTCCATCAGCAATATCTGATCGATGACCGGCTAGTTGCTGTTGGTGTGATAGACATTCTCCCTAGATGTTTGTCGAGTAAATATTTATTCTGGGATCCAGATTATGCCTTTTTATCACTGGGAAAGTACTCAGCTTTACAAGAAATAAGTTGGGTTAAAGAGAATCAAACCCATTGTCCTACACTTCAGTATTATTATCTAGGCTACTACATTCACTCCTGTCGGAAAATGAGATACAAAGCAGCATATCACCCATCAGAGCTTCTCTGTCCACTTCGATACCAGTAAGCTTTTCTGCATCTAGCAGATTATAGCTACTATTGGACATAGAGCTATTTTAAATTCCCCTCTTAGCTCCTTTACCAATCGTATGGGATGAACATCATTCCAGCACAAACTATGAGCGTGATTTCTTGATTTCTTCACTTGTTGTCATTGTTATAACTGTCTATTATTTTACTTGACTCGAGGGATGGGGCTTTATTCTTTTAAGTCTGACAAGTGGTAATAATGTTTCCAGGTGGGTACCATATGATATTGCAAGACCTTTGCTCGATAGAAAGCCATATGTTGTTTTGTCAGATTTTGCCAGCTTACAAAATGAGAGCTCACCATGTATTTCTGAAAATGTGATGGGATGTCAACATGATGATATTGGCCAAGGAGACTCGAATGATGTCCGCATGGACTACGACTACGACGATGAAACGCTTGATCCTGAGTCTGAAAGCGATGATGATGAACCTGACACAGAAGCAAGTCGTCAGACTGTTGGAGTAGAAGATGGAGATATCTCTAATATTGTGATTGGGGGTCAGGGAACTCGGGTGAGATACAAGGTGAATATGAAAACCTGCCAGTCTTAGTTTTCTGCAGAGAAAGAATTCTCTTGACTTAAATGAAAACTTTGCTTCTGAATGAACATTTCTTATACTGCAATCCATATTTTATTTGGTTTTTGTAATTTTGTTTTCTCGTTACGTTATGGTGTTACTGTTACTGATCTGTAGGAAATTCAGCGAGTTTTTGGTCCCATCCAAAGAAGATCCTTAGAATCCCAGTTGCGTAAGTACATGAAGGTTGTTGGTGCAGAGTTGTCCGAGCGAATGGTCTATGCTTTTGGGTCGTACTTATAAATACCATTCCCTTTTCACATCATTCACCAGGGTATTCACAAATTAAGCGGCATGTGTTTGACCGTGCATCGCAATTCCTTGCCCAGTTACGCTGGCCGGGTAGCATAAGGGAGTTGTTGTGGAATTTAATTTATTTCGTAGGTTAATTATTGCTTTCATTTGACTTATTTTCTGTAGCAAGTAAAGTT
>JAQOOD010000004.1:866760-1044974 GCA_029633175.1 Citrus glauca | reverse complement strand
AGAGACTGAAAGGGGTGCCTGAATGAAACAATTGGGTCAAAAAACAAAGCCCAAAAATTTAACGAATTAAAAATTTGAAATAGAAAGTGTAGATGGAGTTTGCACTTGGTGAAATTGAACGATATAAGAAATTTGAGTCTAATACTGTGTCAATGATTCAGCTAACTAGATCTAAAAGCTTGAGCAATCAAGTATGTACACAGCATTAATCAATGTTATCACTGTCTTAACAAGGACGACATTTGAAAAAAAGAGGGGCATATATATGAAGTCATAAAGGCACCTTAGAGCCAATGAGCACCGTAAGAGGAATGAACAAGATGCAAGCTGTTGGTTGGGAGAAGCGGGCTATGGAAAGAACCAGGAGCCCCCATAATAAGCAATGACACATCCTTATATCTTTCAGCAAAAAGAGAGAGTACCGTGAATAGTGTGTTGAAATCATTTATCCGGCAAATCATTCAAGTAAAATTGAAGGGTGTGATTCACAATAAAGTACTTGGTTTGTATGTAGCAAACTAGGCAATGGTTCCACCGCTAAGTGCTTCTCATTTGGAACCCTATAAATAGAAGGCATGCTATTTGTAATTCATAACATTCATAGAGCAGAATTGAATACAGAAACCATCGCCACATCTAACGGAAGCTCTCCAAGATTGTCTATTATCTTTGGCTATTCTCTTTGCGTTCCTTTAAATTCTATCATTTATATTATTTGCTTGCATAGTTTGAATACTTACCACTATTTCAAGTTAGAATTCTACGTTGAAGGGGAATTCATGATATATAAATTGCTAATTTAAGATACTTTATTTCCATGTTTTCTACAGGTAGCAGGTTCGCACTTGTACATGCATCAAAGGAGTTGGACAAGTTGTACGCAACCACGCCGCCGGAAAGTTAGCTATTCTTTACGTAGTATGTTGTAAGTCTTATTCTGTTACTCTTGATGAGGACTGAACCAAAATTTTATATTAATTCAATGCCCTTGTTCAATGCAAATGAAATGAAAAATATATATCCTTAATGTTCTTAATTACAAATAACTTATGCTTGCAGATGTGCCCATGTATGCTATTGCTTCATCTGCTGGATTTGAGGGTTCAACTGTTGTGGAAGAACTTCTGAAGTATGACTATCCTGACTATGGATTTGATCGCACTAGAGGTTTGTCTCCAAACAAAGAAAATGGATAACTTGTTCATTTTTAGTACTGTGAATAAGATAACAATACTTTCATCTTTGTTTTTACCAAGTGAATAAGTAGATATGATCAAAGATGCAATTGTTGATCCACTAAAATTACTTGGAATGAGCGAATTAGATAGTTGTGTAAGGTAACCAGTTCTAAAAGTTTTTTATTCTCCTGTAGTGCCTTTGATCTTTATTATCGATTGTCTGCATGAGAAATTGATTAACAACTCTTTTGAAATTGCTTTTAAGAGGCTTAAGAGTGATTTAAAAAAGTTAAAAGTTAATTTTGTTATTTTATAAGTTTATTCTGGAAACCACTGGTTTTATTGTTTAGTGTTTAGTGTTTAGAAGTAATTTTTGGTAAAATCATCTCATCTTACGGTAGATTTTGATGAGTAGAGAGGAGTAATATTTTAAAATATGATTTTGATAATCAATTTTATATTTAATACAATGCCATATATATTATAAAAATTTAAAATCATTATATTTAAAGAGATTAATATTATTGCCAATTATATTGAGCTAAGAAAATAAAAATAAAATTAATAATATAAAAATGATGATTTTAGTTATCAGTATACCATCTTAGTTATCAATAATTATATGTACACAATAAAAAAAAATACTTTATATACATGATGATAAATGTATAAATAAATTTTATTCAACATCATATCTAATTCAGTTATGTGCATTTTTACAATTGTTTAACAATAAAATTTGTCAAACACATACGACTAGTTTTAAAATTCACAATATTTTAAAAATAGATTTTATTAAAATTTTAATATATCCTCTTTATTATTTATACAAAACAACTAATAGTAATTATTATAAATATTAGAACATTACACTCGTAGAAGACTCCATAAATTTAGGTGTTCAGATTCTGGGCTTATTGAAATTCGCTTATGATTAATTTGTGCTTGCTTAAGACCATTTAGGGTCGGTGAATTTAGTATTTGAGACGATTTTTTAACACCCCTAAAAAATACATATAACACCCCTTTTGAATTATTTTCCCCGAAATACGCCACTTAATTTATAAAATATTAATCTATAAATTAAAATCAACCACCTTATCAATAAAATTCACCTGAAAAACAGTAGTAACATTCAAAATTGTGCTGTGAAACTTTAGTTGCTAACATTGTTTAGTAAACATTTTTTTTGGGGTATAGAAATATGGCTATTGGATATTGATGTTGTGAAGATAATATGAAACATCGAGGAGAGATCTAACTGGTCGCATGTGAAAGCACGATCAGAAAGTTGCGAGGAGACTAGAATCAGGTCTGTTGATGCAGAATTCTGGTCGTGCTCTTCTGAGACCAGGTTTCCTGCTCGTTCAACTTTATGTCGACCAGAACTTCTCCTCGCCCAGTTGCTTTTATGGGTTTCCTGCACTCACAGAACAAGTCAGAGTGCGCCGAGTGTTTTCCCGGCGTAAACCCTCCGACGCTCAAGCAAGATAAGAAGGTTTTTATTTGGGAAAAGATTGCCCGTGAATCTCTTGGCCTTAGGTTTTTTATCAGTTCTCAGTTCTCTGTTTTTCTAGTCCCTTTGAATCATAAAAAGTCCAACCCTTTTACCTTCGCGGAATACCTTTTTATAGGCCTCCCGAGGATCCTTCCTCTTCCCCGTGACAGGCGGTTGCGTGTGTTCTCATCACTGCTGTGGCAGGTGGTTGCGTGTACCTCGATTGCTGCGGTAGTAGGTGATTGTGTGTATCACCATGACTGCGATGATGGGTAGTTGCGTGTATCCTCCTGACTGCGGTGGTAGGTGGTTGCGTGTGTACTCTGTTCATCTTTGTCCCAGCGAGCCTTACTCCTAGCTTTCTGCTCGTCCAATCCTGCTCGTTCGTTCGGGTCTCGCTGGAATACCCCAAACAAGGTCATTCGATTGATTAATTCTCAGATTATTGGACTCCACCTGGAAATTCGGCCATCACATCCAAGCACGTCCGACTTTTACAACTGCAACTCAATAACTACGCAGAAATGGATACATTAACTCCTAATTCAAAGCAGCGCATTCAATCTAGTAACAGCCGCACATTGAAGAACACACGATAATCACAGGTGTCTATAATAACCCGAAAAGATAATCACGGGTGCCTATAAAAAATAATTAAGATCACGAGAGGAGTGATAATAGTTCCATATAAGAAAATATGATCACTGACAATTTTCTGTTGTTGCAGGTAACAATGAAGTAAGGTGACAATTCTAATTACATCAGAGTAACAGTTAGCAGTTTCACATCAAAACAAATTCAAGTGTTGGCGAGGCAACCTCGTCGCTATCAAAAGCTCGACCAAATTTTGGCATCATAACATTTAAAACTTTATTTCAGAAATTAAGTTGATAGCTAAGTTGTTGACTGCTTTTTGTCAATCCTATTTGTGTTGATAATCAAGAAGTATAAATTAACTAAGCGCAAGAGTAACAGATTAACATATACTTTAAAATTGGTAAACGCATCTTAGAGAGCCAATGGGCACCGTAAGAAGAATGAACAAGATACAAGCTGTTGGTTGGGAAAAGCCAGCCATGGAAAGAACCGGGACCCCCCACTGTAAACAATGACAAATCCTTAAATCTTTCAGCAAAACTAGATAGTCCCTGGAACAGCATGTTAAAATCATTGCCCGGCAATTCATTCAAGTAAAAGGGAAACCCCTGTATTTGATAATTTAACTCCTCGCATTTCTTTTCTACATTTTCAATGACACTTGATACCACCGAAAACGTGCTTGGATTTGAAGAACAACCAAAATAAGTTACGTTCAATATTTCGTTCGAGATACCTTCTTCTCCGAGGAGATCGAGGTTGAACTGCACTCTCCAGTACTGGCTTTGATAACTCGGCCACCCTTGGCTGCATTGCATTTATATATACATGGAGACTGATCGATGGTTATTTATCTATATATTCATGATTGGAAAAAAGAAAAAAAATTAAAAGTAAAAAAAAAAAACGAACGAACGATCGAACGAACGAGCACATTATAAATGAAGAGCTTTGAGCATTGCTATATTCGTTATCTCACTTCTTCATGAAAAACACTTCTTCAAATCCATTTGAGTCTTCTAATTTGCCTTGTTCATTTGTAGGTTCACTTGATCCAATTATATTTTATAGTGTAGTTGTTGTTTAATTTTTATTCTATTTTATTTTTTTATTTTTGGGAGAAGATAGCAGTTGTTTAATTAGTCAAAAACAGCGACACATCTCATTTTCTTGACTATAAATAGGAATCAATTTTCTTATTCTCAGATCCTTCCATTATTCAAGCCACATTTTATTAGCCTGCTTTAATTTTCCAACGAAGATAATTACATTTTTTTCACAGCTCATCGTCAATGATGTTGCTTATGACTTTTAATTGCCGATGATTACGAATGATAGGATAAGATGCTCGTGAGCTTAATATTGTTTATTTCTATTCGTTTGCAAATTCCTGGATTATATATAGTTCGAGTTGGACCTTTCATAAAATTTGTTTTCATCCGAAAGCGGTCGAAATCGCAGACTCTGTGTCACAATATTCAAATACAATTACAAGCATTTTGATCACTTCCTAGCAATTCTTAACAAACCAACTACGAATAGCAGGCAGTAATTTTTTTCTCCATCTCCTTTACTCATTAAAATCACTTCCTTCACGTCCATGTTTTCTAGTGTTAGCGCTTTCACTTAATCATGCAATTTCCGAATTAATTTGTAGATAATTTCAATTATTTCGCCATGTGATTGCCTGATAGGTCCTTGATTAGGTAATTAGAGACATTAATGGTTAAACCCATGTTATGTGTGCATTCTTCTCTTGATTTAGAGAATAATTAATATTCAGAAGCGTGGAGTAGTTTAGTTAATAAACAAAATACAATTAGAAGCTCATAATAAATAATAGCCAATAGTGACATTGTTGAATTAGCCTTAGTTTAATTTCAAAGTGAAGATCATTACGTTCCTGACTCATAGAGGAATATATATTATGAGAGTTGACAATTAAGAATGACATAAGCTCAACTTACATTTCCTCCTAGCACAACAATGATGCTAGTGACCTTGTTTGGTTATTTGCTTGTCTAGATTAGCAAAATAATATTATTCAATTTTTATGTAATTAGAAGTCCATAACTCTGTACGTGAAGGAAACCATTAAATTAGTAGATTTAGGTTATGTATATTGATGTGAAAAAAAATTAATATACTTGCAAGCGCATAAATATGGAAATAGAATTGTGGTATCGAAGTTGAACCTATAAAGATTGCTTTAAATTGAAAAGTCTAATTTAATTTTAAAATTAATATTAATCATAACCTATTTGAGCAAATTGCATTTTAAGAGAAATTAAACTAAGAAAACAATTAAAGTAAAGGAGAATTCAATAAGACAAACGTTACCAAAGTTTCATAATTAATTCCTAATTTTAGAGTGACAACTCAAAATTAATATATGTTATCTCATGGATATAACAATTAAGCCCAAATTAAAATTAATCTTGTGCAGGTTCTTAACAGTATGGTATCTAAGTATCCCATGCAAATTCTTGTTGGCCAGAGCTTCCATTAATTCTCATCTTTTAATTGATTTCCAATTTAATCTTCATTACTTCTTAAATCATATTTCTTGATGTCATTTTTATCCAAAATCTCCAATTAATTTTTTATTTAATAAAATAATTCAACTAATTAAAAATAACAAGTAAAAATAAATAGCCATTGTAAAATTAAAGGTAAAATATGTATATATTATATGCTCATCACATATTTTATTTTTTTACTTTTTTTTAACGGAGACTTGCAAGACAGATATATGAGACCTGATAAATAAGGTAAAATGTGAGATCCTCATTTTTTCCATTTACAAAAGATAATGTGTTACCTCACCAAAATATAGTATTAATTATTAATTAAGAGTGGAGCTTTTAACGCTCCTAAAAAATCCTTATAACACCTCCATTTGAATTTTATTCCTTAAAATACGGTACCTTAGCTTAATTTATAAAATACTAATCCATGGATTAAGATCAATCATCTTGTCGTTAAATTTCACACTACAAAGAGTATTTCTTTTAAGTTTTTATTTATAAGTCCATACAAATCTTAAATCAAAAATTACTTTCTTACTATTACATAATTTCTATCTCCATAATTTTTAATTCTTAAAAATTTCTCAAGAAATTTTTCAATTAAAATCGAAAATACAAAATATAAACTATGAAATAGGTGGGTGTAAGAAATTGATAAAAGAATAATTCATTTAAATATTTAATTGAATTTTCATTCTAAAGAAAAAAAAATTACTTTATCTTTGCTTATTTGGGTAATTTCAATTGAAGAGGGTTTTATAGAGAATTTAGAAGGTCAAAAGGCTATAAAGGCATTAAGGTTTTACATAGGAAATTCCAACAAATACATGAGTAAAGCTATTGGCACCCCCCTTATTATTCTTATAAAACCATGTACTTTTATATTTATAGTTTAATCATGCGAGAAAATTACATTTAAAGACATGTACAAGACCAATTAGATTAAATCCCAATTTATTTTTTAAATTAAAATCTCGTCCAACAAAAAATCTTAAACATCTTTGCAAATTGCAACCTTGTAATGATAATTTCTTTAATTATTTATTTTAAGGATTTCAACTCAAAAATCCTTTTTTCATTGTTATTTAATTTTTACCAACTCAGAGATGGAAACAAAAATACCCGAGACCAGTTAATCATGGGAAAAATTACATTTAAGGACATGTAGAAGACCGGTCAAATTAAATCCCAATTTATTTTTTTAAATTAAAATCTCGTTCGACAACAAATCTTAAACATCTTTGCAGAATCCAAGCTTAAAATTATGATTTTTTAATTATTTATTTCATGGATTTCGATACAAAAATCCTTTTTTCTGTTATTTAATTTTCACAAAAGTAGAGATGGAAACAAAAATTCACTAGGTTAGCACAATCACTTTAAAAATCTTTGTTAATCAACTTATTTTTGTGGAGCTAATTACTCAACAAACCAATTGAACTATTAGTGAATCGAAAAAAAAATAATGAAAGGAGATGAATTAAAATTTTGTAGATATAAAATTAGTAGATTTAGGTTATGTATATTGTTGTGAAAAAAAAATTAATATACTTGCAAGTGCATGAATCTATAAATAGAATAGTGGTAACGAGGTCGAACTTATAAAGATCGCTTTAAATTAAAAAGTCTTAATTTAATTCTAAAATTAATATTAATCATAACCTATTTGAGCAAATTGCATTTTAAGAGAAATTAAATTAAGAAAACAATTAAAGTAAAGGAGAATTTAATAAGACAAAAGTTACCAAAGTTTCATAATTAATTCCTAATTTAAAAAAAAAGGCGAGAATGTCGGAGAGCTTTGAAACCCTTAAACCCTACGAAAACCCTAGTTTACTGAAGACGATTTCACCGCCATTAGCTGAAGATCTTTCCACCAAAAAAGCTAGGTTTCGTACCCATGGAGCGGACGCAGATAATCCAACCCCTCTCTCCTTCAAGGATGCGCTTGTGCACCCAGACCAATACGGTCACTCTGATGATACTGAGATGGAAGAAGAATGGGACTTTGAACCTGGCGATGTAACCATAGGTGATGATGGTAGCATGCCCGCTATCAAGTTCTTTAAACGAATCCAGGATAAATTGATTAAACGTTGGCAGAACTCTGTCGTGGTGAAGCTGCTAGGGAGAAACATTGGGTATAAAGCCTTGTGTAATCGGCTGAAGGTTATGTGGCACCAGATTCATGGTTTTTCAGTGATTGACCTTGAAAATAACTACTTCCTAATTCGCCTTAAGTCATCGGAGGATGCTGTTTATGCATTAACCGAGGGGCCATGGGTTATCTTTGGGCACTACTTAGCAGTACAGCCGTGGACGCCTCAGTTTGACAGCACCATTACTGATCTGGACTCGGCCATTGTTTGGATTCGGTTACCCGACATGGCTTTTCACTTATATGATAAGAGAATTTTGTGGAATATTGGTCAGCTTGTAGGGACAGTTATCAAGATTGATTACCATATTGAACTACGGGAGAGGGGAAAGTTTGCAAGGATGGCTGTCCGCATCTCTCTTTCTCAGCCTTTACTGTCTCAGTTTAATCTAGACGGGAAGGTACAGAGGGTTGAATACGAAGGACTGCCAGTCATATGTTATCAATGTGGAAAGTATGGCCATAATAGTATTGGTTGTCCGAGTAAGCCAAAAATGAATGAGGCCAATAATGATACTTCTAAGAACATTATACCAGCTAATATGACAGGTGAAAAGGATGACGGTGTAGATATGAATACCAAAAATAGCGAGAAATTTGGACCATGGATGATGGGGTCAAGAAGAGGGAACCCTAAGTTTGTAGTGGAAAAGGAGAACATTGCTGCTGCAGAGAGGAATCAGCGAAATAATATTCCTGTTACATCTTGCTTTGATGTCTTATCTGAGGATTTGGATACAAATAACACGATGGAGGCTGCTATAACAATCCCCAACCTTGAACCCTCACAAAGACAACCTAAATCCATTACTGACCACTTCCACACTCGGAAGAACCTGCCTCTGAAAACTCCTAGCATTCTAAAACCTCAAAACCAACTCTCCAAAGGAAAGCAAGTGGCCAAATCACAACACCCAGTACTGAAACAGCAGACTATCACAGCTTCCACCTCCATGCATGCAAGTCTTCGTCCTAATAATACAAGAATCTTAAACGCCATGGAATATGTTCCCATCCCGAAACCTTCAAGCACTTTACCTAACTTCCCTCGAGAACCTACCTTTACTTTAACTTTAACAACCCTAGATCCTCAAAATCACACCGCAATAAGCTTTTCCAGCAAAACCCATGAGACCGTTGGCAACCCACCAGTTTTCTCACGAAACCTAGCTTCAGCCAACTCTAAACAGCATCCTTAACCCCCACAAATAAAAGAACATGCCGAAGACAAGGATGAAGGGGATATAAGATTAATGGAGGATTATGCTGGTGACCCTCAGTTTACATTCGGTAACAAAGCGGGTGACAATATGTCTGATGATGAAAACTCTTTTGTCAATGAAACCCCAGAAATGCATGGTGAAGCAGATCTGGAATTTTATGCGTAAGCCTCTCACGCTCACCCTCTCTATTATATGCTCTTAATGATGGTTTCAATATTATTCTGGAACGTACAAGGGGCGGGGTCCCCATCTTTTCGACGAATTTTTGCCACATTAGTTAAAAGTTACAACCCAACAATTATTGTGATCCTAGAGCCAAGAATCAGCAGTAGTAAAGCAGATGAATTCATCAAAAAAAGTGGTTTTGACCGATCTCATCGTATGGAGGTTACTGGTTTTTCTGGGGGTATTTGGATATTGTGGAGGAATTTTTTTGACGTCGAGATTGTGTTCAACCATACTCAGTTTATTCACTTCAAAATTAGTGTTCAAAATGTCATCCAATCTTGGGTCACTGCAGTCTATGCGAGCCCAGATTTCGCTAGTCGTCGTGATCTTTGGTATCATTTGAATAACATTGCGGAGTCGATGCATGATCCTTGGATTATGGGGGACGATTTTAATTCAATCCTATATGCTGTAGAAAAACGTGGGGGTTCGGCTTTGAGCACGGGTATTTGTCCTCACTTTAACTCTTGGTTTCATGCTAACCACATTGTTGACTTGCAGTTCAGTGGCCCTAGATACACGTGGACTCGCGGGAATCTTTCGAAGCGATTAGACCGTGCTATGAGCAACCAGGAGTGGATTCTAAAATTTGATAACTATTCGGTTACTCATTTACCACGAGTTGAATCTGATCACAGGCCGATTTTGGTCCTGTTTAAGTGCCAGATTTTTTGTCCGGGGAATGCTAAGCCCTTTCGATTTTTAGCTGCTTGGATGACAGATAACCGTTTTGGGGACTTTATGCAGGAGAGTTGGCAGAAAAATCTTCCTTACTCACAATCAGCTTCTACTTTTACCAGTAAGGTGATTAATTGGAATAGAGAAATTTTTGGCAACATTTTTAAACGGAAAAAGCAGTTGTTAGCTCGTATTGGCGGGATTCAGAAGCCTTAGAAAGTAAACCCCTCCGCAGCTTATATCGCCTTGAGGCAAAATTAAAACAAAAGTTAGAAGAACTTCTATCTCAAGAGGAATTGTTGTGGTATCAAAAATTCCGCAGAGATTGGATCAGTTATGGGGATCGGAACACTTTTTTTTCCATCAGAAAACTATTACACGGAGGGCTCGAAATCGTGTCAATGCTATTAAGGATGATAGAGATATTTGGCTCTATGACACCCATGACATTAAGTCCCATGCCGTGTCTTTCTTCTCCAATTTGTACAAATCTGATCAGGCTTTTCATCGGCCTTATCCTGTGCAAGGGTGTTTTCCCCAAATTGATCCCAATAGATTGTCAGTTCTCGCTAGCTCGATCGACAATGAGGAAATTCTATAGGCGGTCTTTCAGATGAAACCCTTCAAAGCGCCTGGAATTGATGGCTTCCCTGCTGGCTTCTACCAATCCCAGTGGCATATAGTTGGGGATTCTTTTAGTTCTGGCATAAAGGATATTTTCAAATCCCACAGTGTTCCTAGTGAAGTAAATTAAACTCTCCTTATACTCATTCCAAAGTCTGAGCATCCCACTTCTTTTAAGATGTATCGCCTTATCAGTCTTTGCACCGTTTTCTATAAAACAGTGACTAAGATTATCGTTAATAGATTGTAAGGTATACTCCCTGATCTAATTGGCCCCCATCAGACAAGCTTTGTCCCTGGCCGACATATCACTGAAAACATAATCATTGCTCAAGAAGTGTCCATTTCATGCGACGAAAAATGGAAAAAAAAGGTTTCATGGCTATTAAAGTGAATCTGGAAAAAGCCTATGATAGGTTGAGCTGGAATTTTATCTACGAAACTTTAACAGAGTTAGCCCTACCTTTGGATCTTGTTCGATTAATAATGTAGTGTATTACTTCTACTAGTATGAACATTTTATGGCATGGTGAATTAACGGATGACTTCTTCCCCAGTAGAGGTGTAAGACAAGGTGATCCTTTTGTCTCCCTATATTTTTGTTCTATGTATTGAAAGACTGAGTCACGGGATTTATCACTCAATTCAACAAGATCACTGGAAGCCTATCCGCTTATCTCGGTTGGGTACTCCCTTAAGCCATCTTTTTTTCGCGGATGATCTTCTCCTCTTTGCCGAGGCTACCAGTGGGCAAGCTCAGTAAATCAATTCAGTCTTAGATGATTTTTGCTTGAGCTCGGGCTCAGCAAAGGTTAATCAATCCAAGACTCATGTTTATTTTTCTAAAAATGTCCCAGCTGCTGTAGCCAACAGACTAGGGCGAGATTTAGGGTATACAGTCACAAAGGATTTGGGCAAATACTTGGGCATGCCTTTGCTCTACAGTCGTGTGTCTAAGCAAACCTATCAAGGGATTTTAGATAAAATTGACCAAAAGCTTTCGGGTTGGGCAGCCTCTCAGCTTTCTCTGGCAGGGCGCATCACTCTCACCCAATCCATTCGCCAAGCAGTTCCTATTTATGCTATGCAGACTATTAACTTGCCGGGTAGTATCAAGACTAAACTTGATCAAATTTGTAGACGATTCTTATGAAGTGGGACTGATGAACTACGGAAAATGAGCTTAATTAGTTGGCACAACATTTGTCAACCAAAAATGGCAGGTGGTCTCGGGTTTAAAAGATTGGATATCATGAATGAAGCGCTGCTGTTGAAGGTTGCTTGGCATTTAATCATTGAGCCTGACAAACTTTGAGTTCAAGTGCTATTCACAAAATATGGAGTTCCTCCATAAGATACTCCTCATGCTCTACATACTCGGTACGGATCCCATTTGTGGAAATCTGTGGGTCGATTTTGGGATTATGCTAAGCATGGACTACGCTGGAATGTTGGTAATGGGTTGAAAGTCAAATTTTGGTGGGACTGTTGGGCAACCACGCCTCATCCTCTTGCGGAGTTAGTCTTACAACCGATACCTCTTGACCTTTGTGACTTGTATGTTGCCGATTTTGTTTCTGCAGATGGTTCTTGGAATTGGCCAAAGTTTAGTCATATCTTACCCCATCATGCAGTGATGAAAATTGCTTCAATCCACCCCCCGTCAGCTTGCAATGGTATTGATCAAGTTTACTAGGCAGCTTCTTCACGAGGAAATTTTACGGTTAAATCAGCATATGATCTTTTGGATCATGCTCGTGTGCAGGAAAGGGACACTTACTGGAGGTTAGCTTGGTCTTGGAAGGGCTCGCTTAGTATCAAGATTTTTATTTGGCTGGTGCTTCACAATAGGTTTAAGACTCAGGCAGAGTTAGCATCCAAACACTTGAACATTGATTCATCTTGTGAAAGGTGTGATGCTGGTATAGAAAATACGGTTTATGTGCTCCGTGATTGCCCTTATTCAAGAGCGGTTTGGTTAAGGCTTCTTCGAGGAAATAACCAGCAACACTTCTTCGAGTCTAACCTTGCAGGCTGGATGGACGAGAACTTGCAATCTCAGAACACTTCCCGAAGTAATCAACTTTGGCGAGTCGCTTTTGGCGTTGCTACTTGGCTTTGGTTCTGGCGTAATAGATTTATTTTCACCAAAGATTATTGGGAGAGCAATAATATAGCTATGGATATGAAAGTCAGGGCAGCTGAAATTCAAAGATGTAATTCGTTCCTCATCGCTGATGGCAAGAACCGTATTGAAAAATAGATTCGCTGGACTGCTCCTACTTGGCCTTGGGTTAAGTTAAATACTGACGATACCATGAAGCCTTCAGGCCATGCCGGAGCTGGTGGACTCATTCGCGATTACAGAGGTGTTTGGCAGATTGGGTATAGTGTGAACTTAGGCATTTGTTCAGTAACATCTACTGAACTTTGGGGCTTATTTCATGGTTTATCTATAGCTTGGCTATATGGCTTTCGTCGGGTGATAGTGGAAGTGGACAGCAAGTGTATCTTGCAGTTAGTCTCTAATTCAAGCCCCACTATCAATGAGCATCTTTCTCTAATCCAAGCCATCCAAGAGCTTATCCGCCGTGATTGGTTAATTCAAATGAACCATATCTATCGAGAATCAAATGCAATAGCAGATTTTCTTACTACCTATAGCTTATCTTTTCCTTTTAAGTCTAAATTGCTTTCAGTCTATTCCTTTAAATATGCTTAGCATCTTAAACAATGATGTCTCTAGAGTTGCACACTCTCGTTTAGTGTTGCCTTAGCTTTTTTTAGAGCCCTTTAGTAATAAAAAAAAATTGTAGATATAAAACCACAAAAAAAAAATTCTCTTCAAATTTGACATATATTTATGAGTGATGATAAAGCCACAAACTCTTAATAAACTGATGTGTCATTAATTTATTGGTTGAATGAAAATATAAAATAATAAAAATAAATAATGTGGACCAAGAGATATTTAATTCAATCAATGAATTAACGCCACATTAGTTTGTACAAAATAAGTTTGTACAAGAGTTTGTAGCTATATCATTACTCTTTATTTGTTAGTGGTCAACGTGAAATAATGATTTCAAATAATTATAAAAAAATCGAAAAAGATTAAAATGTTTAACTGTAATTCAATTTGTCATTTTATGTAATTCTGAACTAATATAGATTTGTTAATGCAAAAGTGACGTTTGATGAGAATTTTACAAGGGTGCCAATAGCTTCAATCTAAAAGTATCTTCAAAAGGATTTATTAATTTTATTTTTTTGAATATTTATTTGTTTACCTATGTAGCAAAAATAAGGGTGAAAAAATTTGTAATTCTCTAAAAAGCTCTTTAAATAGAAATAAATTAATATTATTTTAATTAAATAAATATTTTTTCAAAAGAAAAATAAATGGTAATTAAAACACTTCTTTCTTTCTCTCCAATAAATAAAATACAAATTGAAGAGGGAGAAAAAAACTCTATAAAATTGAAGAGAGAAAATTATTTTTTATTTAAAAAATCTTAATTGAAATAAGTATTAAATATTGAGGTGACTTTTTAAATAAGTAATAAAATTTTATTTAAAATTTTTTTTAAATACATGTGTTCCGGGTATTGCAATTTAGGTGAATTATTTTTTGGGCTTGCTTCACACCTTTAAAAGTTCAATCGAAAGGTCGGTGTATTTGGTATTTCGAGAAAATATTTACAGAAATTATCTTTAGAGGCCCAACCCAATCCAGTACCACGACGGTTTACGATGCCAGTAGTAAGTGGTAATAACTCTTCGGACTGTCCAATTTGATACATCAAAACCCTAGCTCTCGCTCTTTGCTTTTTGAATCGAGATCAGAAGAGAAGAAGAAGAAGATAAGAATGGCGGCAAGCGACCGCACGGTGCTGCAATTCGGACCTTCATCAGCGGCGACGTCGAATATTACGGCGAAAGTTCACCCGCTGGTTATTTTCAACATCTGCGACTGTTACGTCAGACGCCCCGACCAGGCTGAACGCGTCATCGGCACGCTTCTTGGCTCCGTTTTGCCCGATGGCACCGTCGATATCCGTAACTCCTACGTCGTTCCTCACAACGAGTTCTCCGATCAGGTCCTTATTTTTGTTTTATTTTTATTATTTGTCTTTATTTATTTATTTCTTTTTTGCGTTCGTTTGATATTCTTAGCTGGTAGGCATTGCTTTAAGTTGTTTTACTTTTGCTTATGATCTGTTTGAATGCTAAGAAAATTACTGAAAGGAATTTTTTTTAAAAGAAAAAAGGAAAACCATATCCTTCACCAATTGTTTGAGGTAAATTTATATATAAATACTAAATTACATAGTTTGGTGTTTTGATTTTGTAGCTATGTATTAGGGTTGCATTTATTGATTGAAGCTGATTTTTTTATGTTTATGATATGTTTGGAAGCTGAGAAAATTACCAAAAGAATTTTTTCCCCCCAGAAAAAGGAAAATTATAACCTTCACCGATTGGTTGGGATAAATTGATCAATAGATACTGAATTACTTATCATCAAGGTTTTGAGTAGCAATGTATCAACGGTAGCTAGGTTCAGAACTATAAATTACTACTATTTTGGTGAGAGGTTACTGAAATTATTTGTACATTGATTATTTATGGGATATATGGTTGTGCTGAAGTCGATCTGTTTGAGGTTACTGAAATTAGTTGTAAAATGCTTATTTATGGATATATGATTGTGCTTAAGTCATTCCGTTTTTGCAATTATGTTTGTGAATGATGTTTTCATAAATTCCGGTAAACAGTATAGTAGGAATTGTGTTTTTGTTTAGCCAGAACTGGGAAGCTTATGGACCCAATGTCTATTATTTGCAGGTTGCATTGGATATTGAATACCATCATACCATGTTAAAGTCACATCTAAAGGTGAATCCTCAGGAAGTGATTGTTGGATGGTACTTCTCGTCTCTCTATGATTTCTCTGCTGTAAATCAAATTTGTTATGTATATGAATTGTTGATGTCTTATGCAATTGTTTCTTTTGTGAATGTGTGCAGGTTTTCTACAGGGTTGGGAGTCACTGGTGGCAGTGCCTTGATCCATGAATTCTATTGTCGCGAAGTCCCTAATCCTGTCCACCTGACTGTAGATACAGGTTTCAGAAATGGAGAGGGTACTGTAAAAGCTTATGTTTCTGTCAATTTGTCTCTTGGAGATCGACAGCTTGCTGCACAATTTCAAGAAATCCCTCTTGATCTTCGAATGATTGAAGCAGAGCGAGTTGGATGTATGTATATGCTTGTCATTTTGGTTCACATCTAATATGCCAGGCGGATTGTTTGATCTGCCTTTATATTACTGATTCACTTATATGAAATCAAAATAGACTGGTAGTAGCTTCCTGCAGAATATATGATCTAACATAACAAATAACCTTTAGTGGTCCATGTTTATATCATCACTATTCTCAGCTCTGTCTTGTTTTCTGTCCCCCTAATTGTTCGTTAATTTACAACTTTCATACAAGCTGATTTATATGATGGTTGGTATCCTGATGGGCATGCAATTGAATAACAAAAGTTTTATCGTGATGGCAGTCGATATTCTGAAGTCAACATCGGTTGACAAACTCCCTAGTGATTTGGAAGGAATGGAAGTCCTGATGGAACGGCTACTAACTCTTATTAATGATATCTACAAATATGTTGATGATACTGTGGTAAGTATGATAATTTTCCTGTTCTTATTTTATTCTCAGATAGTTTTAATCTGATTTGATATGAGTGTTCCCCTCAGGAAGGGCATGCTGTACCTGATAATAGTGTAGGGCGTATTCTTTCAGAGACTGTAGCCTCCCTTCCCAAACTGTCACCTCCAGCTTTTGACAAGCTTGTAAATGACAGCCTACAGGTAAGATTGAGTGTAACCTTCTTTAGTTTCTACAGAACTAGAACTGATGTCAATGATTATGAATGTAGCGTCTGTGTTAATATGGTCCAATTAATGACTGTTCTGTTCTAACTTGTTCTTGGACTCTTCTGTTCTAATTTGTTGTTGGACTCTAACTTGTTTATCTTTTTCTTTTTCTTTTTCTTGGTTCTTCTAGGACCAGTTGCTCTTGCTATATTTGTCGAGTATCACCAGGACCCAGCTCAGCTTAGCAGAAAAGTTGAACACTGCTGCTCAGATGCCATAATTTCTTGCTGACAGATGAATTCATGTGCTAAGGTCATTTGAGTTTGTATTAATATATCACAAACTCTGAGGAACGTGCGTATTTACTTTCTGGAAAGGCTGTATTTTATAAGCTGGAATTTAAATTAGTTGCACAATTTTAACAAAATTGCTTTGTAATGGTTTGGGTTCTATTGAGAAACAAATATCCATTTTGGTCAGATTTAGCATTAATTTTTTTCCTTCACCCATCGTCCCTCAAAAATTATTGATGCTTTAAAATGCCGCTGTGCATCTGGAAGGTCTTGATTGTCAAAGTGTCCTGCTGTTATAAGCATTAAACGGTTGGGAATTGGAACATAGTATGAGATTGCACGGATTTTTTATTCGACAGAGTTCTTGTTTATATGCTATGTAGAGGGCATATTTTGAACTGTAATTTGATATGAACG
Source organism: Citrus glauca (assembly GCA_029633175.1). Taxonomy (NCBI): domain Eukaryota; kingdom Viridiplantae; phylum Streptophyta; class Magnoliopsida; order Sapindales; family Rutaceae; genus Citrus; species Citrus glauca. The sequence goes on along the minus strand of JAQOOD010000004.1, from coordinate 1,027,663 downwards.
AATCATGTTTCTCTACAGATTGTCGATTGTCTAATATTCGCTAGTAAGATGGGTCACTTGATTAGATGTTGATCTGCAAATGCAACTTTTCGTTTTCACTAGGAGAATAACATTTTGCAAATTATTTAATTTTTGTACATAAGGAACATTTCCTTAGTTTCATCATGTCGGATAGATTTCTTATTATTTATTATTATTATTCATGCCGATTACATACTTACATGTATTGAGTGATCGACGAGAACGCGTACAAAGGACGGGCTTCTAGTTGTGTTTCTTGTGTTTTAATATTTCTTAATTTTTCTAATACAAACCCATGTTTGGCAAAATTGACGATAAAGGAAATTAATAACTTTCACGATTTGGAAGGTTTTTATGGATCTGTTAATGAGAATGACAATCATAGTCAGTATCCACAAACTGACTTTATTTTCAAGTCTTTGAATCATGAAATAATTTTATAATTCGCAAACTTGATTGGTGTTTTCACATTATGAATGTATAAAAGATTGTTAAAGCCATCGCTATTATACTTAGAAAAACAAAAAATAACACTACAGAGACTCCACAAAAAAAAAAAAGGGCGACCCAGTCATATTGCTTCTATCATTTATGTTAATAAGTAACAAATAGATGAAACAGAAGCAAATGATATCTTACTGAGTGGGACAAAGTTGTACAGCTAGGAGTGAAGAAGCAGCAATTGCGGTGAGCATGTCCAATATTTGGCAATTCCCAGAAGAAATTCTAATGAGAAGAAGTTTATAATTGATTAATTAGAGTCCAAATCAAGAAATTTTCAAGCTATAGTTTAATTTTTATTGCACCCTTTTGTAGATAGAAACAAAAAATTTTTTATATAGCTGAAGTAATTCCCGCCATTCAATAAACAAAAACGATATCAGCCGACAAGTAAACTCCAATTTTGTGGATTTCAGGATGACATTATCAAGAACAACAATATAATTGAATCATTACTTGGTGTTGATCTCATCAATATCAATTTATTATATTTATTGTGTTAATTTTGTGTGTGTGTATATTGAATATTATAATTGGACAGATGTCGTGTGAAGAGAGTGAGACTGCCGATAGCACAACGCGACGACTCATTCATTTATTATCCTAACTATTATAGCAGCTAGAGATAACAACGTCCTTAATTAGGAACTGGTGAAGTATATATCTGAAATATCCTTTAAATTTGAGTCGAATGCCCTTGTCAATAGAAACTCAAAAAATGTGTATCTCTAGGAATTGCCGCCATCGAATAGACCAAAACTATATTAGCTAAGAAGTAAACTCCAATGTTTCAGGATGAGTCGCATGGGATGCCATTAATTACCAAAAACAATTAATATTATTGACTAAGATGTAAACTCCAAGATTGTCTTTAATTTCAGGATGATACTACCAAAGTGTGTACTCACGCACACACAAAGCAAAGAAATAGAATTGAGATACTGTGTACATTACGTATATATTAACATGTATGAGGATCCATATCCATACTGTAGATTGATCTTTATTCCATTTCTATCTTTATATATTACAATCATAAAAATAAATAGCATGGTATAGTAGAAGAATTCATATATGAATCTTTCAACTATACTATTGAATTTCATAGGTTATTGTTGGTTTTGGTCCATTCGTTGCTTAAATCTTTGATAAGAACTAAGAAGTCAAGTTTCATTCAAATTTATCACTTTGACGAATCATTTTTACGTATATTATAAGCAAGAATACAATAGAAACTAAAAAGAATAACGCAGTACGTAGCAATAAATGAGAGAATATTTACTTCCATAGTCTCATTTTTTTAAACATTTTGCAATAACTCAAGATTTAATCCTATAGAGATAATAACCCTTTAGCTTGTAAATTCAATGGAATGAATTACATTTCAATGATATGATAGACAAAAATGGTATCAGCCAAGTAAATCTTCAGTGTCTTTTGGGGTTGAGGTGGTATAATTTTTAAAGCACAACCGTTGAGGTTAAAAAAACTATAACTATCAAATAAAAGTTAATAATATATAGTAAATATAAAGTTTAAATGATAATTTTGACAAAATTATTAAAAATATAATAAATTTTTCATTATATAAGTGAAGAATTATATCAATATAGCTTAAAAGTTACAACAACTAGTGTTTACCAAACACTTTAGTACTGTAGTTTTTAAACTATAACTGCCCTACCTTAATTTCAAACGCACCCTATATATACATGTATTTGTAAATAAATAAATAAATTGACCACTTATTAATTTCATGTTTATGTAGTTAAAAAATGTATTTTGGATAATAATATCCCTAAATATCACACGATTGACAAAACACTTTTCTTTCTCATAGACATACACAATTAATCTATATATCTTACACCAAATGATTTTAAATTTTAGTGTATAATTAAAATTTAATTACTTTAATATTTTTGTTTACTAACCACCAAATCACTACATGAACTTCATTCAAGAGAAGTTCAGATAACAAGACTATCTTGTTAAAAGGGGAAGAAAAGAGAGAGAGCGAGAGAGAGGAGAATTGGGCTACTTTTATAAATTGACCCTAAGTTTGGGCTTTCATGCTATAAATGTGCCTATGCCCGTGGCTAAGGTTGAAGAGAAGAAAAACACAAATGGCTCCAACAGGTGAGAATGGATGCGTGCAAGAAGATAAAGGATTAGGTTGGGGAAAATCTTTACCTGTGCCAAGTGTTCAGGAGATTGTAAGGAATGACCCTCAGTGTGTGCCTGAAAGATACATACAAGAGAAAAAGAACAGGCCACTTGATTCCGAGTTGTATATTCCCGCAGATTCATCCGAAATACCAATCATAAACTTTTCCTTGCTAGCCAATGGAGATGAAGATGAGCTAAAGAAACTAGACAGTGCTTGCAAAGATTGGGGTTTCTTTCAGGTGTGTGTGTGTGTATTCAATCAAATGAACTGTTTCTTATATATACACTTCTTAATGAAACATATTTAACCCATAATGTAATTTTTGCAGCTAGTAAATCATGGGATAGCAGAAAAGGTGTTGCAAGATATGAAGGCAGCAGTAGCAGCATTTTTTGAACTTCCTCGTGATGAAAAACTGAAATATGCTATGGCAGCTAACGATCTTCAAGGATATGGACAAGGCTTTGTAGTCTCTGAGCTACAAAAACTCGATTGGTGTGATCTCATAATGCTTATCACTCGCCCACCTAACCTCAGAAAAATGAAGCTCTGGCCAACCACAGTACCGGGTTTCAAGTATGTTGTCATCTTTTTCTGACATATAGAAATAAATTTAGAAACTCGAGTTCTTCTATATGTGAAGATGTCCAACTACTTGCAAAAAATAAATACTAAAAATAAATGTTTAAGCTGCTAGCAACTCTTTGTACAAAGAAGTGAACATTTACTTGTATTTTAAAATCGAGCACGCATCCGCACTTGGGAATTTTCATATAAAGTAATAATTTAAATTATTTATTATATTTTTTTAATAGGGATGCAGTAGAAAAATACTCAGAAGGAGCACAAAAGGTAGCTGAGGAATTATTAGCCGATTTATCATTGTTGATGGGAATGGATGGAGACGGTCTCAAAAAATTACATGGGGAGATGAAACAAGCTATGAGAATGAATTACTATCCAACTTGCGCCAGGCCTGATCTTGTTCTCGGTATCAGCCCCCATTCCGATGGAGGCACAATAACATTACTTCTGCAAGGAGATGATGAGATCACAGCCCTACAAATCAAGAATAAAGATAGATGGGTTCCTATAAAACCAATTCCAAATGCACTTGTTGTAAACGTCGGCGACGCGGCCGAGGTATTTGATAACTAGAACTTCATTTCTGATAGCATGTAGTTGAATACATTAAACTCTAAGGATAGAGTTAATTAATTGAATCTTTGTTGGTTTTAAAATTCAGGTTTTTAGTAATGGGGTGTACAGAAGCATTGAACACAGAGCTCTGGCAAATACGAGCAGGCCAAGAATGTCAGTGGCAACAGCTATGCTTCCAAATGATGAAGCAGAAATTGGCCCAGTGGAATCAATGGTGAATGATGATCAACCTAGAGTTTACAGAAATGTTAAGTACGTGGATTTCCTTAGACACGTTTTCGAGAATAAAATGGAAGGCAAAGCTCACACTGACTTTGTGAAGATTAAAAGTTAATAATTGCCAGCCGTATGTACAGTATGCTGGCAAGATACGAAATGTATATCGGGCCGTACGTCAACTTTGGGATTGGGCGTTTGAGTTTTGCACGGGTGCGAGAGTTTATTTATTTGTTATTTCAAATAGTCTTATATTTCGCCAAATCTACAAATCAAAAACTGTTATTTTATTTTATTTTATTTTATATGGTTTCATATTATATCAAAACAAACTAAATTTCAATTTCCAGTGTACATATAATTAATCATTATTTGAATTGTGTATGTTGGGAATAAGGGTGGGCATAAACCCACAACCTATGGGTTTACCGAAATCCAAACTAAATTAAATAATTTGGGTTAGTTAAATCATAAATATGTGTTAGATGTGGATTTTATATAAAAAATCATTTTATTATGGGTTGGGTATGGTTTACTCATTGGTTATGGACAAAACCCCAACACTCAAATTTTTCAAATGAAATAAATCAAAACAAAATAATAAACACAAATAAGTGAAAGGTCACCATTAAATTTTTTACGGCGTGATCAATTGTCAACAGTTAAAAAATAAAAATAACATATAAAAATAAATTTAAATTAAATAAATATTGTTGTAAATAACATAATTTTTTTTCTTATTTACAAAAATAATTCATCCCACATGAAAGGATCATCATAGAAAGAGCAAGAGACTCTACTAGTGATCAATAATAACTCAGCTTGGACTGGGTCCGATATGCTAGATATCGGCTAATTTTTTATCAATAATTGAATATAATGCCCATATTACGCCATGTACAAAACTTTGCTTACTATATAATGAAATTAGAACATAAAACATACACACTATATAATATCATAATGTAAATAAAATTAAGCATATAAGTAGACAACATAACGCAAAACCACCAAAACGATAAATAAAAATATATATTGCATAATTAAATAAATAACAAGTGGTAAAATTTATTATTAAATTGTTAATGTTATGTTTGTGAAAGTTTATTATTAAAGTGTATGTTCTTATGTATTGAGAAATAATAATTTTTGTGATCAAAATTTATTTTGATTTTCTAGTATTCTTTAATTTAAGTATTAAGTTATTGTAAAATTTATAATTTTTATCCACTATATTTTTATATTTTAATATCAATTTAATAATTAATAACAATTAATAATTATTATAATTTTGATATAATTAAATTTTATTAAAATAAAAAGTATTTTGATACTAAAATTAAAACCAAACCTTTGGTTTGGGTTGAGTTAAAAATATTTGGGTTGGATTCAAATTTTTATGATTTGGTTTGGGTTGACTTAAATTCAACCCAAATCAACCCGTGGTAGTTGGGGATTAACTAGGATTTTTAGGTATCTAATTCAAAGAATTAGCTTATTAGATGAAAGAATCTATCAACTTATACCAACCCATGCCCATCCCTAGTTGGGGATTAGACCTAGAATTTTTAGGTATCTAATCCAAAAAATTAGCTTATTAGATGAAAGAATCTATCAACTTATAAATCCAAATACTTCCTCTTTATAAGTTAGTGTGAGACACAACTCTATTATGTACTAGTGATTGCAATATTAAAAACCATTCAAATGATTTTTTTGCCTTTTGTCTTCATCTACTTGCCTAAGGCTCTGCTTAGTATAGCTTTTTCAAGTGAAGCTTATTTAAGTAAATTTTTTACTTAAAAATTTTAGTTGTTTGATTGTCAATGAGAGTTTCTATTAAAAATTATAAAATTACTTTAATAAGTAAAAATTTAAAATATGCTATGAGAATAATAAGATGAAATTGTGAAACAAAATGAAGATATTTTAACATTTAAAATAACTTTTCAATCTCTATTTCCAAAAGTATAAAATTTAAGTTTTTACTATTAGAGGTAAAATAATTTATTTAATCTTTAAAAGTTTTAAGAAAAAGACAACAAAAATAACCATAAAAAATATTCATAAGAAATTATGAAATTAAATAATTACTTATAACTATTAGATAACATGTACCAAAATAACACTAAAATAATAAATTAAATATAAAAAACTTTTTTAATTCATGCTTCGTAAAGTCAATGCTTTTAATGGGCCATTAATTTAAACCCATTAGCCAAAAGCCCAACGCTTCGAACTCTTTTCTAACATCATTTTGTTGTGCACATTTTTTATTTTTTATTCCTTTGTCTATTGTATTTCCTTCTAATCTTATAAATGCCTTTGAACGTGACAAACTCACGTTAGTCCTCGGCGTCTAAAACATTTTCCGAGTCCTCAATTCTGTTTACTTGTCACCTCTATTCTATCTGGTGTCTGTTTTATGAGCAAATCTTGAATCTACCATTTTCCTCATCTATTTGGAATAGATAACACTAATTAACTTCCTTAGATCATGTTTAGCATTGAAGTTAGACAACTGTAAATTAAAAAATACAATACTAAAGAATTTGATATACACTTGCTATATCATAACTTAAGAGATAAGATGATTTAATCTTACATGTGTATGACGAAAATCCTATAATACTTTATTATTTTTGACAAATTATTATTCTAAAGTTATATTTACTAAACATTATCAAAATGACTAAAATGTGTTCATATTCCCAACATGTTTGTAAGGGTAAATTTTTCCAAAATAATAACAATTGTAACCCCATTTGGACTTAAAATTATATGGATCGTTTCATATCTATTTGAAGTCCAAAGTTAATTAATTTGATTGATGTTCTGAAGTAATGTAATTTTTCTTTGAGATTAGCTATGTTGGAGCATTTCCAACTTAGAGCAATCTCCGAAACCGTTGGATGGACGTTGTTATAATTGTTTCATATTCAACTTCATGTATCGAACAATTATAGGGGTTGCTCTATGTTGAAGATGCTCCAATGTAGTAGCTGCCTTTTTTCCTTTGGTGTATATCACCAATAACTTTTATCAAGTTATTGGCATGTGCTAGCTAAATTTCTTCTTATAGGATGAACATCACCATTCATTGATTGACATCATATATAATCAATTATGCTATTTTAGGTCCTACTTAGTACTGAAATGTTGTACTTTTTAAGATCCAATTGTTGTGGAAAAAATTGTAAGTATAAAATAAAAATTAATAGTGCATAGTAAATGTGATTTAATTTAAATAATAATTTTGACAAAAGTAATAAAGATATTATAATTTTTTTATTATACAATTGATAGATCAAATGAACTTATCTTTCAAGCCACAAAAACACTATAATGTTGTTAACTTTAAAACTACAACTTTCAAATTTCAATACCAAACAAGTAATTATTGTTCTTCCATTTGCAGTGATTGCAATGCCACAGCTTCTGTATAAAATTGGCCAAAAATCGATAATTCACAATTTTTATACGAGTGCTATCAAGCTAGCTAGCTAGCCAGGCTAAGGTAAGCTAATATTCTTCTTCAACTTTTTGTCTCCATTGTTGTTATTAAGCTTCCAGCATTCCTTCCACTCAACTAACACATAAACAGACACATAATGGAGGAGACATGAGAAAAGCGACGTCGTAAAATCTGGGGCGACCTAGATTTCACGCGTATCCTGATACATATTTCTAGTCCTAGCTAGGTAAGAACCCTATCAGAGACTTGTCTCCTCGTTTCTCACTGAATTTTAACATTTTCTTCAGCTGTCATGTTATAACATGCTTCCATGTGTTGAAGGATCCACGTGGACATCTACAAAGGACAAGCAACAAGACAGAGATGGCACTTTTTCCGATCTCAGTCACCGGGTCGTAAATCCTTCTTCTAACTTCTTGTGCTAATTTCTTCATATTTTAATTCAGTTAATTGATTTCTAATTCAAATATCCATGCTATCTAAAGCATAAATTTATTGAAAATGATCAAGTGTTGCGCTTAACCTAATTTTAGATAAGGGCTATTTTAAGGTCACAGAGTTAATGTAATTAGCTACATGAGCAATCCCCCCCCCCCAAAAAAAAGCCTATTTATTCTCACAAAAAAAATTCTATTTTCTTTCATCAAAGTGAAATAAACTCGTTCTTTCTTCAAAGTACTTGAATTGACTTTCTCATTTGGTAAGAAAATTAAATTTTAAATTATGCAGTGCATAATCTTAAATATTTGTTGAGCGAACATTGTGATTTGGATCTCATTCTTCTAACAAAGATTAAAAGAATATTAAAAAAGACATCCTAATCCTGATCGCCTTGCACTTATTGCTCCTTAGAATAATAAAATAATAAACAGATAAAAACAGAGGCAAAGAATATTTTAGTCAGGAGGGCAAATAAATACCTAGGAGTTAGAAAGCAGCAATCTTAGTGCCAATTTCTCTGCCAAGTGCTTAGTGACAAATTTTTTTTATTATTATATAATTTTTTAGTGAGAACATCCTTGGGAATTGCAGATATTAAGCACGCAAAACAATAATTAGCCACTGCTACTCCTTGACTAAGAGAAGAAAACACTGCAAAAGAACCTAAATTTTTACACAATTCAATTTAAAATTATACCCCACTGGATCAATAAAAATTATTGATGGATGTAGATGTGGAAAAAGCAGGAAAACATTTGGCCAAATTTTGACTGATCAACAATAAAGCTGGCTTAAACAAGGCGATCAAATTGCAGAACCTGCAGTAGCAAGTGTGTGTGTATATAATATATATATATAATTTCTTATTATAATTACAATTTTTTTTTTGCTTTTTACCAATCTTATATGTACATATGTGATAAGCATAGTTTGAAAATTTAATTTGATCACTCAATTGTAGAGAATCCTATCCACATTTGTATTTGGTGAGAGTTAAATCTCTTCTCGAGAGTGAGAAAGGAAAGTGATTACTCAACTCTCAATTTTCTCGTTTGAATTTTGATTTCCAAGGATGTGAAGTAAAATTAGAACTTATAGAGGATGCAAACTTACCCAAATTTGATTAATCAATAAATTTGCTTTGTTGGCATATTTTTAAACAAACTGAAGATTTTACCCCAATAGTCTCGCAAAAATTGAAGCTAATTGTGCTAAAGGTAAACAATTATGCTATCTTATAAATAAACATGCTTGCTGTTTTCACATTTCTTGTATGTCCAAATCTTTTTATGCATACTTGTCCTATATATGCTTCATCTAGGTAGTCTCTGAACTTTCCCTAGTTCCAACAAGTCATGAAATAATACCCTCAGTTCTCTATCTTGTTAAGCGAATCCCAAAGTATTTAGTTTCCATTACTCAAATAATTAAAAGTCACGCTTCGCTTATGCTCAAATTTCTAGTCGCAAGACAAACCCTAATGTACACAAATGCTCGCTTACTTTTGAGATCGTGAGCTGATGAAGCAACCAATTAACAATGAACTTACGACATGTAGTTGCCTAAGACAAGAGCCGCATGACAAAAAAATAATCTTAATTTGCTGACCTTTTGGCTGGTCATGAGTTGTCCCTCAAAATCAAAATTCAATTTGGTGGCTTTATTGTCTTCTAGTTTGTGTTCCCACTCCCCTTAAAAGAAGGTTCAGGATTAGCCCTAACTTTATTTGACTGAATTCCAGTGATTTGGTCAACTTAATTTCAGATCACAACCGTCCAACAAAGATCAGACAATGTGATCACTTTGACTTTCACTTACATCAATTAATCTTCTTTTTTATTACACGCACACCCACTTAAGATAATTAATAATTAATATAACTAGTGTTCCCATTATCATGTTCTTTAGCATATATGCTCTAGTTTAAAAACAAAGCTTTGGATTTATTCACGTGTCGTGGTGATTTTGGACTCATTAGGTTAGTCTTCAAAACGCATGCATGACAAAACATTAACACAATTAATATAGCTTATAAACTTTACTGAAAAACACAAACACCCCAACTCAAAAGAGACACAAATTTAATACAATATAGTTTATAAATAATTAATTAAACTTACTTCTTTGTCTGCTCGCCGACCAAAACGTTCAACAGTGGCAGCTTTTGCGCATGTCTCTTCTCTCTATCTCTGCACAAAAACCGGGCCAAAAACTCAATCTCACAAACCCTAAAATCAAAGCATATTGATATTACAAAAGGATTGATTCAGTGATTCTCTCATCCTTTCATTACCAATTCGATAAAACAAAATTTAACAAATTAAAAATAATTATTTACTCGTGTACTTGTTACTATATAAAGAGTAATGCACACGAACTCATTATCTTTTGTGTTCAGAAAGAAAGTTAATTCACAGACCTTCCACAATTCTATTAGATCAAATTCAAAATATGGACGAGAGGATGTCAGGCTTTTACGTTAAAGCTGAACATGTTCGTGCTGGTAACGGTAACGATAATAGCGACACTGGAACAAAGTGTGGGCGGTGGAACCCGACCAGCGAACAAGTTAAAGTCCTAACTGACTTGTTCAGGTCAGGGCTCCGAACGCCGAGCACCGATCAGATTCAGAAGATCTCTACCCAGTTAAGCTTTTATGGTAAGATTGAAAGCAAGAATGTCTTTTACTGGTTTCAAAATCATAAAGCTAGGGAGAGACAGAAGCGTCGCAAAGTATCTGGGGATTATGACCATCAAAAGGATCTTATTCGGCATGTCGACAAGATTTCATCCCCAAAACGTACGCTAAAAATTGAAAAAAAAAATCCTTATGTTCCCTAAATTTATAGTTTAATTTTCATCTAATTAATAGAGTTATATTTCTTCTTTTTTTTATCCCCAGATTATGTAGAGCTTCATAATAGTCATATGCATGTAGCAGGAGAAGCACATGATGAGCCTGAAAGAGTTATTGAAACTTTACAACTTTTCCCGTTGAACTCTTTTGATGATCAGGAGTCAGAGAAGCTGAGGATGCATGGAGACGAATTCAAGGAAGAGGGTACAACATTTTCTTATACAATTGGAACAGAAATGGATCATCCACCATTGGATCTGCGTTTAAGCTTCCTGTAGAACAAAGCTTTCATTGAAAAAGAAAAAGAAAAAGAAAAAAGAGTTGGGTTTAGAATTAAGGATGGGCCGGGCAGAAATGAAGGGGTAAAATTTGGAAGCTGTATTAGATGAAGATTTTGAGTAGTGGTGATAGTTTATGATTGTTTAAAAAATTAAAAATGCTTTGGACGTTCTTCTCTACCTGCACATAAAATTAAGATTGCCTTTTTTTCTTTTTCTTTTTTCTATGAATGCTTGGAAATTGGAATTTGCCTCCTCTCATGAGAAATGTCTTCTTGAACTGCTTAACTATTATTGGTATAAATGAGTAGTATATACTACATTGGGTCTGCTTCCATATTTGAATTTCATGCATTACTACTTTGTTGAGCAATTGAGTTACCTCACATTAGCTTAAAAAACTGTGATACGATCAGATGGTTGTAGCTCAGTTGGCAGCGTAGGCTGAATTTATGCGAAGAGTTCTCGAATTCGATCTCCATTAAACACATTATTTAGAGGGGGTAAAAAGTTTTAATTGTAATTACACTCTGAATTCAGATTAGTCGAGATCTAATGCGATCGCAAGACAACGGATGATTTACAAAAAAAAATTGTGATAAGTGAACAACTAAGTTGAAAGAATAAAAAAAAGTGAGAAGTAAATAGAAACACTGTTTTCAAATTGGGTCGGACCTTTTTTTTTTTTTAATTCTGCTTACGATTTAATTGGAGTATTAGTGAATTACTACATATTACTTAGTTTGCATGGGAATTTCACCGAAGAGCAGTATAATGATTCTCACAAATTATTGTGTCCGCTTTGATGAGAATATTGAGTAAACTCAATTGCTTCATCATCTATCCATATGCCTTATGACGTCAATCGATATATGTGTTTTGGCAACCATCCCAGATGCTGGAACAAGCCAAAGTGCCCCAAAAAGGAGCCAAAAACAATAACAATAATGATAACATAAAGCAACAATCAGTAGATGGGACCAATACATGAAAAAGCAAATTGCCTGCTTCAAAGAAAAGGCACCAATTTTGCACATAATGAAGGGCTCACCGTAGTTGTTGCTTGGGCAGCATGGCAGAGCAATCATATCATCAGATTTTTCCGAGTTATTTAACATTGGAATATCAACAAAATATTTAAAACACTTGAAAAGAATTTCTAAGGAATTGATCATCATCCTTTGATGAGATAGAGCTTGATGAAACATTTAGCATGTCTAATACATTGAATAATTTTACAATAACTCACGACGTCAGATAAGATATGTCCAAAAAAAAAAAAAATTCATAAGACAGGAAGCTTGAGAAAGTTTCTCTTTTATCACCCACTAGCAAAAGTGGATGGATCTGCTCCATGATCCAAGCAAGGGTTGTCGGTTTTTCTGAATATAGTCTGGTGGAGTTGATTTGTCAAAATTTAAGATAAGAATATATAACTGAATGTATTAAGGAGTTGAGGACAAGAAGCAATCGCAGTGTGTCCGCTGTTTGTATTTGACTCTCTACAAACAAATGTGCTTGGCAAAGCCTGATGACATTCCTGGCCCCTGCAATATATTTAATCATCTGAAACAATCACCTTAGTCAGAAAGAAAGCAGCCCTTTTGGACCAAAAAGTTAATTTTCTAGTGTCAAGGATGATGCAGTTTCTGCGAACCTATAAGTTGAAAGTTGCATTATGTTCAGCATCAGCATCCTTTATCTTCTAATTCTTAGGTGCAAAGAGCGAAAATTAATTAATTGAGTTTAAAGAATTCAATTAAGATTGATTTGTGGAAAATTTTGAATTCTTTATGTTAATGGTTCAATTACATAACATAAAAATAATTTGCAATAAACTAACAAAGCTCAAATGGAAGTAAACAACAGAAGTTCCTTCAAGAAAAAATCTTCACATGACTGACACCAAGCCTGCAGCTCTGAAGTGAATGTATGATGAGCAGCATTCTCGTTATCAAACATCTTGTACAGCAGCACGGGCTGGATTTTGACCCGGTGGCATTAGCTCCAATGTGAAAGGAGTAAGAAAGGACTTGAATCGGTACCATATTTCAAATAAGAGAGAGCCAATTTCAGCATCACTAATATCTAATATCTCTTGACATCTTCTTGCTGAAACTTTGAAAATTTATCCATGTATATGCCTGATTGACAGAGAGTAAATTATTGTATAATCCGAAGACAGAACTGCATTGCCTTTGCATATGCCCAAAAAGTTTCTATATATTGCAGTTAATATTTTTTTTTCTTTCTTTTAACATTGAAGCCATTGGAACACTCCATACTCCCAAATTTTTTATTATAAACCTACAGGATGTAGACTTTGATAAAATGTTATTCCCTCTGGAAGCCTCATTTTCCTTGTCTAAGATAACTTTTCCTCTTTTCTGCTTGATGAAGCTTTTAACTTTGTTGCCCTGTTATTGGTTAGACTGAAAAAAGCATAAATGAAGTAATCAGCAAAAGATACAATGTAAATTTATATCACCTGGGCAAAAGCTATATGAGAATATCGTGTCATCTAGTTACCTTTTTTGCCTTTATATCACTTGGGCAAAGGATACAATGTAAATTTATATCACCTGGGCAAAAGCTATAGGAGAATATCGTCTCATCTGGTTACCTTTTTTACCTTTTGAATAAAGTTTCAGGTAGAAGAATGTTGTTGACTGATTGTAAATCATGGACTGCATTAGGTACGTTCATTCGATCTTGTGATGACTCCATTGAACAATCAGCTCCAATTCTTACCATAAAAATGAGACATTCTAATCTGCTGTTCATTTTTGTCTTCATTAGCATATTGCCATTAGTACCAGCCAAAACTTTATTATCATTTAGAAGAACTAGATTCACAATATCCATCACGCGATTAGGGAAGGCCATTCTTGCGAAATTATGAAGATTCAAGTCTCCCTCAAACATAAAGTCTATGGGTTTTCTTCTTGTCACCATTTCCAACAACAATATTCCATAGTTGTAAGCATCTCCATTTGTTGACACCTGGCTTCCTAAGTCATAAACTTCCATTCAAAAACCTTAAATGAAGCAAAAATTCAAAATAAATAATAAATAAAAGTAATGGGATTTGATTATGTGTTATAACCTAGGGCCGTATAACCAATTGTTCTTCTTACTCCATTAGAGCTGCTTTGAGTTGGATTTGAGACTTCTTGACGAAATCTAGCTAGTTCGAAATCACCAACGTGAGCAAACAAGTCATTGTCGAGAAGGACATTGCTTGGCTTTAGATCACAATGGAGGATCAATTCTTGGCAGTGGTGATGAAGATAATCTAGTGCGGATGCGACATCAATTGCAATACTTATAAACTAGGGCATCTGGATGCAACCATTTTTCAAGACTTCCATTTGGCATGTACTCATAAACTAGAGCTTTGAATTCATTACCTTGAAAATCAATACTTGAGTATGAAGTTATAAAGATTTCTGTGACAGATATTTTTCAAGGCTTTGCACTCAGCCATGAAACTCTTAGAAGCTCCTTGGCATTGAATGCTTAGAACTTTGATTGCAACAACAGCTCTATTTAGGTCAAATACTCCCTTATACATGTTGAAAATACTAGCTATGAAAATCCAGCAGCTGATATGGATGACAAGGTGGCATGCCATCTCAGCTACACTCATTTGAAAACAGAATATGCAGAAGATTTGCTAAGCTGGCAAAATGGAGTCACTGAAGAATCACAACAAATAAGCATGCAGGAATTGCGTTTCTAGAAGCTGCAAATGATTGGCTAATGTTTGTCATATTCACAGGCTGTTACATGCTCATTTACAAATCTAACCTCATAGACCAGCTGTCATTTTTGTTTCTCTACCTGTATATAAACACACCTGAGCTAGTAATAAAGTATTCAAGTTGTTATCTTTACAAACTTTTGTGATTTATGCTCTGCTTGCCATTCATAAGCAATTTATAGCAAATTTAACTTGGTATCAGAGCAAGTTTGAGCTATGGCAAGCAGCAGCAGCAATACACATACAAATATGAATCAGTCACAAATGAATCCAAATAACCAAGAAGATAACGAGAATCAAAATCAAAACTCAGGGCACAATGCCACAAACTCAGCAGTGATTAATCACTCACCCACACAACACATTACCAGCAACACCTATATTTTTACAACTCCCATCAAGCTCACCCAAAACAACTTCATGCTCTGGAGATCACAAGTGATCTCCAGCATCAGGGCTAATGAGCTTGAAGGTTTTGTTGATGGCAGCCATGTCTGCCCTCCTAGATATTTCACAAACCCAGGTCCAGATGGAACCACCATAAATACACCTAATCCTGAGCATCTTATCTGGAAAAAGCAAGACCATATCTTACTGAGTTGGTTACTGTCATCCCTGAGTGAAGGTGTTTTGGGCACAGTGATTGACTGTTATACCTCATGTGAGGTTTGGACAAATCTCACCAACCAATTTGGTGCAAGAACTAGGGCCAGGATACTACACCTCAGAACCCAAATCCAAACAACTAAAAAGGGTGCACTCAACATCCATGACTACTACTCTAGAATGAAATCCATGTTGAATCAGCTTAGAGCAGTAGGTAACCACATGAGTGATGATGACTTTGTGATGTGTGTATTGGCTGGATTAGGACCTGAATACGACTCAATAGTCACCAACATAAATTCTATGCCAGAAAGCCCCTCACTCTCAGAAGTGTATGGCATGCTGCTCAGCCAAGAGAACAGAACTGAACAGAATTTAAGTTCAGGAGCTGTTGAGGCAAACTATACTCAAATGAGAAATGGAAGGAGAAATTGAGGTAACAATGACAGAGCTGGAAATCAATATCAACCTGGAATAACTTTTAGAAACTCTGGTAGTGGAACTGGAAACAATCAGGGAAGTCAAAATCCTCAAGATAAGGGAAAGGGCAAAGCAATAGCAAATGATGATGGTCCAGAATCCAAAGGGCCATGTCAAATTTGCTTGAAGATGGGACATACAGCTGCTGAGTGTTGGCATAGATTCAAGAAGAATTTCGTGCCCCAGCCAAACAGAAGGAGAGAAACAAGAGGTGCCTATGTAGCCTCAACTGATGGTCAAAATAGTGGAGCATGGTATCTGGACAGTGGTGCCACTAACCATGTCACAAATGCACTTGGAAATATCAATATCAACTCAGAGTATCAAGGTAATGACCAACTTGCTGTTGGCAATGGTGAGAAACTTGTAATATCTCATATTGGATGTTCTGTTTTGCCTACATTTGACTCTGAAAAATACATTACATTAAACCATATGTTGCATGTTCCTGACATCACTAAGAATCTTATTAGCATTTCCAAATTGCTGCATGATAATGACATCTATGTTGAGTTTCACAAATTTGCTTGTTTTGTCAAGGACAAGAAGCAAGGGAAAATCATGATGAAAGGAGTGGCTAGAGAGGGACTGTATGAGCTGCTATGCTTACCTGTTCACTTGAGCAGAAGCAAAAATTTACACACTGCTTCCCTATCAACATCTTCAATACCTACGTCAATAAAGTCCGGTAGTAATCCAGTATCTATGTTGTCTTTCAGTTCAAATGGTAATGAGTCCTGCAGTATTCATGAGTCTAGTGTTACTGATGAATCAAACGACAGTGTTTCAAAAACTACAAAGGAGATTGATCTTTGGCATCTTAGACTAGGGCATCCCAATGTATTTGCTTTGAAAAACACTTTGCTGTCTTGTAATCAGTTAAGGATAAATAAAAATGTCATCCCTTCATTTTGCTGTGCATGCCAATATGGAAAGCAATCAAAAATGCAATTCAAGAATACTGAAACCAAAACCAAAATAGCCTTAGAATTGATCCATACAGACCTATGGGGACCAGCACCTATCTCCTCAACCAAAGGATATAGATATTATGTATCTTTTGTTGATGACAGAACCAGATACACATGGCTCTTTCCTATAACAACAAAATCTCAAGCCCTTGACACATTCATTACTTTCAAAAAGCAAGTAGAAAATCAACTGAACTTGAAAATCAAAGCACTGCAAACTGACATGGGGGGAGAATTCAAAGCTTTTGAACCATATCTTAAAAGAGAGGGAATAGCTCTAAGACATTCTTGTCCTTATTTACATGAACAAAATGGCAAAATTGAGAGGAAACACAGACACATTGTGGAAACTGGACTTACATTGCTAGCCCAAGCTCAAATGCCATTGAAATATTGGCAAGAAGCCTTCACATATGCTGTATACATCATTAACAGACTGGTGTCACCTGCAGTAGGGATTAAAACACCTTTTGAATTGCTGTATACTTCAAAACCAGATTACTCTCAAATTAAAGTGTTTGGCTGTGAGTGTTTCCCTTACCTTAGACCTTATAACAAGCACAAATTTGACTTTCACACCTCCAAGTGTGTCCTGCTAGGAGTTAGTCTTGCTCACAAAGGATATATATGCATGAGTCAGTTTGGCAGAATCTACATTTCAGCTAGTGTAAGGTTCAATGAAAATTCTTTTCCTTTCTCAAATGATCCAAGTTTCAACAAAAAGGAGTCCATTAATCAAAATGATTTTGCTACTCTCTCTGAAAGGTTTCAAGTTGTGTCATTTCCTGTCAACTGTCCTGACAGTTTCACTCAGCTAGCAGCTGTACACAGTCACTCTCAAGACATTGCTGGAAACATGGAATCTCCTCAAAATCTTGTCCAAGATGAAGCACAACAAATTTTTGAGACTGACACATTATCAGGTAACCACTCACCTCATCAACTCTCATCACACATTCCAGAAGCCAACTCAGAATCACCTCCAGCCACAAAACCAAAAACTCAAAACATTGATAAACAAAAAACCTGGCCATCACATCCTATGATAACAAGATCTAAAGCAGGGATTTTCAAACCAAAAATCTACCAAAAATCTACCCAAATCCAATCCTCAGTTCCTAAAAACACCTGTGAAGCCTTGGAGGAACCGAAATGGAAGCAAGCAATGGTGGATGAGTATAATGCCCTGATGAAAAACAGAACCTGGACCTTGATACCTGACAGTCAAAATCACAAGTTGGTTGAAAATAGATGGGTGTACAGAATAAAAGAAAATCCTGATGGTACCATTAACAAGTACAAGGCTAGACTTGTTGCTAAAGGATTCTTGCAAACACCAGGTGTTGACTTCAAGGAAACCTTTAGTCCTGTAGTTAAGGCTGCAACAGTTAGAATTATTCTCACTTTGGCAGTGAATAACAACTGGATGCTGAGGCAAGTGGACATAAACAATGCCTTTTTAAATGGAGATTTGACTGAGGAGGTATACATGCCACAGCCTGAAGGATTTGAAAACAAGAGCAAGCCAAACTACATATGCAAACTGAACAAAGCACTGTATGGACTAAGACAAGCTCCAAGAGCCTGGTTTGACAAGCTGAAGAGTGCTCTATACTCTTGGAATTTTGAGAACTCTAAGTGTGACACATCACTGTTTTTCAGAAGAACAAAATCAGAAATAGTTATTATGCTCATCTATGTTGATGACATAATAATCACTGGAAGTAGCAGCAAGGAAGTTGAAGAAGTGATAGTGAAATTGAGCAAAACTTTTGCCTTAAAGGATTTAGGTAACTTAAATTTCTTTCTCGGAATACAAGTTACTAGAAACCAAGATACCATCCTACTCTCCCAAACCAAATATGTTCAAGATCTTTTGATAAAAGCAGAAATGGCTGACTGCAAAGGTATAGACACTCCTTTCAGCACTTCAGAGAAGCTAAAGAAAAACGAGGGAGCTAAGTTTCATGACCCTACACTTTATAGGAGTGTGATAGGAAGCTTACAGTATGCAGTGCTTACAAGACCTGAGCTTGCCTTCTCTGTGAACAAGCTGAGTCAGTTTATGTCAGATCCAAGACAGTCACACTGGATAGCTTGTAAAAGGGTGCTGAGATACCTTAAGAATACAATGAACATGTGCCTAAGGATCAAAAAGTCAGACTATCTTGATCTTATTGCCTATACTGATGCAGATTGGGCTAGTGATCCTAATGACAGAAGGTCAATCAGTGGCTATTGTGTATACTTGGGTGATAACTTAGTTGCCTGGAGTTCAAGAAAACAGGGTGTGGTTGCTAGATCAACTGCAGAATCTGAATACAGAGCTATGGCTCTATGCAGTGCAGAAATTACATGGATTAGCTCATTGCTTACTGAGCTTGAGTTGAAAGTTCAGGGAACTCCAATGATTCTAAGTGACAGTACTAGTGCAGCAGCCATAGCATCCAATCCTGTGTACCATTCAAGAACCAAGCATTTCGAGATTGATCTTCACTTCATCAGAGACAAAGTTATGAAAGGTGAAATTGAAATAACTTATGTTGCTAGCAAGGATCAAATTGCAGATGTTCTAACCAAGCCTCTGCCATACTACAAATTTGACTACTTCAGAAGCAAACTCAATGTCTTAGACAAGACCTTGTGTTTGAGAGAGGGTGTTGAAAATACTAGCTATGAAAATCCAGCAGCTGATATGGATGACAAGGTGGCATGCCATCTCAGCTACACTCATTTGAAAACAGAATATGCAGAAGATTTGCTAAGCTGGCAAAATGGAGTCACTGAAGAATCACAACAAATAAGCATGCAGGAATTGCGTTTCTAGAAGCTGCAAATGATTGGCTAATGTTTGTCATATTCACAGGCTGTTACATGCTCATTTACAAATCTAACCTCATAGACCAGCTGTCATTTTTGTTTCTCTACCTGTATATAAACACACCTGAGCTAGTAATAAAGTATTCAAGTTGTTATCTTTACAAACTTTTGTGATTTATGCTCTACTTGCCATTCATAAGCAATTTATAGCAAATTTAACTATACACAGCGTCAAAGCTACCCACACCAATCAACCCAGACCAATCAAGTTTATTAATGGAAATCCATCGGTTGCATTGACGAGACTTTCATAATACTCTTTTGGAATTGCGTTTCTTAGTGTGAGTCTTAAAGGTTGCTTGCAAGGTCCCCTCCTTTTTTTTGAACCTACAGAAAATGAAAAATGTCAAGATGACTAATCTTGGAAAAGCTCATACAGTTAAGATTATTATTTTCAGTCCTTGAGAGAAGTTCCAATTCATTGAATTGTTCTTGGTGCATTTGGGTAGTTGTAGTTCAGCTATGCCACCATAAAGACTATTACGATTACTAATAAATAATAGTGCACTAGCATTTGCAAAAATTCTTTTTGCTGGTACTTCGCCCCCTAAATCATTAAATGATAAGTTGAGATACTTTAAGGAAAGACCTACGAAGAATATTGGAATTCTGCCAATCAAATTATTCCGAGACAGATCAATCTCTTGAGCAACCCTCAAAGAACTTAGTGATGAAGAAATGGATCCATGAAAGAAGTTTCTCACCAAATAAATCTCTTCAACCAAGTGTTTTCGGGCTAATTCAGTAACTCTGACAAATACTCTATGTTGAATTAAAATTTCTTGTGGAATAGTTCCAATGAGGTCATTTTGGAACAGGTTCAAAATTTCCAATTACTTAAATTTTCCAAGATTAGAAGGGATGACTCCAGGGGATACAATATCTTACACTTGGATGATAGTGACATAAACAAGCTTAGAGAATAGATGCAGAAAGAAACATGCAAAAATGACAAATGATATTATAAGATAATGAGATTCTACAAAAGATTTATAGCCAGAAACATCTAAACTTAAGCTGTTGTTTATGTTATTTAATATGTCAGTTTGGTGAAAATAAGATAAAATAAATAATGAAATGAAGAATCAAAAGAGATTTTGAGCACTAATTAAGCAATTAAACAAATCCAAAAAGAAAAATAAAGAATATCAGGAAGAGGCGTTAGGGAGAGAAAATTGAAATGTCGATTGTAGTTACCCATATTCTTCCAAGTTCAATTTGTTCGAGTGGTTGGATTGATTCATAGAACAATCATGCAAAAAGCGATAATAATAGTATTAGTAATAGTAAGAGGAAAACAACATTCTTAACGACATAGAGTGGGAGCTACTCTCCGGGCGAAACAAAGAAGCAATGAGCTAACCGGTGACATGTCACTCCAAATCGGTGTTGTATTAGTGCATAAAATCTCATGGCCATCATCGTGATTGAGTGATGGATTGGATGGGGTTGATTTATAGGTCCTGTTTGCAAGAGAGACAATGGGTAGTAGTAGTAGTATCAAAGAAGAAGGGGGAGGTTCTTTGAAGATTTAAAATATGTAGGGGCAAGGATTTTAGCAAGTATTTCTTTGTGATCTACACATTTCATAAATGTGATTTCAGATCCAATAGAAGGGTCAAGTCAAGTTGTGTCAACTTGGCATTTTATAATGCTCAAAGTAGCCCTATCTTTTATTTGAAGTATATATGAATGAAATGTATTTTATTTCATTTCAAGTAACTACTTCAAAATTGGTCAGCACACAAACAAATAATTCAAAACAATTAATAATAATAATAATAATTACAAAGAAAAGATCAAACAGAGAAAATTAAATTTAAAGAATAATAAAAGGAAGAAAATCTTCTCAACGACATAGAATGAGAGCTCCTTTCGACTCAAAACAAATAACTAACAAACTAATTGGTGTTGTGTCACTCTAAATGGGCTCTGTATTAATTCATAAAACCTCACGGCCATCATTGTGATTGAGTGATGGATTGGTTAGGGTTGATTTATAGGCTTCGTTTGCAAGAGAGCCAATGCTGGAGAGCAGCCAATAGGTAGCAGGAGTGTCAAAGAGGGAGGGGGAGGTTCATTGAGATTTGAAATATTTAGGGGTAAGGATTTTAGCAAGTTTTTTTTTTTATCTATACATGAAGTGTCTTTTCTTTTCTTTTTCACTCAATACGCGACCGCTTTTGAATTGGTTGAAAGTGATTAGTGAATATCACTAACAAAACTCTTTTTGCGCAACCTAGGGGTGGGCATTGATTCGTTCGGTATCAAGATAAACTAAAAACTTTGGTCCAGTTCGATACAATATTTTGAAGAACCAATTTGAACAAAATAAATTTGGTTTGATCCGATTCTGTTCAGGATTGATATATTAATTTGATTCCAAATTGTTATATCAATTCGATTATGAATTGATATATTAGTTTGGTACCGGCCCAAAATTTGGATATTTATATTGCCATGCATATTTTGGATATTTATATTGCCATGCACATATCTCTGAGCTCTTAGTATCTTCTATAAGCATAATACACATAAATAAAAAATGTAATTAATAGAATTTAAAAAAACAAAATAACCTATTAAAAATTTAAAAATGAAAAGCATGATCCTTTACAATTTCACCGGAAAACAAATACTATTTAAACAACCTAGAACACACAGTTTTAATTTTTTATTAGAGAAAAAACGAATTAACACACGCACACCTCAATTTCATTCAACTCTTCACTCACACACACACACACACACACACACGAGTCATTAGATATAAACCTTCTATAACTTAGCTCTCTTTCCCAAATGCTAATTTTTTCAACTTCATTAGTGTAGTTTGAATAACAATTTTATTTATCCTATCATTATTTTGAAGTACTCATGAAGGAGTATCTAAAACAACTTCAACTTTTTCACTTATACTAAGTAGGTTCTACTCAAAATCATGCCTCAAAATAACTACTTTACACTAGTTTTCCAACGTTACATTGCTGGGCTCTCTCCTTTTCTTTGATATTCTTGACCGCTATTTCTTATGTGGTATTTAAATGATACATCAAAATAAGGTGGCTTAAGTAAACACATCCTTTAATGTAATGTGGCTTTCTTTGGTATAACTATTACAAGTAGGACTGTTATTATTGAGAGACTGAATTAATAGATGCCAATGAGCTTCCCAAGAACTGAAAAATCATTTTATAAATAATTAAAAGAAAAAAAATTTACTAGAAATGCTAGTTTTGCTATTTCCTGAGGATCTCGAACTAATTTTGTATATGTTCCTTCCTCGTATCTGTTTTATGCGCCTACCATTTGGCACTTTAGGTCGCAATCAGTATTTGTTTTTAAATTTGCATTTTCTTAGAAAAAAAAAATAGAATAAAAATGATGTTTTGAAATTGTTACATTTTCCATTAAAGTATGTGTTTAGTAATATTTTTGTTGACTCTTTTAAGCCTTTACAGGTTAATTCTAATGAATCTTGATGAATTAAGCACAAAGAAATTGAATTAAAACAAGAAAGCAGAACCCAGATCAAGAATCCAGAAACATGAACAGAGACACAAGCAATCAAGGTTTGAAGGAAAAATCTACTCTCCTTATTGATCAAAACTATTCAAGCTCAGATGGATTTTTCAGAAGACTTTGCATAGATCACAATGAAACAATTCTCAGATGTTTCTTCTTTCTTCTGCGTATTTGTTTCATGAACCTGCCACATTACACAGTGGACTTTTCACATTATGCAGATAAATGGCTCGGACTCATCTGTAATGCACGATTCAGTAGGTGAAACAGAAAATGGCTCAAATTCATTTGAGAGTACCATCTACGGGTCCGCTTAAAATACTGCGGCTGTATCTCGTACAGCCACTTTTTTTATATTTTTTTAATTCAGCACGTAACCGGCCGCCGGGGTTAAAGAGGCCAAAATTAAAAGGTAATTATCACACAGATCCCTCATTTTAGGTAAATATTAAGAAAAGCAATTCAAAACTATTAAACTATCAAAGACCCCCTCAACTTTAAAAAATGAAAATACTTCTTTTTTCTTTTAATTCATGGAAAATACAGTTAATATATTTAACCTATGTACTAATGCAAAAAATATAATTAAATAAAATTAATTAAACTACTATATTTAAAACTATAATTATATTATTTTTTAATAGTATGTTATAAATTAAATGATATTTAAAACTACTATATTTAAGACTTTGCATAGATCACAATGAAACAATTCTCAGATGTTTCTTCTTTCTTCTGCGTATTTGTTTCATGAACCTGCCACATTACACAGTGGACTTTTCACATTATGCAGATAAATGGCTCAAACTCATCTGTAATGCAAGATTCACTAGGTGAAACAGAAAATGGCTCAAATTCATTTAAGAGTACCATCTACCTACAATTTCTGTAAATCTTTTGTAAAATTAAGAAGGTATGCAGTAGATGAAAAGAATTGTTACATCAAAAGTTGTACATTGTTGATGATTTATACGTTAGTTTCACTTAATCTCCTTCATTGTAATCAGGCTGAACAGATTGTTCAAACTCAGCATCCATAATCACCCCATCCATTATATGTATTACAATCTTCCCTTTCTTGAGATCAAGCTTCTCTGATTCAACTCTGTTAACCAACAGCTTTCCATCTGAACTCTTTGAAATGTACAATGTTAACCCAGACAATGAATCATAAGAAATCTCTTCACCAAAAGGAACCATAATTGAAGAAAGAGTCCGAGGAACAGCTGAGAAACCCAAAATTCGAGAAAGAATAGCACATGTATTGTTCACATTGTCTCCTACCAGACTATCATTTACTTGTAGTTTCAGCTCACGATCAAAAGCTTTCACCGAAGGAACAAAGATGGTAAAAGCAAGATCTTCGGGTAGCATCTCAATCATCACCTCTGCGAACTTCCCAATCTCTTCACATCTAAAAGCTTCTCCATGTATTGAGGTACTTCCTAATGATATATCTGGAAGCCTAAGCATTGAAAAAATCAGAATCGACAGGCAACAAACAGAGACCACCACTAACACAAAACAAATGGAGTTCTTCAAAATGTGGCCTCTCCTTTTCTTTGTCAATTCCATAACTCTCAGTTAATCTTTACTTCTGAATATCAGTATCTTCATTTAACAATTGACCAACTTGAACTGGGATGAAAAACTTATTTTTAAGGAATCACTAGAAGCATAATCAACCCACAATACCAATATACTTATCTAATACCACTTACAGATGCTCATATCTTTTAATCCCCGAATAGCAGCAAATGGCCGTCCAAACTCTAAGTTGTTTCAAACATCTCCAGGCTTTAATGCCAAAAGAAAATAAAAAGTTTGCTCTTGGTCTCTGTTACAGAATCTCAGAATTCACACTGTCAATTTCTAAAAACAGTCCATAAAAAACAAACAGATTACTTTTCACCATTCACAACAATTCTCTACACCATTACTAACAATCCAAGCACTTTCAGTTCTCAACAGTCTCATGAACTACATATCTCACCAAATAGCTCACCGTGAGCCAATGGAGAAACCCTTTCTGCAAGTACCCACGAAATCCAACCCAAAAGACCCCATTACACCATCAGAACAACTAAACTCTTTTCTTTGGACTTCATGTCGCACACTAGTTCTATCGATTTCCCGAATGAAATGACAGTCAGACTCAAAAGATCACTAGAGAGCAGCCTAATTCACTTGTTTGAGGTTCACACGTGACCTTTACTTCTCGGAGCTATAGCATAACCTACAAAGTAAACCTATGAAGTTATGGATTCAACCAATCATATTCAGTAAGTGATCACGAAGAAAACTTAATATCACTTGTCAAATATAAAATGAAGTATACCATTTGGCTCAGTTGGCTTTACATTTTTAATTCTCAATATTAAAACAGCATAAACTTCTACATCATTCATTTCAGAAGTTTTTAATAGTCCCAATCGTTCCAAGTAACGAACTGATAAAATGAAAACCCACGAAGAAATTCAAAGCAAATGACGAATGAAGCAGCATTATTAAAGTCAACAAAGATAAATTAAGGTAGTACATAAACTTACCATAATCGAGATTACCTACATCACTTTGATTGCGAAAGCTTATATTTTTTGGGTGATTTGCCACTGAATTGCTCAAAATTTTAGTTGATTCGAACATAGAATGAGAATCATGGAGCTTTAAAATTAGGGTTCGAAGCGAACGAGCTTTTGATCAGGTGCACGGGGAATGATACACATTGAAAATAAAATCAGTTGTTTTAAATATATAGAGAGAGAGGGGGGGGGGGGGGGGAATAAAATCATTTTTTTAATTAGAGAAATAAAATCTTTTTTTTTTAATACGCGAAATAAAATCATTTAAGTTGGTCAAAATGGAGATTAAAAAATATTCAGGGTAAAACTTAGGCCTGGCCCAAACACTGTTTATATTTTGGGCTTTTAATTAGGCCCAAAATCTGTGAAATTAAGGCAATATTTATTTTTTTGTCTCAAATCTGAATTTATCTGAATTAATTTTAAATTTGAATATATCTGAATTATTTTAAATTCTGAATAGATCTAAATTTTTGAATCTCAATAATATATTTGTTTTTTCATCTGAATCTCGAAAAATAAATATTAAGTTATTTTATTTTTTTCAATTGAAAAAGCTGAAAATATGTATTTTTATATTTGTATCCTTATTAAATTTAAATGTCAAATAAGTAATATATTAAATACCACAATATTTTAACATTTATAAGTAAAACTATATTCAAGTGAATACATAATTATTTTAGAATTTTAATATATAAAATACCATAAATTTCAAATTTTATCATATATAATATAAGAAAGAAAAAACATGGATATTTTCATGTGAGTAAATGTTTATAGGTGAGTTTTGGGATAGACATGAAAAATAAATTATAAAACATGAATATTTTTGACATTAGTAAGTAATTGACTTAATTCAAATTTCTCCATTAAGTAAAAAGTCAAAAAAATTGGCTTATTTTATTAAGTCAAAATTATCTAAAAAGTCTCATTAAGTTATAAAAAATTCTCTAATTAACTTAATTAATTAAGTTAAATCACTTTAATTCATTAAGTTAAAAAACAAACGCCGCCTAGGTGTTTGTTTTTGGGATATTTAGGTTCAATTCAAACTAATTGATTTCAATTGTTTTATAAATAATTGACATATTTATTTTCTTTTTCTTATTATTAATTATTTATAAACTATTGACATTAGGGGTCATGACCTACGTAGGTTTAAAAGTAATACAATTGTAGTGTAACCTAAAATATTATGGAACATAGATAAAAAAATCAAGACCAAAATAATAAAGATATCTACTCCACAATTGTAAATATAGGAAGGAGATGAATCTTTTATGGGTATTAGATTTTTTTTACATTTTAAAGATAAATAATTGATATTTTTATTGCAAAAAATTCATCCGCACCAAACCAATAAATCAATTGTTTAAAATTATTTTATTAGTACCACTTGTGAGGTATCCAATTGAATAAATTTATTCTATAATAATGTTAAACTTAGAGATCAAATTTTGAAGTTTTCAACTTTTTCCAATTGCAAAATTAAATTATATTTTCATTTTGTATCAACAAATCATGGGCATTCGAATAACAAGTCGATGATAAGATAAGATAGTAAATATAAAAGTGGATTTTGTGGCAAAAACACGTCTCAATTCAAAGTTTGTGTTAGTTGGGTTCCGGTTCTTGCAATTTTTTAAGAATATCGGTTTTAGTTGGGTTCACCATGAAATAGTGCATTGGTTCAAAATGGACAGAAATACATGGATGTCCTTGTCGTTGAAGAGGATGGGATGGGAACAAAAGAATCTAACTGCAATTTATTCTTACAAACTTGGCAATTTGGTGTACACAAAATTTGACGTCCATTTATGTCCATCAAGCGTTGTCTTGATTGTTTGGCCTTTAGAAGTGCGAGAATTGAATCGTAGTAGATTTTTTAAAGATGTTCAAGGAATCATATAATTGGAAGAACAAGTTCACTAATTGTGAAAAAGTTTGTTTGCCTATAATTTTTAATTTGTGGTCCTTCTTTGGAACAATTTTGATCAAAATTCTGTAGCCATTGAGGTTCACGAAATGTGGATTCGGAGCGCTTTATGAATCGAAAAGAAACTAGCTCTCATTCAAGTGAAACAGAATTCAAACTCAGAATCTCTTGTATGATGTCAAATTTTTAGTAATTAAACCAACAAGCTAATAATATCCATCAATTGTATTTATGGATATGTAATAAAATAAACGGTAACTATATATACTGAGATGTAGTTGAGACAGTATTAGATTAAACAATTTAACTCAAGTACTTCAGTCTCCAATCACGTTGCCGAATATTTATCTTAATTTCGAATGCCATACGCTATGGGGAATAGAGTGTTCAAGAAATACAGTTACGAATGTATAGAAAGATCTTGCCTGAGTGAAGATGGGATTTTGGCCCTATAATTTAGAATGAATTTTGATTTCGCTTTTGTTCTTTATAACTTTTTTTTTCAATGTATTAAACTATTTAGTAATCTAAAAAAACTACATTAGATCGGAATTTTAGCTCCAAAATTTAGAATAAATTTTGATTTCACTTTTGTTCTTTATAATTTTTTTCGGTGTCTTAAATTATCTAATATCTGAAAATTATTTTAAATTTCAACTAATCCAGATTCTTATCAAGCAGGATAATTAAAGCGGTAAACTCTCCCAATAAATATTTAATGCAACTGTATTCGTAAATCTTGAATCGAATATCTCAATTAAGGTAAAATAATCTCATACTAATTAATCTTCGTAAATCTTAAATCGAATACACTAAATAAGATAGAACAACCACGTACCAACTGATTTTTGTGTTTAATGATTTGTTTTTTATAATTTAATGCAAAGAGGCAAGTCGCACAAATTTTTAACAATTTTCTTACGTAAGAGAAGTCAACTGCCTCCTTATGCAACACTATAGTTGCTCTTATAATAATTTCAAATTAAAAAAAAAGGAAGAAAGATTAACCAACCGGCCAAGTTCATAGGGAGCAACAAATTATATTCATTAGGGGGCAAAATGAAAGAGCAGCAAAACTTAAATTTAACAATAAAATACAATACAAAATAACAACTATATATCACAACTAGACAAAACATCCCCTCCCCTTATCCTCCTACAATCGATCACCACCCTTAAATCCCATTTCCCTAGTTCAATCGGACGGTCCAAAACAAATCACGATACATACTGCATGAACTCATGATCAGATTCAATCCCAGCCATTGTTTCTGGCGCCAAAACGACCTCCAGATCAACGGTGCCACCACCTTCTCTGCCTGGAAAAGCGGAGATCTTACCGTCAAATTTGTTTGCCTTACCGCTTCTAACTGCCAAAGGCCGGCCCCACCCAAAATCATTATCGTACATCGGGAATCTCGGAGAGCTGCCCATCGTGATTGATGCGCCGTCAAAGTTCCCTAACGGAAACACCCTCGGGTTACTCTCCCAATCCTCGACGAAACGACGCACCGTTTTATCGTCATGAGCATTCACATTCTTGTTCAGCTGCTCCGCGCACCACCGAAGGTCCTTGGACAACACGTCACCCGCTGACGCGTATGTCGGTATGCTCTGAATCGCGTTACCAAAATATAACGGATCCAGCTTCGGGTTCAACCTTTGACGGCAATTAACAGCCATCCTAAACGTCGTCATTTTGTTCACATGTAGTTTCCTCGCACGTGTCACTGCCCGCCATAGAAGCGCGGACAGAGACTGAAACGACGATATCTCACCGTTTGACTCCGTTTTTTTCAACCAATACGTGTCGTTACTTTGCTTCCCGAGTAACTCAACGGCGTCAACGTGGCCGGTATCGATCCATTTGTTGTTGTTCACTCTGGCTTTCAGTTTTAAAATTGATTCTCTGCTGAAACTGAAGATTCTCTCACTCAATGGCTCGTTCTCATCAAACGTCACCTTGAGTCCGCCGTCCGGAATCCCCAATACCGCCGGGGAAACCAACACCGAGTCACGAGAAAACTCCGGCTGCTTGGAGATTTTCTTGATGCCTTTAGTCAATTCAGCAAATGTATTGAAGAAATTCCAAAACGACGTGCCGTCCGCGACCGCGTGGTTCATTGCACAGCCAATGAACACGCCATCTGCTAGTTCCGTCACTTGAACTGTCAAAATCGGGTTGTAATGGCCTTCGTAACTGACAGTTCTATCAAGAGCGAAGAAGCTCTTGACATTTTCGGGGACGTGAACCGGACTGAGGATGTCACGGACGGACCATACGGTAGCGTTTTTGTGGATGAAATCGACACCGGCGTCGTTGGAGGTGATGTAGATGTAGCCGTCGGAGTCGGTGGTGAAGCGGCCGGCGAGGGGAGGGAAGTGAGAGAGGGTTTGAGAGAGAGATTTCTTTAAAAGGGAAATCATATAGTCAATTGGAAAAGGCGGGCGAGTGAAGAGGCAGCCTTTCTGAATGTAGTGACAAGAAAGCATTGGAAGGTCAGAGACTGAGAGCTTCAAGTCCGCGAGATTTGAATTTTGTTCAGGCAAAACGGTGCACTTTGAGACCAAAGCAGGAGCTGATAAAGCTGAGGAAGCAACCACCATTTTTTTTTTCTTATTCTTTTTAATCTCGATAGAGAGCTCTCTCAGTCTTGCTCGCTGTCGCTGCAAAGCTTTTTGAAAAATTAATGTTTTGCGAGCGAGTGAGTGTGGGAGAATTGACGAGATGATGAGCCAATTTATAACGGTGGGGGTTGGGACGGTGCGTGAACTTGCTGAGTGGATCGATTGCTGTTGTCACATCTATTTTTTTAATTTTTAATTTTGGTTTATTTGGCCTTATTGTTTATGAGATTATTATTATCTCAAGTTATGATTGAAAGCCACGTGTACATTTTCCTCTTCCTCCTCTATGTCAACGCAGCACACGCCTGTTTCTTGACTAATTATTTCTATAGTGACCATTATTATGCCGATTCTCTCTTAAATATGAATTTAATGCAAATCCTAAAAGCAATTATTCTTAAACTATTTTTTGGTCAAATATATTTTAAATTGAGGTCTTTCATAACATTTGAAAAGAAATCTAATTGAGGTGCGATATATTTTTTAATTATAAAAATCGGTAAATTAATTTGTGATCTCATATAAAATTTCGTGAATTGTTTTTTTTAATTTATTCAGTGTTTTAGTTCAATTATGTAAAATTATGCGCGGTTAACTTTGTGATGACCTTTTCTAACAAGGTCCGGCAGCAATGTCTCTAGTGGGGGTGAGTTATAAGCTCGTGGGATTATAGTAAGAAATTAGTGACACCCATCAGCGGGGTAATGACACGTGTCCATATTCAAGGGCAACATTACCATAAAGATTGTACTTGGAAATCGGAAATCACAAGGGGAGCCAAATTGACGCTAATTTTATGTCCTTTTGACCAACAACAAGATTAAGAGGGAAAAAATCCTGGAAGATTTTGCCTTCAGATCTCAGCCAAATCAACTTGAGTTACACAAAGCCCACATATACGAGATATGCATGCTTCACAAGCATCCAAATTTGTATGCAGAATCCATTGATGCAATCTTGAAGCTGATTCACTCTTGAAAAGTGGAGTCCTCCGTGGCATTCTGCATGCGAGAGTTTTGATCGTACGTGGCACGCATGCAAAAGCTCAATATTGGAGCAAATGCCAAATTGGTTTCATTTCATTGGACAATTGGAGAACAGAAAGCAAAGCATGCAGCAAAGTTCTTCCCTCTCATAGTTTCATTGGTGAACTGAAATGAAGAGGAGTTGCGTATTAAAATTTCTCTATTTTTTTTCACTCTGGGTTACTTGTCAAACTTGGATTTTTGAAATTAAAAGAAATAATTAAATCCTCCCCCCCCCCAAAAAAAAGGGAAAGAAATATCAAATATGTGAATCAAATATGCATTAGTTTTGATTAAAAAATAGCGTTATATTACTCAAGAAAGTGTTCTTCATATTGACATCCATTACACATTTTTAAAATATGAATTTTAAAATTAATTTTTGACTTATTATAATTTGATACTATAAATATAGATTCTGAAATCTAATAATTTAGTATTATATTGAAGCTAAGCTAGACGGTACTATCAAAATGTTTCTTTCAAACAGAACTTGCCTGTTGTGATTCCAAAACGATATTAGATATTCCGGTGGAAAAAAAGATTAGTGCATAAGTTTGTTCATTCCAAAATACAAATTTGAAGTTACATATTGTAATTTAATTACGTAGTTTAAGATAATATCATAACTCAGCATTAAGTGATATTGTCGAAATCTCGAATTTAAAATTTAAAACGTAGATGTCTACTCTAAAGAACTCTTTTATTGTCCAATATATTGATAAAAAGAAAAAAGAAAAAAAAAGACACCATCTTTAAAGAACTTATGTTTTATCAAAGAAGAAACAAACAATCAAGTTAACTAATCAAATTGTTTGACTTCATAAAGAACCTCATGCTTGAATCACATACGATGAAATAATTGTGAGAGTTTAATAAAATATTTTGGTATAGGTTCGTTAATATTTCCGAATTAGAAATGCCACAATTGCATAATTAATTATAATTGTATAAAATATCTCTCAACAAAATGGCAACTTGATGAAGCTAGTAGCTCTAGGATCTATACATTAAAATTTTTGCTTAAATGATTCGTCAACCGCTTGCCTAGTAGAGAGTACAATAAACTTAAGATTATTAAGAAGATTCAATGACCAAATCTATAAAATTCTCGTGCGAAAAATGAACTTAAAAATTCAAATTCCAATAATAATATTGACTCAAATGAACTGCGCCGACTATTTGCGTTCTGTATGTTGGCTGTCATTCTCTCAAACCCAAGAAAAGTCGGCCAGAATCTTAACTGTCTTAGCTTAGCTTTAGCTTATTAATTAATCCTCAAAAAAAAATTTTATGGCAAGCTACTGTGGATATTTTTATTTTTATTTTATATTTGTCTGAGGATGTGAGCTTGCTTGCAAATAAAGGTCGGTTAATAAAGTTATATTAGAATCTCCTAAAACCGCCATTTCTGATTTGTCGGTTTGTTGCATTATTTAAAACATTGAAAATGTGTATTTTATTGCATGACGTATTTGGTTTGATTAACAAATTGTTTGACTTGTTTTGTTGAAGAAGTGCAGAGTAAATTGACATCTGCCACGTGTATGACAGTTCAGACCAACTGATGAATAGGGTACCATGAAATATAATTGGTTTCATTAATTAAATAATTATTTGTTCGTTTGATTGGAGCTCAATGTACGCTAATTTTTAAAGGGAGATTCGTTGATTCCACGGTGTCCTAACTGTCTAAGTACTGGGACTCATTTCATTTAGGATTGAGCGGAGTTGTGTTACAGTGAACCATGGCATCTGTTAATAGTGACAGTTCAAGACCAGCCATGCAGATTCATATGGGGTCTTTTTATTTTAATTTGCCCAAATATAATTTAATTATTGGGATTTTAAAAGCACTTTTTGCAATGCTTTTAATAGATTTTATCTTTGGGTAATGCTTAACAAAAATTGAGTTTTTGATAGGTTTTAAACATAAAATAGGGTTTAACAGGGCAAAAGTTCGAACCTTTTCCACAAAAATTTGTAATAGAAGTATATTTTTTGGCTGGACTCTGTAAATTTTTAAGTTGACTATAAATGTATCTAGCTGATTGAGTCTGAATAGACGCCAAAATTAATCTATTAGGTTATTATCATTAAGACAATAGAGATTAACATCTACTTATGAGATCTAAACTCTATAGCAGAAATTTTTAGGATAGATGCTCTTTTAGTTTTTTTAGATTTGAGGCAAATATGTCTCTCTAATTTTATAAACTATCTAAATCATTTCCCGTTACTTTCATATCATTGCCAAACATTTATCGTAGTTCTACTTATTTCAAGTTTGAATGAGTACGACCTCTAATTACAAGATCTAGGGGAAAACTCATCATTTTTATGTTTATCGTCTAAATACAACTCTAAAACAATTGATTTCAGAATTTAACGATTAAATTTCCCCACACAAGACAATTTTACAACAGTTATAATTATCCACAAAACAAATGAACGACACTCACTTCTGCGTTCTTTTGCTTCTTAATAAGATTACATAATTATTCAACCAAAACAATGAACCTTTTTTTTTTTTAAATGACAAAAAAAAACTGTTAATTGATTAACGATTATATAACTAATTATCTCATCATATTTGTCATGCTACCTACTGCTTGTCTGACGTTGATAGCCCATTTAATTAGTTTCTTTCCTTCACTGCATAAGTAAAAAGCTTTGAAAATAAAGTAATAATATATACATTTTTTTATTACTTTAATGGGGCTAGGGTTTGCATTCATGTACCTAAATTTGAACTCTGCATGGATTCCCATTTACATTCTTTGAATTAGGGCTTTGGCCGGCTAATACTTCATGCCTCATGCTTCATGCTTCTTTTGCTGATAGGTTCAGGCCACCAAACTCAGCTTGAAACCAACACAAATTCCATTACTATAGCTTCTTGCATTCACTCCAATGTTGTAAACAACTTCATGTGTATTTTGCTTCCTACTTATTTTGGGTAATTTTTAAAGTGACTAGATATAGGCTTGAAAAGGTTCATAATCAAATTTGAGTAAATAAAATTGATTGATCTATTAATGATAACATACTTATTTGAACATCAAATTGAATCGTATCTTCTTTGACCATCTAAACTTGAACATAATTGTTTAAAGGGAGATTGTCACTTTCCCCCCTACAGTAATTAACATGTACCACTTTCCCCCTTACTGTTTTTATAATGGCCAAAAACCTCCCTGATAGCATAAGTTTACAATATTACCCTTATTTTCAACTAATCTTTTATTTATATTTATTATAAATTAAATAAATCCCATGAATAGAAACTAAATAAAAAATTAAGCATTAAAAATAAGAAAATATATTTTGATATGAGCAAAAAAATTAATAATAAATTTTTTTCTTGTATTTATTTATTTTGCGAAAATTTTCTTATAATGCAAATATAAGAAAATTATTATAAAATGATAAAAAATTATTATAAGAAAACTTGAATGACAAATAAAAATTTATTATAAGATAAATAATAAAATATTTTACCTATACTTTTTACATTTAATTTTAAAATATTACAAAATATTTATCATAAGAAAATATTCACAAAATAAATAATTACAAAAAAAATTTGTTATTAATTTTTTTACTCACATCAAAACATATATTTCTTATTTTTAATACTTAATTTTTATTTAGTTTCTATTTATGTAATTTATTTAATTTATAATAAATGTAAATAAAAGAGTAGTTGAAAATAAGGGTAATATTGTAAACTTATGCTGTCAGGGAGGTTTTTGGCCATTATAAAAACAGTAGGGAGGTAAATGATATATATTGATTACTGTAGGGGGCAAAGTGGCAATACCCCATTGTTTAAAATTTAAGAAATTAGTTTGAAAAGTTTTACTTATTTAACATGTTTTCATGCTTTTCAAATTTAGGTTAAAAATAAAATAGAAACGTTTGTATTTAAGAGTATTTTCATTAGTTTTTGAAAGAAACAAGAAAAGAAGAAGAAGTGGTGTTTGCTTACCCCAAGAACTATTCTTGATAGATTTGAACATATCGCATTAGAACTCTTAGTCACCTGTAGACTTTTTTTTTAATTAACTTTTCTCAAGTGGAAAGGTAGTTTGGATTCTATTCATACATGATTTAACTTAGGCCGTATTTATTTTTTTTATCTTAAATCTGAATAGTCCTAAGTTAGATTTAAAATTTTAATAGACCTAAATTTTGAATCTAAATAATATGTTCTTTTTTTTGTCTAAATATCTGAAAATAAATATTAAGTTGTTTTTTTACTTAAAAAATTAGAAGCAAGTACTTTTATATTTGTATCCTTATTAAA
Organism: Citrus glauca; assembly: GCA_029633175.1. Taxonomy (NCBI): domain Eukaryota; kingdom Viridiplantae; phylum Streptophyta; class Magnoliopsida; order Sapindales; family Rutaceae; genus Citrus; species Citrus glauca. The sequence continues at coordinate 991,835 of JAQOOD010000004.1, read as the reverse complement.
TTTGAATGTTAAGCATGTGTGCGCGCGCGCACATAGACACACACACATATAATGATTTTAGAATTATAATATATAATTTTTTTAATAAAAATAGTTTCTATAATTATATAAAAAGTTGAAGAATAACACCTTTCATCACCGATAATGGGATATTTAAGAATTTGATGAGAGCAGCCAGGTGAGGAGGGATTACATGATGGCTGAAGAAAAAAAAAAGATGAGATTATAAGTGGGTAAAAGTGTAGAGGCAGGTTTTAGAATTGGCATGAAAAATAAATAATAAAGTAGGGATATTATTTACATTAGAAATTAGTTGGCTGATTCATATTTTTCAATTAGTAAAAAGCAAAAAAAATGACTTATTTTATTAAATCAAAATTATTTAAAAAGCTTCATTAAATTAAAAAAACAAAACACCTCTAATTAATTTGATTAATTCAGTCAAGTTGCTTTAAGTCATTAAGTTAAAAGACCAAAACCCTCTTACCTTCTATATTAATCGTTCTTACAAGTCTTTCTTATATAGAATTGTAATTTGGACTCGCTCATGCATGCTTGAGACGGCTCTCGTATAGTCCAATCTTTTTTATTGATATCTCTGTCATTCAGAAAGGTAGTTTGTTAGTTCACTACCTGTTAAGCCGATATACTGATTAATTAGCTCAAGAATTAGCCGCATCCTTTGTGGTTGTGCTAACTATAAGGTTGGTCCGATATACTTTTTTACAGCAGTATAATTTTTTTTTAAAAAGAATTGATGTTCTATAAAAATAATAAAACGATTGCAAAAATGAGAACTGTCTGTGTCCAAAAATATCTAATATGAAAACAGTACTAACCGGATATGAAGTCAAGAGAAGCAAACGTTATCGTTACACTACTAAAACTATGCAAATAAAGCTTCAATTACTAAAGGCATCTTCTCTGGATATTTCACTGTCAACAATGGAGTTCTTTTGCTTTTTCAATTAATGAAGTCGACAAGCGCCATGGCATTATAGGCAGCTAGCAGTTTACAAATTAAGAACGAATTTGAGTAGTTTTAGTTCAATTACATAAATAGTGAAGACTGTGCCGCCAAGGTTAGCTGAACTTGGCCTTTCTCTATCACTTTTAATTCGCCGTTAAAATTAAATCGTCTCGAAGCAAAGAATCGTCAACATGCATGTGGTGGTCAGTATTGCTAAATGTTTGAAGCAAAGATTCAAAGTTCAAGTGGAGATAAAGACTGAGGAGCTACCAAGTAGATCTAGGAAACCCTAACCAACACAAGCTAGTGATTAGTAGTGAACCAATTAAAGCAAATAAAAACAACTAGTAGTGAACTAATTAAAGCAAATAAAAACAACTAGTAGTGAACCAATTAAAGCAAATAAAAACAACTTATTCCTTTTCTGTTTGATGACAATTATTAAGTTTGAATTAGGTTGAATAAGTGTTTTGAATTCTAAGGGCGTTTAAATTTTGGCATCTAATTTGAGAAGGGTACGTGCAATTCAAACTCAATTAAGTGAAGTAGAACAATAAACTGACGATTGGACGAAATTAAAAAAAATGAATCAATCTTCAGATATAGATATTAATGACCTCTTAGCTTGGACTCTTCTATTAATTAATAATTTCTCAGGAGTTGAAATTCATACCATTTATGTGATGAAAGTGGCTTATTTCTCCAAATATTACACCATTCTCAATAATTTTACGATCATGGCAATTCTTCAAATAAAAAATTAAATTCTTCAAGGCTATGTAGTTGCGGAAAGTTTCAAGTATATTTGCCATCTGAATTTATTCGCAAAGTATAGGTCACTTGTAGGCTTGTAGTAATCTAATCATTGACATTTTGAATGCAAATATTGATAGCTAAGGCGGGGGCGCATGGCTTTATGATCATGTCATTCTTATAGGAAAAAAGATAAATGAGTACCAACAAGGCGTGTGGGTCAAAAATCTTAGCAAATCTTTAGCTATAGGTAGAGTTGTAGCTTCAAAATTTGATGAGAATCCAGAAACATGTCTTCTTGTTCTCCATTTTCATGATTTTGGGTCTATGGTTTTTTAAAGGTACACGTTCCTAAGTTGAAGATAAAAACACTAAGAAAGAGTGGGGTGAGCGATGATGTGACCGCAATTTAGGTAAAGCATTCGTTGGTGGCCAAAATGCAAGTATTTTTTTTTTGGAATAAATCGACAATGTCTCTGGTAAAAGATTTACGGTCTTTTAAAAATCTTAGCTGCACCTAGTCAGTTTCGAATTGCTCAAATTCAAATGCATACCAGGAATTCAGTAAGGAGAGAATCACGATTTTGTAACGAAGGTTAAAGAGTTGATGTAGTGTCAAATATAATAATGCTGTCAGATCCTTACCAAACAAATTTCAATTTTAGGTGTTGTAATTTTTGTAATACTTCACTAAGATTAAGGTATTATGGTCACTTTATTTCAATAATTTATTATTCCACCTTTCTTTGATCTCTTAAATCTACGTTCATTTTAAAACTTTATTAAATTAGTGATGAAGTTCATTATGTCCCCTTTAATTATCTCCATTAGTTAAAAACTACGTAACTAATAAGCCAAATCAACCAAAAACCTCCCATCTATTGTTATTGGTCATTTCATATAAGCAATCAAACATGATTTTGTGAAGGTTTTCAGGAAAAAAAAGAAATAAAGAAAAATGTGATTTATGTTGAGTCAGAGTGGGGCATATATTCCATCTAGTAATTGGTTACGAGAAAGAATGCAACGAGAGCCACCAACTTCATTCAATTCATTGAAAAGTAAATGCATGAACCAAGCAATATACAACGTGTATAACGAAATGAAGATTTGATGTTAACATTAAACGTATTGGTTAATTATCTGATGATATTGCCAAATTCTTGGATTAATGCATTTTGAAGCTCTTTGATTAGCTACTTAGTCCCAACTTTTCTTTCTATTATGCTTAGTTATTTTAATTTTAGGTTAGACCAATGATATTATGGGAACTTGTAAAGACGACCACAAGGAGACAAACTTACTGGTTTTCGGGTAGGATTTTGGTGAAAGGCTCACTCCAAACCTGCAAATGAGGGAAGAGAGTGTTAGAGGAGGTGCCAGTGTGAAAGTTAGTAGCACTCCAATGTAAGTCAGTGAGGGATATTGGGTTTCTCAAAAATCATAATTCAAGGTTGAAGATGAGTCTTTTTTATGTATTTAGTGACCTTATCTTTAGAGTTAACCTTACGTTATATATTGGGAGTGCCCATGAGAATATTCTTACGTCTTTTTGGACAAGTGGTGAATCATATATGCTATTTCTCCCTCCAGTAGGGCAATTGCATAATCTTTTGGTAGGTTGGACACTGGGCAAGTTTAGAAGGAAGTACTTCCTTTTAGGCACGTGACTTGTCCTTGTTGAGCAATGGATAACTCCCTTTTATCGTCTCTTTTTGAATAAGATAATAAAATTAAGAGAGTACTTGAATTTATTGGTGCAGGTACTATTTATATTCAGCTATGCCCTCTTTTCTCGATTTAATAGATGTTAGAATGATATTTCTTATGATTGTTGAGGTGATCTAAGTGAGACCTTCTCGCTCTGATGTGTCATGAGTTTTGCGGAGGCATTATCTTAATCATAGTGTTCCCTTAAAGAAATGTGGCAATTTTGGATATCATCGAAAAAAATTTCTGACTTTACTAGGTTTGTAAGTAGGGGCGAGCATGTAATTAGTGGGAGCTGTAGCCCCAGCTGGCTAAAAAAAATCTAAAAATAAAGAAAATTATTTAAGATTTTTAATTAGCTCTCCTTAAATCTATTAAAATTGACCCCACAAAATTTATAAATTCACAAAATTTAAACTTTAACTTTTAGAATTATAAAAGCCTACATTATAATTAAAAATAATTATAGGTCATCACCACAAATATTTTTTTATTTTCAAAAATACATCAAGAACAATTATAAATGTATTAACAAATATTTTATACATTCAAAATTTTTTAATTTTAAAATTTTATTATTACATAATCTAACCTCTGATAATTTATTTTTCTAAATTCGCCACTATTTATGAAATGACTGTTGTTCACTTTTGGAGCTATTCCCATTTCTTGTATATAGAGGGCATCTTGGCAACTTATGTTTCAATGTACATGTCATGCTCTTTTTGTTCAACCCAAATTTTATGTCCAACATTAACAAAAGCATAATAAATTAATAACTAAAGTATTTGATAAACTCTTAATTTTATAAGATGATTAATCATGCACTGAGGGATGGCAAAAAGATCCAAGTTTGGTCCAAATTCGTAAAGATTTGGATTCAGAAAAATCTATATTCACATATTAAAAAATATGGGTCCAGATACTAACTTGTAGAGTCCATATACATCCGAATATTTGATTTTTCGGATGGAATTAATTTTTAATTAAATTATTTATTAAATAAAAATATATAAATTAAATGAAAAAACATAATAGAATTAATTAACAAATATATAAGTGAAGCTAAAGTAATATATATATATTGGGATCCACATTATTTTATGTGGATTTGTAGTGTTTTTAAAATTTTATTTGTGGATTTGTGGGAGTGTTAGATTTAGATTTATGATATTATTGATATTTGATTTATGTTGTGATATTTTTGTTTGTAAATTTATGGTGTTGTATGTTATTCTAAGTATTGAATTGTTGATTGTTAATTATGATTGGATTTTATTTGATATTATTAGGTGAATTGTTGAATTTTTAATTTATGTGGATTCATATATCTTAATATCCACCTGTAATTTATGTGGGTATCACCTGCGTCCAGATCCGCATAGAAGCGTGGTTGAGGGGTGTAGCTTGGCTTGTTAGAAGGTTTTTTATTACAAAATCTAGCATGTTTAACTCAAAGAATAATTAAAGTTCAATAGTTACCCCAATCAAATGACGTTGTCAAATCAATTAGTGAATCAGTTAAATAATCGTGTGGATGCATCAAATATACAGTTGTTACTTTTGTATCTAATACTTGATTTTAGTCAAAATAATTGTCTTTATTATATGCAATACATTGAAACAAGTAAGATCATTTCTCATCATCCCACTTTCAAGTAGATAAGCCAACTTTGTTGTCAATTATGCCTTTTGATATATTGGGAATTTGTCCAATTCCTAATCGTCAAACTGTACATATCTACTAAATCCTAGAGAAAAGGAGATAAACCACCCATTAGAAATTGAAACAAAGGAAAAAGTGATATGATTGTTTGATTCTATGACAAAATAATGGATCTTATGGGTACAAGTACATTGGACGCCATGATTATTTTTTCTGCCACAAAGATCTCATATCAAAATTCCAAGAGGAGAGAGAGAGAGAGAGAGAGAGAGAGAGAGAGAGAGAGAGAGAGAGAGAGAGCAAATGCTTTGTTGTGGAAGCGCAAACATATGTATTAAGACAAATTTAGTGATATGTACAAATGATGTGAGAATCCACTTTTATTAAACAGTATGATGTTGAATTAGTCAAAATAGAATTATTAGAAAGCACCCATTTGCATCTTTTCTATCAATAATTTCCTAAAAAAAACATGTGGCGCATTCGTTCCATTACTGCTCACTATAAAAGACCATGTAGCTAGACACATTTGACCAATTGTGTTTGTGATTGATCGTAAATATTCATTTCAACATGTTGATATTATATAACAAAAATTAATAAATTATCAAGTAGAAATGCATATCGACAGTCAGTTCCATTAACAAATAGTATAAGACTTCAAGATATGATTTGCCTGGAGGCAGCGCATATACAACAAATTTTCTTCTATAAAGACATATTTTAGTCAAAATAACTTTTTTTTTATTAATTTATGAAACGTCTATGTGTATTTTATTATGTTTTTTGAAGGAACGTGTGGGGCATTTGTCCCATAAAATTGTTGGATTCCTCGTGAATTACACAAAAATTTTGAAGATACTTTATAATAAATTTCAAGTAATTTGAACGTTTTTCTATTACAATTTAAACATTCTTTGATGGCAAGAAAAATCAAAACATATTAATGAGTAGAGTTAGCAACTTTTGTCCCTAGGGATGGCAAAATATCGGGTCAGGCTCAGGTTCGGGTTTCGCCAAACCCGACCCGACCCGATCAATAAAAAATTAAAATCCGACCTTAAAAAAGTCATACATATTTTTAGTTAACCCGACCCGGATCGGCCTGACCCTACCAAAATTCTATTCTCAATGTAATTTTTTCAATTTTAATTTTCAAAATCCATAATAAAAAATACATAATAAAATTAAATTAAAAACACACAATGTAGTTTTTCAACAATTCTAACTAAATTAATTCCATAACCCAACATAAAAAAAATCTTATACAATAATATAAATAAAAACTCATAATTCAATTCCACAACCAAACTTTTTTTTTTGTAAGTCGGGTTGGGTCGGGTTGGGTTGGCTTTAAGCCCGACCCTAACCCGAAACCCGAAAATTCGGGCCAAAATCCTAATAATTAGGGTCGGGCTAATCGGGCTAAAATTCGGGCCGGGCTAAATTGCCAAACATATTTGCCCCGCACCACTGTCAAATCTATAACGAACAAATTTTGAGATGTCGCTTTAATTAGTGGTAGGTCACATATGGGGCGGAGACGAGTTTGAGTCCTTCAAGGAACTCAAATTTCTGTTATTATAAATATTTCAATCGTGGAATAGTATATGTCGATGTTTTTGGGCACATATGTTTAAGTGAGAAGACCCCTGAATTAGGGATGGTAAAATCTGGATCCGATTTCAATTTTGTTTTTTCAGTTTCAGACTTCAGTACTAAAATATTGTATCATATCAGAATTTAAGTTCAAATTTTTTTACTTCGGGTCTGGAATAGGTTAAACTCGAGAAAATCGGGGTTCCCGCAATAAATCTGGGTCACACACAAATATAAAAAAAAAGGTAAAAATATCAAAAACAAATAGACATCTAAAAAAAATCAAATACAAGTACATATTCTGAATTTCAATGTTTTAAAGTAATAAAAATTTCACAAATAGAAATTCATAATATAACATTCAGAAAATTAAAATCCATAAGTCTACAATTAAAACTTCAATATTCATAAATTTCAAGGATCAGCTTCTAGCAAAGTAATGAATGGCGACTGTTAATGGCATGATGATGATGAACATGTTGGGAAAATATGCTCTTTAAAAGCATATCTGTTTATTTAATTGTAAATATTTTTTCTGATTAATAAAATTAATGAGATATTTTATTTAAATATCTTAATTGCATTAATATTTATATTAAAGTCCATTTAATCATATTATATGTATTTATGTGATCACTATGTGGATTCACAGAAGACATAAATACAAGTTATCTTATGATTAAATAAATTTAGTTCATAGTTGATAAATAAAGTTGGGCACTTTATTTAGGTATAAACTGTAATAAGTTTATTGAATGATTTGTCTTAATCATATATGAATTTATTGATGTAGTACGACTACATTAAACAGGATCACATATGAGATTTAATTAACTTTATAATAACTGTCAGACTTATTAAATCTCATAGGCGTTGATTTTATTGTAATCTTAATCTTGAGTTAATTATGATTTCATGATTGTAATTGTCATTCCATTTGAGTTACCAATGGGCACGATACATCCTTGTGGTCAAGATTATTCGGTATCTTGGTGAGAGCAATTATGAGTATTAGAGTTATGGATTAACAATATAGAATTTATACAACACATCTCTTGATAGGTTTTCGGCACTTGATCATAAAATTCTCTTGTCAGAGTGTGTCAATATATTTAGTATGTTGAAAATGATCATTAGAGAAAACCAGTAAGGATCAAGGAATAAGATATTGATTGGACAGTTGAGATATCAATTTAATTACTGGTGTGATACAAATGATTGTACAGTAAAGAAATTAATGTGGCTTGGGACGAATTATTATTCGAGCATACAATTATGGAAGTCAGTTCTAATATTTTAGTAGAGTAGATTTGGGATTAAATAATTGGGCTAGGTTAATTACATGCCTAATTATTGTAGCCACTATTGTATGTTCCCAAATGATCTTCGGGTTAGCTCATTTAATTGACTGCACCACTGCTGGACTAATAAGTAAGATAACTAGCTATTTTGGTCAAAAGCCTAAATATATCATTTAGTGGGAGGCTTCATTTAATTAGCTTTTGTATAAGGGGCCTTATGTTATTTTACAAGGTGGGTCTCCTATTAAAAAGAAAATAATGTGGATTTTGTTTTTTGATTATTTGGAGCTTAGGGTTTTCACTAAATGGTGATATAAAAAACTTATTTTTTTTTAAAAAAAAGAGAATGCACTTTATACAGATCAGAGAAAAAGATTTTTCTCTCTATTGTTGAGAGAAAAAATTTTCTCGTGCTAGTTACTTTGGTAGTGATAAAGGTGCCCACACGTCAAGTGCAGATCGAACCTGAATCATAACCTGGAAAATCATTGGTGACAATTCATGATCTAACAAGCGTGGTGGTGACGAATCGTCATCTAGGAGCCTAAATCACTTCAACGGAAAAAGCCAAATCGGATTTTTAAGGTACGATTTTTAGATTATAAATTCTTATATATTATACGAGAGCGGTCCTTAAAAGGTTTTATAAAAATTTAGAAACGTAATTTTTCCCCAATAATTGGTATCAGAGCCCGTCTCATATTAATATATAAGAATTTCGTATAAAATTAATCTTGATATTTATGTATTAGAGTGGCACAATGTATTCAGATATATATTATTTATTTAATATATGAATAAAGCATATTTATGGTTTGTCTTAAAATTCATGGTTAGATTTTTTATTGTATTTTTCGTTTGCATCTGTAACAAGAGGGGTGGCTTTTTATCACTATAATTCCCTATTGATTTATTTTTCAGTAATAGAAATTTTGTAAGCCAAAATTGGCATAGAAAATTTGTAATTCATCACTGGAAAATGAGATCAAAGCGACAGAAGCCGGAATTTTTTCAGCGGCGGCCACCAACCAGCAACAAAAAAACACGCGCGCAGCAACAACGCATAGCAGCCAGCGCGTGCGGCCAGCTAGCTAGCAGTGCACGTTGCACGCACAACAAGCAGGCAGCAAGCACTGGCGCACGCAGCACGCGCAGCTGCAACGTGCGCTGGCCAGCATGGCTACTGGCGCACGCTACACATGCAGTAGAAGCGTACGTCAGGTTTGCTCAACTTCCTGTGACGCGGTGATGGTGGTTCCTCGTCGGAGATGTGATGGAGACCAGCCAATATCTCTGAACAACGACGGTTGATCGGGAATAGTAGCTACTGCTTTGTGGAAATGGCGGCTAGGGAAAAAGAGGAAAAGAAAAATGTGATTTCAGGGTTTTATGGTTTTTATTATGGAGCTCCCTCTAGTTTTATATTTTTTCTTGTGGGCAGAAAATGTTATTTTTTTGCATTTAAGTTCAAACATAATTTTGGGCTTAATCAATCCTAGTTTTAGGCCGAATTTCAATTGGGCTTAATGGATTAAAATGCATAGATAAAATTGAATATATTAAATTTATTTTTGGTCTAAAAAAATTTATTTTAATAATTTTTTAATTATTTATTTATTTCCTTTAAAAATTAAAATTGGACCAATTATAAATTTAAAAGCATAATTTCCCCTAATTCATTGACAAAGGCAAGGTTATGGAAAATGGACATTGACAAGAAGTCCAATGAAGATTAAGCTTAGAGTTAATGTATTTTTTATTATTAGGAAAGCCATAAATTAAGATTTTTTAATTGTTTTTCTATATGTTATGTTTTGGATATAACATGCCATGATAACATGTCATATAGAATAGGTAGTGCCACTCTATACATAATGATACATGTCATTCATTAATTATGAATTTCATTATATTGTTTGAAATTTGTCTATGTTTAATAATATTGGATATCATCTAGATAATATTATAGGAAGCATGCAATTAACAATATGTATGTTTTAAAAAGGAAAAATCAATTTTAAAATATTGAACGGGAGAGGGAAAATTCAAGATAATTTTTCCCACAGGCTCCATTTTCAGTTTAATAATAAAATTATATATATCTCTCAACTTCATGATATGATGATGCCCTCTACGGAGGGTATATATATTAGATATTTTATTTGACGAACTTCTTCAAAGATAAAATTGAAATATTTTTCAATCAATTGTTCGCCCCAACGGTGACTATTAATATGAAAAATACGTAGATTGAAACAATGGTTATACACTCAACTAAAATTTGTTATTAACCTTCCCAACGAAGCTCTGTTAACAAATTAAGGCCAAAAAAAATAATGATAATTATTTATCATGTCACTACATGAAAATAAATAATCTAATGTATAATTGGGTCTAGTAAGTGTAGACATGACTTCCCCAACGGATAGCTTGTCAAAGCAGTACTAGATTATCGTTACAATAAATTAAAATGCATTTATGATTTTTTTTATTTTTGTCATTTATTGTGAATATTGTTTTAAAGTATTTATGCATGCTTATTTTGTTTTGTTTTTCAGAAAATGTCTTCCATCAACCCATTATTAATTATCCTTGTTAAAAATAAACTCACTGGCAAAAATTATTTAGATTAGAAACACAATCTATTTAATATTCTCACTGCTAAGGGAAGCAAATATGTGTTGACCTAGTTTTGCCCTCCTGAACCATCATTATACGATTATAGAAATCAGAGGGAGCCTTATAAGAAATGGTGCGAAGCTAACAAAATGGCTAAGCGCTATATATTGGCTTCGATTTCTGTAGAACTGCATAAGAAACATCGAAGAATGGAAACAACCACTAAAATTATGGCTAATCTTCACCAGATGTTTAGGCAAAATACACATTTTGTCAGAGAAGCAGAATTAAAACGTATTACGGATACTAAGATGGAAGAGTGCACAAAAGTTCGTGATCATGTCCTCAAAATGATGAACTATTTGAATGAGGTAGAGATTCATGTTGTTCAAATCAATGATAAATCAAATATTAACATGGTGATTGAATTTTTACCTGATACATTCAAAGAGTTTAAGATCAGCTATATCTTAAACAATAAAGATATGACCTTAATTGAATTAATGCACGAACTACATGCTATAGAAGAATTTTATCATAACAGAAAACTTCCTGAAAAATGATTCTCTTCAAGACTTAAGTCGAAACACAAGAATGAGCAAGTAAGAGTTGGGATCGACAAACTATCCACTAAAAGAAGTGGCAAGCCAAAAGGCAAGTGTTATAAATGTGGACAAAAGGTTCACTGGAAGAAAGATTGTCCTAAGATTATTAAAATCAGGTATAGAAAATCTTTAAGCTTCTTAATTAGTTCAAATTTTTATTGATTCATACAATAAAGAATTATGAGATAACTAATCTTATTTGTACTTTATTTATTTGTTTTTCAGGAAACCAAGAGATTAAGTGAAGAAAGCTTCAAACAGCAGTTGAGGACATGCTAGGTTATATCAATTGAAAGACTAGATCAATTTTACAAGACTTTAGTTTTGATATTTATCTTTATTTTTTCAAATATTAGAGGAATTTAATTTTGGTGGCTTATTTTAATAAAACAGGAGTACACTGTTATTTTTGGATCCTTTGTTTATTACTTATTTTGGTTATTTATAAAGACAATTTATATCATAGAAGTACATTGATCTATTCAAAGTAAGATATAATGATAAAAAAGTATATGCATTTATCTAAGAAAAGAAATGTTTCTTCTAACCAAAAATCACCTCTGATATTTATGCTTAAGTCATATAAACTATAATAAGATTTTAAGAAAATGATTAATGTAGACTTGTTGGCCTATTAAGATTGATCATTGTAACTCAATAAATCTTATTTAGAAAAGTAATATGACAAGGATGTTCTTTTTGAGCTAAAAGCATAACATTGTATTTGATGATATAGCACATACAACTTATACGGACTAATCAGTTTACATGTTATAAGAGGTAATGAGTATTCTATCAATCTTGTTGATGAATATTCATTTTAATTTATTTTTGTCTAAATGCATCATGATTCCATTGCTTTTGAAATTCAAAAGAATACGTGGATAAGACAAAAGTAATTAGACAGGAACATAAAAAAACTTCGATATGATCGAAACAAAGAATATCCCTATGGAGAATTCTAGCACTATTTGGTTGTCAATGAACACTATGATATAATAGTGTAATTAAATGGAGAAACAAGATTCTTTTGGATAAGACAAGATATATACTAAGTGATTTATCATTTACCTTTTTAATTCCAAATACTAGTATTTGAAACTACAAAGTTTATTGAACTTAATTTCATCTATCTCGTTGTCTACTACTCCAAGAAATTATGAAAAAATCACAAATATGGTTTGAGACACATTCGTATTTGGAGTTTACTAGTATTTCTTCTAGAATCGGAGATAGAGAATATGGATTCGTGTTCAGAAGCTTACATGTTTTAAGTATCTTAAAGGAATAAGAGAAAGTCTGAATTATAGTCCTCAAGATAGGAATGTATTTATAGAAATATTCTTTATTGTCTTTGAGAAAGACTATATAATGATTTGTAACCTAAGACTAAGGTAAAACTAGAGAAATAAAAGAAATCAGATTGATGTTCAACTTCAACACCTGTTATAGAACAAGAAGAACAACAACAACCAGTTGATTAGCATAGGATTATCCTTGAATAACCATCACTTTTAGAACCTCGTCGTAGTGGGAGGGTAACAAGGTTACCTGCGAGATACATGCTTTTGGGAGAAACCTATACGGCTATTTCAGATAAACATGTACAAGATTCCACTAGTTACAACGAAGCTCTAATAGATAAAGATGTTGAATTTTGAAAATGGCCATGAATCAAGAAATAGAATCTATGTATTCCAATAAAGTCTGAGAACTTGTAGAGGCACCAAAGGGGATAAAACCTATAGGGCGCAAGTGGATCTACAAGAGAAAAAGATGAGTAGACGGAAGGGTGGAAACATTTAAAGCAAGATTAATAGCCGAAGGGTTTACTCAGAAAGAATGAATAAAAAATGAGGAAACTTTTTCTCCGGTTGCTATGCTTAAATCCATCAGAATTCTGCTCTCCAAGGCTGCAATGTTAGATTATGAAATTTGGCAAATGGATGTCGAGACTGTCTTTCTTAATAAGCAATCAGACATTTTGAAGAAAACATCTACATGCAGCAACCAGATGGATTTATACAAAAAAGACTAAGAACACATGGTATGTAAGTTGCAGAGATCCATTTATGGATTGAAGTAAGCATCCCGATCATGGAACATCAGATTTGATCAAGCGATTAAATCATTTGGATTCATTCAGAACATTGAAGAACCATGTGTGTACAAGAAAATTGAAGGAAAATTTATAGCCTTTCTAGTTCTTTGTGTAGATAATATTCTCCTGATTGGAAACGATATAAGAGTATTGACTACAATAAAGATTTGATTAGCAAAATAATTTGATATGAAAAACCTGGCAGAGATAAGTTATATTCTTGGTATCAAGTTACTATGATACCGGAAGAATAAAACTTCAGTCTTGTCTCAAGTGTTCTATATCGATAAGATATTGGCTAGATTTAGCATAAAAAATTCCAAGACTGGTTTATTACCATTCAGACATGGAATTACATTCTCTAAGGATCAATCACCTATAACATCTGAAGAGATAGAGAGAATGAGACGAGTTCCCTATGCAGAAGTTGTGGGAAGTCTCATGTATGCCATGCTTTGCACTGAGCCAGACATCTGTTTTGTGATAGGGATGGTTAGCAGATATCAATTTAATCCTAGACCTCAATACTGGACTGTAATCAAGCATTTAATTATATATCTGAAAAGAACTAAAAATTATATGCTTGTGTATTCTGGTGATGAACTCATTCCAGTGGTTTATATTGATTCTGACTTTATGTCAGATAAGAATTCTAGAAAATCTACTTCCGGCTATGTATTTACATTAGGAAGTGGAGCTATTAGTTGGATGAGTATGAAACAATCATGTATCACAGACTTAATAACTAAAGTTGAATATGTGGCTACATCTGAAGCTGCAAAAGAAGCTATATGGCTCCGCAATTTCCCACGAAATCTTGAGGTGGTACATGTTGTAATTGCACTCCTTAAACTATTTTGTGATAATAATGGTGCGGTAGTGCAATCTAAGGAACCAATGAATCATAAGAAACAAAACATATTGACAGGAAGTATCATCTTATAAGGGAATAGTGTAGAAATGTTATATGACAGTACCCCAAATGGCATTAGATGCTAAATGACAGATCTTATTACAATGGCCATTAGTGGGAAACCTTTATAACCTGCACTTAAAGTCCTAGAGCATTAGCAATATGCTAGATATGCTTTGAGAGCTAGTGGGAGATTTTTGGAAAAATATGCTCTTTAAAAGCATATGTGTTTATATAATTGTAAATATTTTTTCTTATTAATAAAATTAATGAGGTATTTTATTCAAATATCTTAATTGCATTAATATTTGTATTAAAATCCATTTAATCATATTATATGTATTTATGTGATCACTATGTGGATTCACAAAAGATATAAATACAAGTTGGGCACTTTATTTAGGTATAAACTGTAATAAATTCATTGAATGTTTTGTCTTAATCATGTATGAATTTATTGATGTAGTACGACTATATTGAACAGGGTCACATATGAGATTTAATTAACTTTGTAATAACTGTCAGGCTTATTAAATCTCATAGGCGTTGATTTTACTGTAATCTTAATCTTGAGTTAATTATGATTTCATGATTGTAATTGTTATTCCATTTGAGTTACCAATGGACACGACACATCCTTGTGGTCAAGATTACCTGGTATCTTGGTGGAAGCAATTATGAGTATTAGATTTATGGATTAACAATATAGAATTTGTACAATACATCTCTTGATAGTTTTTCACCACTTGATCATAAAATTCTTTGGCTAGAGTGTGTCAACATATTTAATATGTTGAAAATGATCATTAGAGAAAACCAGTAAGAATCAAGGAATAAGATGTTATTAAATTGATTGGACAGTTGAGATATCAATTTAATTACCGATGTGGTACAAAAGATTATGCAGTAAAGAAATCAATGTGGCTTGGGACGAATTATTATTCGAGCATACAATTATAGAAGTCGGTTTCAATCTTTTAGTGGAGTAGATTTGGAATTAAATAATTGGGTTAGTTTAATTACAGACTTAATTATGTAGCCACTATTGTATATTCCCAAATGATCCCCGAGTTAGCTCATTTAATTTATTGCACCACTACTAGACTAATAAGTAAGATAACTAGCTATTTTGGTCAAAAGTCTAAATATTATTTAGTGGGAGTCTCCATTTAATTAGTTTTTGTGTAAGGGACCTTATGTTATTTTACAAGGCAGGTCCCTTATTGAAAAGGAAAATAATGTGGGTTTTGTTTTTTGATTATTTGGAGCCTAGGGTTTTCACTAAAAGGTAATATAAAAGGCTTATATTCTCTAAAGAAAAAAAGAGAAGCCACTTTATACAGATCAGAGAAAAAGATTTTTCTCTCTATTGTTGAGAGAAAATTTTCTCGTGTTAATTGCTTTGGTAGTGATAAAGGCGCCCACACGTCAAGTGCAGATCGAACCTGAGTCATAACTTGAAAAATCATTGATGACAGTTCTTGATCTAACAAGCGTAGTGGTGACGGATCGTGATCTAGGAGCCTAAATCACTTCAACAGAAAAAGTCAAATCGGATTTTCAAGGTACGATTTCTAGATTAGAAATTTTTATATATTATATGAGAACGGTCCTTAAAAAGTTTTATAAAAATTTAAAAACCTAATTTTTCCCCCAACAGAACATAGCATCACAACCGCGATTGCAATTGCGAAGGTAGACAAATAGTGGCCAAAACCTGTGACACAACTAGAGAAACGGAGGCTATAATGATGATGAACATGAACATCGAAGGTGGTGAAAGCGATGATGAGTGATGAAAATGATTTGATGAAGAGATAAGTGGAAGAGAAAGGAAAAAAAATGGCTTTGGAAGAGAAGAGCTTAAGAGAGAGTAAAAGAATAGGTTTTGAGGAGAAGAGCTGAATAGAGAAGAAAAGAACGGCTTTGGCAGCACTGTGAGTGTGAATTAGAGCATGGGCATTATTTTCTAATCTATACCAAAAAATTTTAAAAATAATATTAAAATAAAGATATTGAGGTCCAGATTTTAGATATGTGGGTTCTTTTAAACGCGGGCCTAAACCCGAATACGTCCAGGTTGATAAAATTACATCTAAATACCATATTTACTTTAATCCAATAAAACTTGAATCGGCCCGGATTCATCTAGGTCTAGATTAAATTGTTATTCCTACCCCAAACTATTCATAATTGTTAAAATTTAAATTTTAACTAAAAAAATGCTACACACACTTTTAATTTATTATTTTAGTCTACCAATAGCCGTTGATCTCGCATGGAACTGGTTGGAATCACGTCATCGATCTTCTTCAGCACCAACAGTAGTAGTTGATCGTCAGCCACACGTCAATGTTGTTGGAAACGTCAAACTAGCAATGACAGCAATTAATCGTGACTCAAGCAAACCACCACCAACAATAGCTCTTTGATCTCATTGCTACAATCGTTGATTGCCAATTATGAGAATGATGATGTTGATTATCGTTGTCGTCGTCGTCGTCGTCGTCATTATTGTTTCTTGAACAATAACAATCACAATTATTATAATAAATAATAATGATAATAAGGACAATTATTAATTTAGGGCATTCTAATAATTTTTAACAATCTATTTCGATACTATGGTAAAGTAAATATATCAATAAAAATACAACTTATTCCGGTTCTGATTTATTTAGTTCAAGTAAATATTTTATTCTCATTCTCATTTTATCTCATTCTGATTCCAACATATTTTACTTCCAACTCATTCTGATTATTGATCGGTAAATGTACCATTATTTGTTTTAAGAACTCCAAATATAAAAGCTGTTAATAGTTAGTTGAATAATTTTGGGAAAGACCCAAGTTGGTTGCAGCAGGCTTCTGAAAGTCTTCTGATTCGGAGTCTAACAAGGAGTTTGAAATAGTACTGAATGCACTCTGTCTGCTTCTAACTGCACCTACAAAAGGCTTGGGCACTCAAAGATGGAGTGCATCGAACAACATTTATATTTGGCAAATGACAAGTGAGGCAACCATAAACAAAATTGAAGCTTCTAATTACAAGTCACAAGCAAGAAAATGCCCAACTCCACTTCAAGCACCAAGCTAGTATATAATTACCGTAAGTGAATAACACTCCAAGGCTATGTTTAGAAGCTATGATTAAGAGTAGGATTAGATTAATTATTTATCTTATATTGGACAAGCTTTACTTGGGATTAGATTAGGGGACTAAATTTGAATTTAATCTTAAAATCAGAGATCAGCAATCCCAATTTACACATGGATCTAATTAGGATTAATTTTAAAAATAATTATCTATTTAATTAACTATCATTTGTAAACCTAATGTAATATTTAATTTGATAATCATTAAATTAAAATTATCATGAAAATTAATAACCAATAATCGGTTGCTTTTATACATATTATTTGCCAACTTTTTGCTAAAATAAAATATATTTAATATATGTAATAAAAAATAAATTAAATATTTCATAATTTAATTTAATCTAATTAACTTATATTTGTTTATTATAATTATGACTACCTAATAGCTAATTTTCTATGCATTTAATTTTTTATTAATTGTCTTTAAAAGTAAGTTTAATAAACATTTTATCATTAAACATTTATGAATAGTTCATATTTATATATAAATGTCGATTTAAATGCTATTTAATTTCATTCAAATATAATTTGCCATAATTCAATCCGATATTGTACAAAACATAAAATAGTATTATGTAGTCCACTTTAATCCAATCAAATCTAATTAAGTCAAACCCTAATAATTAGTCTAATATAATCTTGTATGTCAAAAGTAGCCTACCATCTCATAAAGTCATAATGCGAGAACTATTCTAATAAATGTATTACTTATTAGTTTTCTAGTTCTAATAATTAGTCAATTTGGCTGTGTATGAGAAACTGAACCATTTCAAGATTAAAATTGAACACCCAATTGACGAAAAATTGATCTTAGTCTTTAAATATTATGAATAAAAACTCCCAAGTTAACATAGTTGACTTAGTTTATACTTGTAGATTCTATACTCTTGTTTGTTTTAAAGAATCACAAACCGACTCAAGCAGGCCACCAATAAAAAATTTACACAAGACCGAAAATGGGCAGTTTCTATCACAACACCACATAAAGACCAAACAATGCTTTTTAAAAGCCAGAGGCAAGCAAGGGCATAAGCACAGGAAAAATGATGAGAATGCTTTAAAAAAAATCTTCTTTTAACTATCAAAAAAATCTTATTTAAGCTATCAAACTAACAATACAATTTTTTGAGACTACGCTGAGGAAAAAACAAGGAAATGCAAATTAAATTTTAAGTAACTTCTCTCTCATTCCCCCATATAAAATGGACTAAAACTTTTGAAACTTTCAAACCCTAAACCTCAAAAAAAAAAAAGTGATGGCAAAGAAAAGGGATTCTTGATGTAAAATTTAGCTCAATGTATAATACTTGATTTGTATTATAAACATTTTTTATATTAAGTTTGGTAGCTCATTTTCTCCTTGAGTCAAGTATCTCAAATTATATATCTTCTCATGAAAAATAGTTATACAAAAACAACAATGGTTAAATAATGTCAACTGCCTTCAAGCATTTAAGTTAGTTATTTGTTGTTCAATTTTTAGAGAGAGATTCTAGATTAAGATGGACACCAGTTAAGCATCTTTTTTTTTTTTCTTACCTCTTAATAAAGGAGGTCTTGGGCTTACACGGGCAAATTGAGACTTCGTGAGGTTATTTGACACATAACATTTTGCTTGTGACAAGTGTCAACAAGGCTCATGCATAGAGAGTTAAAAGACATATATTAGTATGTGTCAATACTTACTCATGATAAGTATTATTTTGACACTTGTCTTTGTGTTCTTCATTGATATCCAATGAGATTAAGCTTGACTCTTGATTTCTCACAAATAAAATAGGTTTTGTGGCATTTCATCCGTAAGCTTTCCATAAAATTTTGCTCATAAGATATTTTTAGAATGGTTTTAAATATTGAGAATAAATGTCATTGGGCAATTTATTGATACTTGCCCTTATGCACTCTACTTAGAATAATATTCTAAGTACTTAGTGTCATTTTTTATAAGAATGTTCTATATACTTAAAGAAATTTAAAGTAAACCATCTAAAGGTGAGTATGGACTAAACACCAAAGGAGTGATTCTACAAAAATGTCCTTAAACCATGCTCTCCAAGAATACCCTAAGGCCATGTTTGCTTGGGGGTAGAGAAGTGAGGAGAGGAAAAGAATTTAATTTCTTTTTACTTTCCGTTGTTTAGTTGGACTAAGTTTAAAGGAATTGAATTTCTATTGAAATTTAATTTCCATCAATTTGAAGAATTTGTATTCCTTATCAAAGACTAAGGATTTCAAATTCCGTATCTATTTAGACACAAAAATTCCAATATTATCCTCTAAACAAAATCAATTAAAAATAAATGAAAGTACAAATAATTTATATTTATTTCATTAAATTAATAGGATAAACTTATTTGATAAAAGAAAAAATAGTGAAGTGACTCGCCGGAAAATCACCGGAGACGTGCTTTACCATCAAAACCGGTACCAATAGAATTCTCATGAGCCGATCTACAACTCTACGGGGTTAGAAATGCTAATATACATTGTTATTTATCTCAAGTCTTGTTTCAAAATTAACATTTCCAATGAGTAAATTGTCCATTTCTGAGCATTATTATGCATTTAACGCAATGAAAAATGGCGGTAAACGGTACTTATCAATGGCGGTCAACAGTGGTCAACAACGGTCAACGAATGTCAACGGCGGTCAACGTGACAACTGATCATGGCCAAAGGCTGTAATTTTTAAAAAATAAATTTTTATTTAATTAAGTAATTTTTAGATTAAATAATTCATATTTTTATTATGTTTTAATTTATTAACAATATTAACATTAAAGATATTGGGTATATTTGTCTAAATAAAAATATATAATTTCTTTTCCTTTCAAAATTTATGTGAAACTAAATAATAACAATTAATTTTTGCACTCTTTTCCTTTCATCACCTCTCCATTCCTTTCCTCTTTTTTTTTCTCCTCTCCTCCCCTTTTTTAAAACCAAACATGATGCAGCGGAAGTTTAATGTTCAAAAAATTCTATTGATTCTAGAGAATATCGGAACAAAAGAACAACTAAATTCACGTTGATTCAAAAGAATACCGCGAATTTAGAGATTAAGACTCGTTGATTCCACAGAATACCGAGAATTAATTGTTCAAATACTCACAAAGAGATTTGAAAATTAAAATATTATTAAACTCAAAATTCTCTACTTGTAAAAGCTACAAAAGACACTTATTTATACTAACTAAGAGACTTATCCTAATTTGATTAGAAAACCTATTTTAATATGACTTATACCTAAATTAGAAATATTACTCAAATAAGAAATGCCTAAACAATAAGACTCTAAATAGAAACAAAATTAAACTATAATATAAATTAATTAAAATATTCTTAAATATTATACATTTAAATATAATTAAGATATCTTCAATTTCTTGCTCTGCATCATTCCTGCCAGGCTGGAGAAAATTCATCCTCGAATTTTGTATATTGTAGTTTGCAAGAATATCTTCATGTGCATAAGGATTAATTTTTAAAACAGAGCTTCAACATAGACGACGATCTTTAAATTTTCCAACTTTTGTAATAATGTCCATCCAATCACTCCAATGGCGTAAAATAAATTCTTCTATCAACAACTTCTCCAATAATGTCTTCTCGTATTGTTCGTGTCAAACTTCAACATAGTTGAGGAAAAACAATTTCTTCTCATAGTCCACTAACTGTTGAAAAATATCAGAACTCTTTTTGTCTTCTTTCGGCAAATCAAGGGAACAATAAGAGATTGTATCAACAACTATCTCTCTCTCCTCCACCAGATCAAAAGATGCATGAACAATTGCCTCTTCTCGTCCCATAATATCAAGATACTCATCAAATTTCGGCGATTGATCCAAATCAATGTCTTTGTGTTGAGGATTTGTTGTAGACATGAATTGCCAATTAATATTCTCCTCGGAAGGAATAATATTGTTGAAAGGAACAAAGTTACCATTTTCCCCATTATCTTTATAACATACATCATCGTGAACAACTTCATCAAATCCATATGCATGCTTTATGGTAAAGAGTTTCTATCTCGAATTTTCTCTAAATCTTACGAAATTGAATGCAAAATCCTCCACATCTGAACTAAAACATCTCTTAAGATGAAATCTTCACGTCGATGTTGTGATTTCATGATATAATTTTTTTCTTTTTTTTTCTATGCTTTTTTGGTGTTGTTCGGGGGTTTTTTTTTCAAAAAAAACTAAACGAAAAAAAGGAAAAAAAGGAAAGGTTTCGTGGTAGATGGAGCTGGATTGGTGAGACCCGGTTTTAGCTCTGATACCAAACTGATGCAGCGGAAGTTAATGTTCAAAATATTCTGTTGATTCTAGAGAATACCGGAACAAAAGAACAACTAAATTCACGTTGATTCAAAAGAATATCGCGAATTTAAAGATTAAGACTCATTGATTCCACAGAATACCGAGAATTAATTGTTCAAATACTCACAAAGAGATTTGAAAATTCAAATATTATTAAACTTAAAATTCTCTACTTATAAAAACTACAAAAAACACTTATTTATACTAACTAAGAGAGTTATCCTAATTTGATTAGAAAACCTATTTTAATAAGACTTATACCTAAATTAGGAATATTACTCAAATAAAAATGCCTAAACAATAAGACTCTAAATAGAAAACTAAATTAAACTATAATACAAATTAATTAAATTATTTTTAAATATTATATATTTAAATATAATTAAGATTTCTTCAATTTCTTACTTTGCATCAAAACACCACCCAATTACTTAGAAAATATTATGAGCAAAGCACCTACAGGTGAGTATCAACTACCTATACGTGAGTATCGACTCAAGGCCAAAGGATAAGATTCTACAAAAATGCCTTAAGTTCAAAAATATCGTAACTAAAGTGCCTAAAAACAAGTATCAAGAAGATACCTATGAGCGTGATTCCTAATACATAGAAATATTCTAAGAAAAATGTCTGCAAGAAAAATTCTATAGAAAACGCTTATTTATCCTTTCTATGATAAATCAACTCAAGGGCCAAAGTCAAATCAAACCCAAGCCATTGAAGATCGAAAAAGAACATAATAACCCAAAAATTATAGGACAACTATTTAAATTATACTTGTTATAAGCAAGTATTAACGCATACTAATACGTGTCTTTATGCATGCGCTTTATTGACATTTATCATAAAGCTAATGCCGCATGTAAAATAACTTGTCCAAGTCAAGTCTCAAGTTGTCTATAAGGCCAAGACCTCTGTCATTTGAAAGGTAAGTTAAAAATATGTACTAAAATGTTGCTCATCTCACTTTACAGTCTCTGTCTATAAATTGAATTAAAATACAATGACTTAACCATCAAAGGTTATTATTGCCCACAACAATGCCCTATGACCATTGTTTCTTTTACAAAGTAATTGACTACAAAGAGAAAATGAACCACAAAGTTTGATATAGAAAAAGAAAAAAAGTCCAAAATACGAATTAGTTACCATACGTCAAAATAAATTTTCCATCAACAAGGTCAAACGGTATGAAAGACACAGAACAAAGGTACAAAACACTTCCAGGCCAATTACAAATTCATAAACTCTGTTAAAAAAAAATCGTAAAGAATGGAGAATGCATCCCTCACCTTCGCCATGTTCGTCTCTCTTTCGTAGTATATCTAAGACACAAAAGGTTATATTCTTCCTCTCTTTTCCTCTAGCAATTAATCACCCAACAGCTACAAGTAAAAACAGATATAAACACCAACATACATGAAATTCCACAAAATATAAATGCGCACACAATTTCCGCATGAAGACATTTTAACACTGTCATAAACTGTATAGACATTGTTAGGTAACATGACGAAGTGGGCAAATGCAAACAAATTTATTCACAAATTCATTTACTATTCACGACAGAGTAGAAAATGCATCCATTATTAGCACTAAATTAGTCTATCTTTTCAATCATCCTAGCTTTAACTTCTCTTGCAATTAATCTCCAATTCAACCCTCCCGTTTCACACTTAGACAAAGCTTCAATTCAACTAATATCCTTCTACAACACTCAAATGCTATAGTTCCACATGCATAGCTATCATAATCAACATACAAGATGTGAAAAAAAAATACAATTTCTAGCGTTTTAACACAAGCACAAACTATAATGACTTTATTAGTCATGGTTAGGAAGTAGCCAAACCTAATCACATTTATTCATTAATTGAATACAAAATTGCAAAAAGTCCATAAAAAAATTCTCATCCAAGAAACTCTGTTCATTGTCATTCATCTTCTTCATACATCTACATACATATTTGCTACAAAAACAAAACAAGTACTAAACAATTAATAATTAATTAATTAACCTTAATAATCAGCGTGATAATTGCTGTAATCATCATGTGTAGCCAACTTAAACTGAACCCTGTTCTCCAAAATTTTATTCCCGTGGCCTCACCCAATGAGCATCCACCTACACTTGCAGCCAGGGCGTCAACAACTAAATCCTTTGCCGTCAGTTTTTGATCAAATGCAAAATATCGTTAAGCTTAGAGAGCCCACAATACCCGCCAAACGGCCGTGGTGGAGGAAGAACTGAGACGTAGTAACATCCCAATGAGTATGGATTGTACGGTTGAGGTGACGAAGGAAACGGAGACTACGTGGGAGAGAAGGGTGATTCTCTGTAGTCGTGCATTTGATAAAATGGTGGAGGGGCAGAAGGGTGATAGTGGCTTGTCAGAGGGGCGAAATTGTAATGGAAAAAAACCAAGAGTGGGCATTCGTGGAGTCCCATTTTACCCTGGGGACGTCCCAAATGGCGGTCAGCACGAAGGTTCAGATCCAGTTACATCATCCAGTTAGGAGGGGCCATTGAGTGGAACCCGGAGCGTGGCGACGGCCTAATTTAGAGTTTCAGACGACACGAAATAGAAGATGTCAAGGAAAAAGATAGATTCATGGAGGGAAAAGGTTAAAGGCATGGTGAAATGCTTGCTCCATACAGGTCAGGTCAACCCGGAATGTCGGATTTGGTGGCGATGCGGTTGGTCGTGTCAACTCAGATGATGCAGTAAGGTCTCAAGACGCCGTTGTTTTTCCCAGTTGACATTTTTAAGGTTTTTGGCGGAGACTTTTGAGAGGTCGAGGTCGAGGTCCAACGGTCTTGACAGCGAAGTTCGGGTGCAACCATTTTGCAGTCGAATTACTGCGGACTGCGGATGAAGAATTCAAAATGGTTTTTGTTTCTAAGTCGGAAAAGAGAATGAACGTCATGTAATGATATTTGAACACCCTCTCTACTTCTATCTTTTTATTTCCTAAATTATTCTAAATGCACAAACACAATCATCTCAGATAATAAAAAGGGCAATATACTCCGTCAAGATAACTTAAATTTAAGGCATCTTTAAAATCAGAAATTCTATAATATATCAGACGTAATACAATTAATTAATACTAGTATGATATAAATAATTAAATTTTATATAACCATCACTTGTATGGTAATTTTTTAAAATAAATACGCACATATCATGACATTATTTTTATTATATGATTAATATAATAAATATTATAAATTCTAGATTTTTTCCTTCAAAATATCAAAATGGTCTTGGATAGTGAGAAGTCCAAGAAGAAAAATCGATAAACGAAGACTGCAATGAATCGCTTCTATTTTAAATTGTTTCTCAGTAGTCAGATTCTTAATCTATTTGATTATCAATTTCTGAAAATTAAGCAAAAAATAAATTGAATTAATATAAGAAAGTCAAGAAGTTAGGAAAATTTGCCGATGAGAAGAAGCCAGAAATCCAAGCAATCCAAAATCTTCCCTCGTCCTGTTTACATTATGATTTGTCAATTTACTTCGCAAAATAGAGTCAGTAATCGAAATCGAAATTAAAATCATGAGGCCCACCACAATTTAGGAATGAGGAATGGGAGATTTATTCCCAAGGGGGGCTTATGAATGAATCTCACATTATCAGGATTGATCATTTTGCCCTACCTTAAAATTCAAAATGCTCATTTTGTCCTAATTTATAATTTATTAATATTTTATTAATTAATATACTATGATAATAATTATTAGTATAATCATTACAATTAATTTATATATTATTATTAATTATTAATAATTATAGTTATTACTATAATTAACTAAGGGCATTTTAGTAACTTAAAACAATTCAACCTATTTTGATTCTGATTCCAAGATAAAATAAATATATCAATGGGATTCCAGCCCATTTCCATTCCAATTCTTGTAGCTTAAGTAGACAACTTATTATTATTCACATTCTAGTTCATTCCGATTTCAGCCCATCTGACTTCTGACAAGTAAATGCAGTATGAGTTGAAAAGTATGGGCTGATGAGATAAGGATGGAGGTATTTGAACCCACAAAATTTCTCAATGCATCTTTTTAAATTGAAAATTTTATTGTAAAAATATAATTTGATCAATTACTTATTTGACCTTACTCTCTCTCCCTCATCTCCTTCCCTTATCAAAATTTATCATGATACATGAAGTAAAAATTGCATTTAATAAATGAAATTATTTTTAAAAAATAACAAATTCAACCCTATTGTAATCTAAACAAAATGAAAGCATCGAATACCCATCATGTGCAAATAGAAAATAAAAGTTTCTATACCACTTTGAATCTATTAGAATTTTTTTGGGTCAAATCTCGATAGTATGAACTCTAAATAATAATATTAGATAAATATGGCGATGTTATAGTAAAAATTAAGAGAAAAATAAAGTTCATTTAGCGAGAAAAAATAAAAAACTAAAAGAGAGAAAAACTAATTCAATTTTAATCAACTGTAATTTATAATTTTTGAGAATTAATGAATTAAAATAAGTTAAAATTTGGTGATTATCTTAATTTAAAAAAAATCCATATTGAAAAGAAATTAGTATGTTCAAATAGCTATACCTTTCTCATCAATTTGGTTGGAATGATGATTTTGCGCTTTAGCCACATTTAATCAGTGCTTGGGCCAATAAGGGCAAGTTCAATGATCCGTAGAAATATTCGGTGAGCAACTTCGCTAACTATATGGATTAAGATTTATGAAGGAGCTACGCTTGTTGCTAGCTCTATGATTTAAGATTTATAAAGAAACTTGTCATATGGCATCCTCCGTTTTTTTTTTTTTTCCTTGACAATAAATACCTAGCGCAATTTTGTAACCTAACCAAGTTACACCACCTGACAATATCGATCTATCCACTGGATCCTTTACTTGTAATTAGTTAGTAATCTGAAATAAGAACTCTCTTTAGCATACATTCCATTAAGACTGTCATTCGCCCATACAAATGTATATGTATTCTGGTTTGTATACTTTTCCACTAAGTTGAGTAAATATATGTAGAATATATATATATATATATATAGATGGATGGATGAATACATATTTCTTTTAAAAGATAGAAAGATAGGCAAAATTAAAATCAATATTTACTTTTTCTAAGTAAGGTAATAAAATTAATTAAAATTATTTTAAATTTTAATTCTTTTATTAGAAGACGCAACATGCATGGCAAATAACTAATGGACACGACGCGTCAGCAGTATATTTGACAACGATATTTAAAACTGGCAGAAAAATATAAATGCAAATGTGGAACAATCTAATAGACAACAAGGCAACACTACTATGTACAAGGAAAAATGAAAAGAAATGAACACCAAAAGAAACGCGGCAACAATCCATTGGAGGAGACAGAGCAACAATACATATGTGGCAAAAAAGACTAATGGAAGCATGGCGGTGGACAAACCAATAGAAGAGAGAGTAAAGGGTATACAGAGAGAGAATCAAACTTTCTTCTCATTATATTAAAAAAAAAGTAATGATACAGCCACAAACTCTTGTATAAATTTATTTTGTATAAATTGATGTGGAATTAATTCATTACTTGAATGAAAATAAAAATAAATCATGTAGGCCAAGTGATATTTAATTCAACCAATCTTATCATGTCACATCAGTTTGTACAAAATAAATTTGTACAAGAGTTTGTGGCTCTATCATTACTCTAAAAAAAATGAGGATTGCTGTTATATTATCTTATGGATGGTTCAGATAAGAATTGGACTAAATGGTTAAAGATTAATGCAAAATCATGGCTAAGCTTAGTTGTTATTATCAAAATAAAAACCATCCGTAAAAGAAGAGAAGAAACTAAGAAAGTGCAAAAGAGCAGCACTAAGACACTAACCATAAACTGAGGGATGAATATTCTTTAACTCCATTGAAAGTGAAACATGGCCTTCACCCTTGACCTCCACGCCTTCCAATTTAACGAGCCCAAATCTGCCTTGTTTCTTCAGCGAAATTTTTTCCGGTAACGGAATCTTGGCTCTGCCAACTGCCGCAATCCCATTCGAAGTTCCAGGACGAGCTGCACTCGAATTGAATCTAATCACCTCAATGTTCAAGAACCTGTAATCCGAACGCCGCTCTATGGGTACACGAAAACTTTGTTTCCAAACGGGATCAAGAAGGCCTTTTTCAATGTGGGTGAAGCATTCTTTCCCTGGCTCCACCCAGAACACAATACAATAGTTACGCTCTTCAATTTTCACATTGCTGTACAAGTCTATGTTTTCTGCATGGTAGATTGTGCAGCTCAAGGCGACGTCGTTCGGCGAACTTGACATACTTGACATTCTCATCTTCTTTTTGTTTCTACTTGAACGGTATTTCGCTTGGTCACTGCATTCATCACTTGTTACAACCTTTCTCGCGCCTGCCTGAACAACAAGATGGTATAAATAAATGTAATAATAATGAAATTAAACGAAATTAACTTGCCTGGCCATCATGAGCGCTCATGGTATTTTGGGATGTGGAAGAATAATTAACATATAAGAAGAAGAAGAAGAAGAAGAGATCGAGGAGGAAAAGAAGGAGAAGTTGGGAGAAAGTGCGGTTTTGTGTTAAAGAGAGTTTTAATTAGGGAGTGTAATTAATAATAATTGGAAATTGGGATTTAATATGGAAAGTTGATTAATATAGAATTTAATAAGAGGAGGAAGTCTTATCAGATTAATGGATTTCTCGTTTTTTTTTCCCCTAAATTTTGCCTTGTTAATTTGCATAAAAAAACTTTGGGGGAAAAGAAAATTAAGGATTTGATATACGGACTACGGTGTTTAAAGGGATTTGAGAGAAGTAAATCCATGCTATGTTAGAAAAAATAAAAAATAAGGGATTTGAGAGAAGTAAATCCATGTTATGTTAGAAAAAATAAAAAATAAGTTGACATCGGGTGATGCTATTTTACCATAAAACCAAACTTTGAACACCTCTTATTTAATAAGTATTTTAATTAAAAAAATTACCAACATCGTTATTTACACAAGGACAATTTTAATTAACTTAGCATGCATATATACATATACATATGTGTGTGTGTATCTAGAAAAAAAAAAGAGAAATTCATCGGACTCATAAATTTCTTTCTCTTATAAGAAGGGAATATGCCAATTTGATTTGAACTTTTGATTCATGCAGTAAGAATTGAATGATTCAAAAATTATGAATCGATCAATTTTTCAGTTTGAACTAACTTGCTCGGTTCAATGAGTATGTGTGCACTTTATTTATATATGTTTATACAATAATAATTGATTGTTATAAAGTTAAATCATAAAAAAAATAACACCTACTCCCTAAAGTTTAGAAAATAATCATTTAAACCCTAAATTTTCAATAAGGACAATAAAACCCCTTTTAACTATAATATCTTTTCGCACTATTAGCCAGGGATGGCAATATAAGGGTTTGGGCCGGACTTTTTCAGACCTAGACCCCAAGTTATTGACGGCAAATCCAAACCCTCCGAAAGCACATCCATACTTAGACGGGTGAGGCTTCTGCCTAAAGGATCCGAGCCGAGCCTGGGCTTGGATAATTTTTTTAAATTAATTTTTAATACAGTTTAAAATAAGAAAAAATATAGGAACACTTAAATTAAAGATAATTAATTGATTATGCAATATATGAACACTTTCAATTTTTTATTATTCACAAAGGAGAAGATTTTTTTTTACCAAATATTCGCAGATTTAATCACACGATCTTATAATAAGAATAAGAGATCTTTCTTGATCAATCCCTTTGCCCCTCTTTATACTATATATATATATATATATATATATATATAGGTAGGGGAAAACTATGGTACCACAGTGGTACCATACCGCTATTGGATCCAACCATTGGATTCAGTCAACAGTGGTCACCAAAGCTGAATCCAATGGCTAGATTCAACTGTGGTATGGTACCACTGTAGTACCATAGCTGGACCCATATATATATAGTATAAAATACGAATGTCTGTTGGTTCCAATTGAATTGCACAAAAAAAACAAATGATGAATTGTAGGTGTAAAGTCAAAAATTTTAAAATATGTTAAATTTGTTAAATCACATAATATAAAATCAAACCAAACTAAAGTAATTCAGTTCAATTTTATACGGTTGTAAAATTTGATTCACATTCGGTTCTAGTTTTCTAAAACTAATCAGTTTTGATTCGATGCAGTTTTGGACAGACCTAAACCAAACTGGATAGTGCCCAATCGTACTTACAATTAAGGCTAATTTGAACTTTAATGGGTCAAACATGAGGCAATCTGACCCATTTGATACCTCAAAAACTGCTGTTTAATTTGATTTGCTCCTTTGGGATTTTTAATCTGTGAACGTACAAGTATCCGTGTTAAGAAATTGGTGGGTGAAGTAGACACGCAGCTAAAGTAAAATTGTAAGAAAATAAAGAACAAGTGTAAAAAAGACACCAAAAATTACGTGGTTCGGCTTTTAGCCTACGTCCACGGGCGAAGACAGAAGGAAATATTTTACTAGTGAAAAGGAGTTACAAGTATTGTAATATTTTAGCTCACTTCCCAAAACTCCAATACACCCAAACTCTCAAATCACTAGACTCTTAAAATCACTCTCTAAAGGAATGTAATATTTCTCTCTCAAATGGAATGCGCAAAACGAAATGAGATCTCTCCTCTTTTATAGCCAAAATCTTAGCTACTATTCACGTATTATTATTATTATTTTTTCTCTTGTCAAACATTTAGAGCTTCTAGATTTCGGCTTCTCATTCTCCATTCTTCTTCAAACTTGTTGCTGCCAACTTTGTTCTTCTTCTTCTTTGAATTCAAAGCCGTGTGCAGCTACCATCTTCTAGAGACAGCAGCTACAGCCAAAGTGTTTTCACAATCCGTACATTATTCATCGTCTAAAGCATCGATAATGCTGAATGGGCTCAAAAATAATAGTAAAGACAAATTTTAACTATGTTTATAATTAATTGCGTCCAAATTACATTGATATAATTTGATATTATATGTCAAATGAGGTTTAAGAAACAATAATAGCAAACTAATTTTAAAACGTAATATTTAAGTTTCATTTTCTGAGGAGAAGTCAGATTAAATTTAGCTTCAAAATTGTTAATTACTTACCGAATGAAAATATCACCACATATTCATTCAACTGATGAGAGATTCATCATGTTCATTTCATTTCTTTTAACATTAATCATAATCAGATAGGTGTTTCCCAAATTGAAATTTTAAGGAAAAAAATGGAAGATGTTTGGGGATATTTGGACGAGGCCTGTAAGAACGAGCAGGGTCGAGACGAGCAGGCAGCTGGAAGTAGGGCTTGCTTTGACAAAGACGAGTAGAGGAAAACGAAGCCCACGGCATGTAGCAGGTGTAGGACCACCCTGCTCCTGCCCAAGCGTACAATCAGAGAAGCTAGTTTGCTGTTAAAGGTACGATGCCATTCCCTGAGAACCTGTAGCAAGGAGACCCGGTCAACGTCAGTTGAAGTGACGTGCTCACCAACCCGAGACTTAAAGCCACGCAAAATACGCAACCACCTACCACCGCAGTAATAGAGATATACGCAACCACCTACCACCGCAGTAATGGAGATACACGCAACCGCCTGCCACAACAGTAATGGAAAGATACGCAACCGCCTGTCACAGCAGGAAAGGGGAAGGACCCTCGGGAGGCCTATAAAAAAGTAGTCGGCAAAGGTAAAAAGGTTAGATTTTTTGCCATTCTAGAGAGGAAAAGGTAATATTTCGTAACGGGCGTTAAAAGAAAAGGCTAAGAGATTTACGACCAATATTTTCCCCAAAAAACCTTCTTATCTGACTTGAGCGTCGGAGGGTTTACACCGGGAAAACAACCGGCGCACTCTGATCTGTTCTGTGAACGCAGGAAACCATTAAAAGCAACTGGGCGAGGAGAAGTTTTAATCGAAATAGAGTTGAACGAGCAGAAATCCTGGTCGAGATTGAGTTGAACGACCAGAATTCTACGTCAACATTTTGGCGCCGTCTGTGGGGATACGATCGAAAAGCTTTAGTTGGCAATAGGGACAAGGATAAAGCAAAAAAAAAAAAGGGAACCATGGAGACCGGGGGGAGTGATGCGCAAGGGGGGGTACGCTGAGCGATTCCGTGTTTGGTCGGATGGAGAGGATGGAGGCCCTAGCATCCATCCTCCATGAGTTGCGCAATGAACGGAGGGATAATCGGGAAGAGATGGTGAGGGCTGACAGACCAGCACCAGGCTACGATACTGTGAGGAGGGATGACACTACCCAGAGATTTAGCGGTGAGGGGGGTTATTGCTCCATGCGGGGAGATGTTTATAGAAGGGAAGGGCAATCCCTAAGAGGACCAAATTTCAATGAGGACGTTGGAATGAAAAATTCAGAGAAGACAGAACTTCGACAATCATTACGCGATGTCGAGCAGGGGCGGGATGAGGTTGCAGCTCGAGCTCCTGGTCGGGAAGTGCAATTGGAAGACGAAGTGCGCAGGCTAGCGCAGGTGATCGATGACATGCAGGGAAAGAGCAGAGCTCCCGGCTGGAGAATAATATTGGGCGAAGAATCACCACTGGCAGGGGAGATCATGAGGGCGGCCATCCCAAAGCATTTTCTCCTCCCCAACCTCAGATACTCAGGGCGAACTGATCCGTTGGTACACGTCGAGTGTTTCAACGACATAACGGGGGTGCAGGGGTTATCTCCAGCCTAGAGGTGCAAGGTGTTCCCGTTATCCTTGGAGGGACGTGCGCGCGAGTGGTACAGGAAGCTCCCCCACGGGAGCATCAGAACTTTCGAGCAGATGTGCCAGGAGTTTGCGGAGCAGTTCCGAGGAGCAATGGCACCGGAAGACGATATGATGGAGTTAAAGGGTATAAAGCAAGGGGAGCAGGAAACCCTGCGAGACTTCATCAAAAGGTATCACCGGGTTGTCCTAGATTTGGGCGCCTTCAACCACCCTCAGGCGTTAAGGGGATTGAGAGAGGGGGTGAAGATAGGAAGGTTGTGGTATAACCTGAGAAGCCCGCCCATTCAGACCTACGCAGCCGCATACGAGCAGGCCAAGCGGAATGTGGAGAACGAGGAGGAAAAGGCCGCACGGATCATAATAGACCAGCTAGAGGGACTGGGGAAAGAGAAGAGGGCGGTACTAGGAAGTGGGCCGATGAGAAGGAAGAATCACCCGATACCTGGTCGTAATGCAGCAAGCCGAGCTGCCGCTTACCAACCTCATCAGAGACCACCACAGCACCAGCGCAGTAGAGCACCACCTCCTCGGTCACCAGCGAGGGAACCTTGGAGACGACACGATTCAGCATATGGCAATCGTCATCCCCAGCCCCACAATACTAGAGAGAGCAGACCAGAAGCGCTGCCACCACCACCGACTCGGAGTGGTGCATATGAGGAAAGGGCCGTGCATAGGATAGACCGGAATCAGGACTATGGTCGATACACCGCTTTGAAGGTCCCCCTGGACGAGGTGTACGAGGCCATAAAGAATCGAGGATTGCTGCATCCCCCTGCTCCCATAACTAAGTTAGCCAGCAGAAGAGATAGGGGGCGTTATTGTAAGTTCCATGAGACACACAGGCATACCACCGCGGGATGCAGAGATCTCAAGACCCGGGTCGAGGATTTGGTGAGAAATCGCTACCTGGATGAATTTATAGATGGGGATTTCCCAAGGGAGGCCTCAACGTATAAGGAAGAGCAGGGTAGCAGAAGCTTGAGGCGTGAGCAGCCTCACGTGAGGGTGATAGCTGGGGGGCCGACATTGGCCGGAGATTCTAACAGAGCAAGGAAGAATTATGCGAGATACGCCATGACGAGCAAAGAGGTGTTCTTCAATACCCCGGCGGCGAAACGGGTGAAAGTCAGGCAGGTTCCGATCATGTGGACTGATAAGGACGAAGAATGGGTTTTATACCCTCACGAGGATGCCCTGGTCATCAAAGCTACTGTTGCGAGCAAGGGGTTCGATAGGATATTGGTAGACACAGGGAGTTCGGTAGATGTGCTGTTCAAATCGACTTTAGAGGAAATGAGATTAACAGACCTAAAGTTGGACTATACCAACACATCCCTAAAGGGGTTTGGAGGAGGGAAGCTGGTCCCTCTGGGCACGGTTGAGCTGCCGGTCACAATTGGGAACGCTCCGACAGAGCTGACAACGATGTTGGACTTCGTGGTAGTGGACAAGGAAGGCCCTTACCAGATGATTCTGGGCCGACCATTTCTGAGGATGACCAAAGCGGTACTATCCAACTATTACCTGGCCCTGAAGTACCGGGTAAATGGGCTCGTAGGAGTGGTACGAGGAGACCAGAGAATTGGACGAAGCTGTTATTCCTCAGCGGCAAAAGAAGCCATGCAGATAACGTCCCTTGATAACCGAGGGGAAAGCAAGAAAGGCAGACAGGAGTCTGTTGAGGAGTTGAAGACAGTAACACTGGGACCAGGGAATCCGAGCAGAACAATCAAGATCGGGTTGAGGCTACAGGAGGACCAGAAGAAGGAGTTGATGCAGTGTCTAGAGGCTTATGCGGATGTCTTTGCGTGGACGCACGAAGACATGCCGGGGATTGATCCGGAGATTGCGTGCCACAAACTGGAAATAAAGAAGGGGGCGAAGGCAGTGAGGCAGAAGAGGAGATGCTTCAACCAGGAAAGATATGACGCCATAAACGGCGAAGTGGAGAAACTCCTAAAGGCAGGTTTCATTCGGGAAGTCAATTACCCCAAATGGATATCCAACGTAGTGTTGGTAAAAAAGGCAAATGGCAAGTGGAGGATGTGTGTGGATTTCACGGACTTGAAAAAGGCCTGCCCGAAAGATAGCTTCCCTTTGCCAAAGATCGACCAGCTTGTAGACTCAACAGCCGGACATGGTCTGCTTAACTTCATGGATGCATTCTCGGGATATAATCAAATCCCAATGTTCAGGCGGGACGAGGAGAGCACGGCATTTATTACCAACTAGGGGTTGTTCTGCTACAAAGTAATGTCGTTTGGTTTGAAAAATGCGGGTGCTACGTACCAGAGGCTGGTGAACAAGATTTTCAAGCCGTTAATCGGGATAACAATGGAGGTATATGTAGACGACATGATCACCAAGTCCAAACTCCCAGAAGAACATGTCAAGCACCTTGAGGAGACATTTTCACTCCTGAAGAAGTACAAGATGAAGCTCAACCCAGAGAAATGTGCTTTTGGAGTCAAATATGGGAAATTCCTCGGGTTCATGGTCAGCCACAGGGGGATCGAGGTGAATCCCGAGAAAATCCAAGCGATCATTCAGATGAAGTCTCCCCGTAACCTTAGGGAAGTGCAGAGCTTAACGGGGAGGGTCGCAGCCTTGAACTGGTTCATATCCAAAGCCACAGATAAATGTCAGCCATTCTTCCAAGTAATAAAGAAGGGGAAGAAAACAGAGTGGACTCAAGAATGCGAGGAGGCCTTTCAGAACTTAAAGCTGTACTTGCAGAGAGCACCTCTGCTATCCACACCTAGAGAGGGGGACAAGTTATATTTGTATTTAGCGGTGTCTAACCGTGCCACAAGCTCTGTCCTAGTGAGAGAGGAAGATGGGGTTCAATACCCGATATACTATACCAGTAAGGCCCTGCTCGATGCCGAGGCCAGATATCAGCAGTTGGAGAAGTGCGCCCTTGCTCTCGTGGTTGCTGCTCGCAAACTGAGACCGTACTTCCAAGCTTTCCCCATCTCGGTAATAACAAACCAACCATTACGTCAAACCTTACATAAACCAAATTCTTCTGGTCAGCTCGTGAAATGGGCCATGGAACTGAGTGAGTTCGACATCGACTATAAACACGAGCAGCGATTAAGGCACAAACAGTGGCTGATATCATAGCAGAATTTGCAGAGCCGGAGGCCTGTTCGGAGCAGCTCGATAAGGCATCTGACAGTGGTGAAACTCGAGTATGGCAGGTGTTTGTTGATGGTTCGTCGGGGGAGCAGGGATCAGGCGCTGGCATTGTCCTGGAAGGACCTGAAGAGGAAGAGGTCTCTTATGCTGTGAAGTTAGATTTTGCAGCGACAAACAATCAGGCTGAATATGAAGCCTTGATAGCAGGTTTGGATTTGGCTAAGGCCATGAAAGCGGAAAGAGTGAGGATTAGAACTGACTCGCAATTGGTCGCGAACCAAATCAGTGAAAGATTCCAATCGAGGGAGGAGAAGATGGAACGGTATCTGAAGATGGTGAAGCAGATGATGGGAAGGTTTGTAGCGGTAGAGGTGGTACAGATTCCCAGAGAGCAAAACAGCCGAGCGGACGTCTTAGCTCGGATGGTAGCGGTTGCGGACCTTAAAATGCCCAAGTCAATCCCCCTGGAGGTGAAATCCAGTCCGAGCATTGAGCAGAAGTTGGAAGTATTGAGGCTAGAGCAGGATAGCTCATGGATGGACCCCCTGATTGCATATCATAGAGATGGGATATTACCACCAGACAAGCTGGAAGCTCAGAAGATCAGAGCCCAGGCCTCGAGGTATACGTTGATTGATGGGGTGTTATATCGACGAGGATATACTCTCCCTTTCCTTCGGTGCTTAGATGAGGATGACGCGGATTATGTGATGAGAGAAGTACATGAAGGGATTTGTAGGAACCATTCTGGTGGGAGATCCCTGGCCCACAAAGTTTTAGGGCAGGGGTATTTCTGGCCAACAATGCATCGGGATGCGCAAGAGAAGACTAGGAGCTGCACAAGTTGCCAAAGTTTCGCAAGTTTCTCCAACCAGCCACCAGAGAAGCTCACTTTAATGGCATCCCCTTGGTCATTTGCCCAATGGGAAATAGACCTAATCGGCCCGATGCCGAAGGGCCGAGGAGCAGCGGCGCATGCAATAGTTGCGATTGATTACTTCACGAAGTGGACAGAAGTAGAGGCCCTCAGCAGCATTACAGAGAAGAAGACAACCGATTTTTTGTGGAGGAATCTAATCTGTCGGTATGGAATCCATCATGCCTTGATAACGGATAATGGCAGACAATTTGACAACCATAGCTTCAAGGACTTTTGCCAGAACCTTGATATAGAGTTGAAGTATTGTTCACCTATTCATCCACAGTCCAATGGACAGGTAGAAGCAGCCAATAAGACAATCAAGAGGCTTATCAAAACCAGACTATGAGCAAAGAAGGGAGCTTGGGTTGATGAATTGCCAGGCGTACTATGGGCATACAGAACAACCCATAAGACAGCAATGAGGGAAACTCTGTTTGCCTTAGCCTTCGGGCACGAAGCAGTTGTGCTAGCCGAGATAGGAACAGCCACGCATCGAACAGAGTATTTCAATGAGCAAGAAAACGACGACCAGATGTGCTTAAATCTGGACCTGCTAGATGAGAAGAGGGAACAAACATCAAGGCGGGCAGATATTTACCAGTAGAGGGTTGTTCGGTATTACAACCAAAAGGTGAATCTGCGACAATTCAAAGTTGGAGATTGGGTACTGAGGAGAGTGAACCAAAATACAAAAGATTCGACTCAAGGGGTACTCGGTCCGAACTGGGAGGGGCCGTACAGGGTCAAGCAGCTGGTCAGACCTAGAGCTTACAAGCTGGTTCGAGCAGATGGCCACGAGATAAGGCGCCCATGGAACGCGGTGCACTTTAGGAAATATTTTCAGTAAGATTTGTAAACACCAACAGATATCTCTGTTCGTAGTTATTGCTTCATATTTATGCTTCATTTAATTTACTTCAAGCAATACCATGTAAGCTGGGTGTAATGAGATATCAACGAACGAGGAAAGTTCAGTCTGCCGTACGCTTCAAGAATTTTCCAAAGCGTGTAAAGGCTCACGTCTCAAAGCCTGTTGTATGGCGAAGCCGAAGCCAAGCATGCCAGGATCTGCTCGACCAAGAGTAGGCGAGCAGAATTCCAAATTTCTAAAAATCATACAAGGCGTGTAAAGGCTCACGTCTCAAAGCCTGTTCTATGGCAAGGCTGAAGCCAAACATGTCGGGTCCGCTCGACCACGCGAAGGCGAGCAGAATCAAGCGTCAAAAAAATTTCTCTAAGGCACACAACAGCTCACCAAGTTTCGAAGCCAGTCTTACGGCAAGACCAGACGATAAACGTGCCGACATTTTCTCGGCCTGACAAATCGAGCAAACATCCATGGAAACGAAAACTTTACAAAGGCATGGAAAAATAACGGAAGGAGAAAGCAAACAACAATAAATTTCATTGAGTTTAAGTAACGGAGTTGCTACATATAACATCCAAAAAAAATTTAAATTTAAACAGCGAGTGGGTCAGCAGGTCGAGCAGTCTCCTCTGAGGGTTGGTCTGCGCCAGATGCAGGTGGAGTACCACCAGTAGCGTCTGGAGGGGCATTCACCCCACCAACTACAGCAGGGTCAGCACGAAGGGGGGGGATTTCCTTGACCACGATTGGTTCCGCCTCCTCGGCGTCCTGTTTAGCGTCCTCCTCGTCCATATACTGAGAAACAGCTTCTGCAAAACCATCCATGTTGAGATCTGGATGTCGCTTCTCAAGGACGGCCATGATGCTGCGGTAGGAATGTCGAAGCCCTGGTTGTATCGAAGTTCAGCTTCATTCTCCAGGTTCTCGAGCTGAGCTTGATGAGACTCATGAAGGGATTCGAGCTGAGCTTCATATGTTGCTTTCTGTCTTTCCAGATCCTCTCGCACCCTGGTCAGCTCTTCGTCGAGAGTGGGGGCTTTAGCCTTAGCGAGAGCTTCTCTCTCTTACAGCTTCAAGTTCTTGAGGTTCAGATCCCCCGCTTTCTTCTCGGCCTTGTCGGCTCTAGTGACTGCTGCCTTCTTCTCGTCTTGCATCTTTTTCTCAAGGCGGTTGGACTTGGCCTGGTAGTAAGCGAGCATGCAGCTAAGATGGATAGCACTGAACTGCATGGCACCCATCAGGTCGGGCAAGGCCAATCTGGAAAATTCCTCCACATCCTTCTTGGTCACATGTGCGGAAAGGTCATTCATGAATGAGACCAGGTAATCTGGAATGCAGGGAGTGGACTTCTTGGAAACAGAGGAGGAACCTAGCTCAGTGGCTGCTCGGCTACTCTCCCCAATTACGGTAGGAGGAAGTGGCAAGGTTTTCAGAGGAGAAGCCTGCTCTGCTACGATGGCTCGCTTCGCAGCAAGAGTGTCCTTTTCTTCGCCCTTCTTGGTAGTCTGAGAACGGGTACGTTTCCTGGTCAAGGCTACAATCACGACGTCTTCCATCCTGTGGGCCGAAGTTACTAAACCTGATGCGACCAGATTATCTAAAATCAACAGCTCTCTATGGGAGCAAGAATGGGCTAATACTGACTCCACCAACTTAAGCGGTCCGGGTTGAAGTGGGAAGTGAACACCCCAAGAACCTGCAGCGCGAACAGAAATTTGGTTAGAATCAAAGCAAAGAAAACAGGAGCTATGGAGTGAATACACCTAAGGCGAGCAGGCAACCTGGGACCACAAATCGGGATTGGACACGATAAGTAGTCCCATCAATCTGTGCAATTTGACCCCAAGGACCCCCAGCAAAAATGAACTTCTTCTTCTAAGCCCCACCACCCCCTATTGGAAGATCAGTTACGGGTTTCCTCTTTTTAGCACTAGATTGGAAGTAATACCAGCCAACATCCTTAGGGCTGCTCTTTAGTTGGTAAAGGTGCTTCACATCGTCGATTGTAGGCTCGCTTTGACAACACCTATCCCACAAAACGAACAAACCGGAGAGCACCCTCCACCCATTGAGGTTCAATTGACCAGGAGATAGATTTAACCCGCTAAATATACGAGCAAAATATGGATGTAGAGGGCATCTCAATCCATATTTAAAGCTTTCCAGGAACAACGTGACAAAACCCGGGGGAGGCCGACTAGGGGTATCTTTCTTCCCCGGGACCCTAAGGAGTATATCGCTAGGAATCCCGTACTAACTCCGAAGGACAGCAAGCTCATCAAACGTGGTCAAGCAAGTGATGAAGCCAATGGCATAATCTTGTGCTGAAATTCTACCCCCTGCCATACTCCTCGTTTCTGGTCGTGCGGCTCCTGGTAAGAGCCTCCCACCGGACTCTCCCCTCTCTTCCTCACTTAGGGTATCTGATGAGTTAAATGGTCCAACTTCACCACTATTTCGGCTCGAGGAGGTTGATTCTTGAGACATTCTCCTAGCCCTAGTCCCAATGTCAGAGTTACTGGGTTCTAAAGGG
This sequence comes from Citrus glauca, assembly GCA_029633175.1. Lineage (NCBI taxonomy): Eukaryota > Viridiplantae > Streptophyta > Magnoliopsida > Sapindales > Rutaceae > Citrus > Citrus glauca. The sequence goes on along the minus strand of JAQOOD010000004.1, from coordinate 951,853 downwards.
ATCCTAGGGTCAAAGGCATCGTCAGCGAGCAGACTGGGTAAGAAGTCCAACTCGTCGTCGTCATCAATCTCGATGATTTTTTCTTTGTCTTTCGACATTTCCTAATCTACCACCCTAACACCACCACCGACTAATACCCAGACAATAGAAAAAGAAAGAGAGGTGTCTACAACTATTGAAGAACGAGGAAATAGAAGCGATACCTGAAGAATCGGCCGTCGAAGAGGAAGTCCTAGTCGGAATGAGTGTTTCGACTGGAGGGATTCAAGGGTGGAGGTGTATTTGCCGAAAATCGTTCGCCGGAAAACAGAGAGAACGGTGAATGCGCTGGGTAAAAAGTGTTTTGAAATTTCCAAATAAGGAAGGACGTTTGGGGGGCCAGCATTTAAATGGCACTAGATCCCGAGGGTTTGCGGCTCTTGGCTTGAAATTCAAACGGAGGGCTGGATTTCCGCCACGTCATCTCACCCGCCATTAAATGCGACACGACTCTTGGCAGCTTTTTCTGCCCCACGTAAACCAAGACTGTTAAGTTTCGACTGTCGGTTCACTTCGCCACCCAACACTAGAAATTGGGGGACCTGTGTTTGGGGATATTTCGACGAGGCCTGTGAGAATGAGCAGGGTCGAGACGAGCAGGCAGCTAGAAGTAGGGCTTGCTTTGACAAAGATGAGTAGAGGAAAACGAAGCCCACGGCATGTAGCAGGTGCAGGACCACCCTGCTCCTGCCCAAGCGTACAATCAATGAAGCTAGTTTGCTGTTGAAGGCACGATGCCATTCCCTGAGAACCCATAGCAAGGAGACCCGGTCAACGTCAGTTGAAGTGACGTACTCACCAACCCGAGACTTAAAGCCACACAAAATACGCAACCACCTACCACCGCAGTATTAGAGATATACGCAACCGCCTACCACCGCAGTAATGGAGATACACGCAACCGCCTGCCACAGCAGTAATGGAAAGATACGCAACTGCCTGTCACAGCAGGAAGGGGGAAGGACCCTCGGGAGGCCTATAAAAAAGCAGCCAGCAAAGGTAAAAGGGTTGGATTTTTTGCCATTCTAGAGAGGAAAAGGTAATATTTCGTAACGGGCATTAAAAGAAAAGGCTAAAAGATTTATGGCCAATATTTTCCCTAAAAAACCTTCTTATCTGACTTGAGCGTCGGAGGGTTTACGCTGGGAAAATAACCGGCGCATTTTGATCTGTTCTGTGAACGCAGGAAACCACTAAAAGCAACTGGGCGAGGAGAAGTTCTGATCGAAATAGAGTTGAACGAGCAAAAATCCTGGTCGAGATTGAGTTGAACGACCAGAATTCTGCGTCAACAGAAGACAATATTCATGATCAGAATATGTGATCCATTACCTTCTTGATAAAGTAAACCAATAAGCATTTAATAAGTTTAATTGTGCCCCATTTATTTGCTACATTAACAATCACATCTCTCTCGGTCAGGATCCGGCCGTCCCTGGCGAAACCTCGGGTGCTTTTCCTCCGAGTGCCCCATATCCTCCAGCTCCATTGAGGATCGGTTTAACAGATGCTACACCTCCCTCTCCTGCATTTTGAGTATGCTTAATCAAAAAATTAAAATGACCACGCAAAAATGAATTTGAATATAATAAAATATAAAAAACTAAGTGATTCCATTTTCATGTGTTAGTGTAGCGACACCCATAATTAATCATATATCATATATATAAATGTAGCCAGCTGGGATCATAATGATAATGAATATTGCAGCTGGCATTCGTTGATTCTTGCCTTTCTTGTGTCATTAATTTTGTCAGCATGGCAATTAAAAATGGCCAAAAATGTGAAGGCGATGGCTAACACTGGCAAAAATTTGGCCATTGTTATGTTCTGCATGCGCTATGGATATTTTCTCTTTGTTTTTTTTTTCTCCTTGTTTCAAAGGAAAAGTAGTGATCAACAATATGCGAAAAGGAGTCAAGAGGGAAAGAAGTATTTAACATAAAAAAAAAAAATTTAAGCTACTTTGCGGCTTTCAAATTAAAATTTATTTGTAGCATTAACAATTAATAGATATTATGTATTAAAAAAATAATAATGATACAGTCATAAATTTTTATACAAACTTATAAATTTATTTTGTATAAAACGACGTAGTATTAATTCATTGGTTGAATAAAAATATAAAATAATAAAAATAAATCATGTGGTTCAAGTGATATTTAATTCAATCAATCTTATCATGCCACATCAGTTTATATAAAATAAATTTATACAAGAGTTTGTGGTTATAGCATTTCTCATAAAAAAATCAGTTTCTTTGCAGTTGCTTAATTTATCTATTTTAGTATTTTCCCCCATGTTCGTTGTTGTCGCTGCGAGTCCGGTGATCAGCTGTAGAGAGCGTTGATCAATGAGAATAGGATAAAGCTCCAAAAATAAGGAAAATCTTATTCATTAAGAAACATTAATTAATAAAAACCTGGTTCCATTTTCTCTCAAAGGAGAGAGTACTCTCATTCCAAAAAAAAGTGTACTCGTTCGTTGTCAATGTTTAACTCTATTTGACATTATTGGACTACGAGTCTACAATGTTCAGTGTTTTATTCATCAACGACGTTAGATAATAATGGACCATTTTAAGGTACATTATGTTGTAATTTGTATCAACTATTAAACTTAATTAGTAACTTAAAAATAAATCAATTAAACTATTCTTTGGATTATTAGTTACAGTTTTCAAGTAAGTTACATCATAATATAACTTAACAACACCTTATAATAACACTTTATCGCTCATAAACATTTTTTTTTATTTTTATCACCTAAGTTTCTTATAAGTTCCTAACACTAATGTTTCATATTTTGTCTTTACAAAAACACTGTTAAATGTTTTACTCTTTAAAAATGTTTTTTTTTCTTTTTTCAAGTAGTATTTTTAAGTTTTCCTAATTTTTAAGAAATGACATTTTGTTTATCTATATAATTAAATATGTCTTGAATTATACTAAAACCATAGAAATACACTGAGTTAAAGTCGACATATTTTAACAAAGTGATACATGTTTTAAAATATAGGCGCACGCTGGTGACGATTGTTAACTCTTTCACTGTTAACTATAATGAAGGAAGGACAAAATTAAAACAATTGATACAAATAATAAAAAACAAAGGATTAATGTTGCATGGGTGACACTTGTTTCGACATTTATAAAAAAAGGTGTTAAATGTTTTAAAATAGGCACGTATGTGATACTTCGTTAAGTTTGTGGTTAAAATTAAAAAAATTGGTTATTAAAAATTAAATTGATGATTTTACCCCATAGTAGCTGATTTATAATTTTTATAGAAAAATAATTTTTATGTGAAAGTTTTATTCGAACAAATTTGTAAAGAAGACATAAGAAAGAAGAAGAAAACTCCTCCGTTTCTCCCCTCCCTTTTCTCTTACTTTTAGTTTTCCTTTTCCCCTCTTCTTCTTCTTCTTCGTCTTCTGTGTTTCTTCTTCTTGTTTAATTCTTGTTTGCCTTCTTCTCCTCCATTTCTAATCCTAAAACTTATTTATCTATAAAAATATAAATCAGCTAATGGGAAAAAATGTCAATTTAATTTTCAGTTATAGGAGCAGAAATATCATTTCACTAGCAACCAATGCCATCTTAGTTAACCGTAAAAAGTTAAAGGATATGTCACTTGTCTGTTTATTTTTAATATACGTATCACCTTTTTGATAATTATTGAAACATTGGTCACTCAAGTGACACCAACCCAAATACACTTTATTATTATTATTATTATTATTATTATTATTATTATTATTATTATTATTATTATTATTATTATTATTATTATTATTACTACTACTACTACTTTTTTAAGTTACCTACTTTGTGTAATGATCAAAATCCAATATTGTAAACGAGTTTTTTGTTTTTTTGTAAGTTCAAAAGGGATATGGTTGTTGGTAAGCACCTACTTACCTCTTAATTGATAAAGATATACTTCAAATGAACTACATTAAAGTTTGTACCTCAAAATAACCTTTTTTTTTCTTGGATGGGTGAAAAGTTTTGTCCATTAATCACCAATTTTATCCAACCATTACTTGAAATTGGTTGTAATCATGGGTGCAAAACACATTGACAATCTCAAGCTACATCGATGAGGCACAAGGATAGCAATTGTGTCCGCAAATCCGCAAACCTACCTAAATTTACCCACCAAAACCCGCACTTGGATGCGAGTGGGTTTGGTATTAACTTAATATCCAGTAGATACCCATATGCATATCCGTCAAACCCGCAATGTTTATTTAAATATTTTTAATTTAATTTTAATTAAAAAACATTTAAATCTAAAAAATATATAAAGAAAATAATACAATTATGCAAACAGCCAAATAACATCGTAGTAGACTTCATCCAAAGATGTTGAAGGCTTTAATGTATGCTCAAAATTGGTTGTGTGCTGAATTTAATGATATGAAAATGTATTTTTACTTCAATTGAATATAACATATGTTATACATTACAAGCTTATAATCATCTATCTTTTTTCTTAATATACTTGTTACTTGTAGATGCACAATCTTTTAATAAAATAGGAAATAGTAAATTCTCCAAAAATGAATAAATTATTGGTGAGGTAAGGAACTAAGTGTATTTAACTTAATTCATTGATTATTATATACTTATTATATTTTTTATAGACTATTTTTCTTTAACTTAATGCATGAATTATTTCATTATTATAATTTTTTTTCTTCAGATCAATATTTGAAAAGTATTATTCTTTGAAAAATATTAATTTTAATCATTATTGTAGGCATCAAGTTGGATGGGTGTTAATGGTGGTGAATAAAATGAAAATTTTTTCTTGGAGCTTGTGTTAAATAATAATATGAAATATAATTGTTATTTTTAAATAATAGTTTGTGAATTTTTTTAATGGATCTGTGTATTTTATATTTAAATTTAAGAATTTATGTTGGATTGATGTTAAAATTTTAATTTTTTATTTACATTGGTTAAATTTAAAATTGCGTATTTTACATAAAATTTGAAGTTATTATTATAAATTTATATATTGAACATTTGTAATTTTAAATATATAAATCCATAAAAAATTTACTAGATACCATTACGAGTTTGGTAATTGTCAAAATTCACAATAGGTCGGTTTTTTTAAAAAAAATTAAAACCTATTACAAGTTATAAATAAGTTTGATAATTTAATTTTTGTGAGTTTGAATTTTGTATTGACAAACCCCCATTATTGTGGGTTTGATTTTGTTGTTGTACTGTGTTTGTAGTTTTCCTTCTCTTATTTGCCCATTATTTTAACAAGAAACAATTTGTAACTGCTTCACGCCTTCAAGGACGATTTTTCAACTAACTTTTTAACTAATTACCCGAACTTAAATTTGGAGAAAGGTCAATTAAATTTTAATTATTAAGTTGGCTATTTGAATTTAAATTTTAAAAAGGATAAAAGATTAACAAATTAATTTGAATTTTTCCACCCTCCTATTTCTTATGAAAAATTAAAAAAATAACACGTCCAAAAAAAAATTATAACCAGTAAAATTTTCGAAAACAAAATTATGACTAATAAAAAAGATTCATTTAGAGTGTCTTCTTCTACTTCAAGTAAATATCAAGTTGGTTGCCAATAAAATAATGACAAAATAAAAATGCATTGAATGAGAGCAGAGGGGATCATTTAATACGCAAACCGATGAGTCACTGTAGTCAGAAATGCAATTCAACGAGGGCAAACGCGCGCATTGCCAACATATTGAAGTAAGGGTAAATCGGTCATATCACTCTCTGCATTAGCAACCTACCAACGTCACTTCAATTTCTTGAACGAAACAACCGAAACACCGGGATGGTGACTTTTAAAGCGCAGCGACTGAGAATACTGGATGCCAAAAGCCCAATAGCATGCGCGCAATTTCATTAAATTTCTCTCTCTGTTTAGAAACGTAGATCGATTTGCAATTTATTTTCCGAGAAAATAACGCGTTGGAAATTTTCTCGGGAAAGTTGTGTTGACTATATTATGTCGGACGCTTTGATCAATGGACTGGCTGGTGCTGGTGGCGGGATCATCGCTCAACTCATCACTTATCCCCTTCAAACTGTACGAACTTCCTGATATCTACTTTTCATTTGTTTAATAATTTTTGGAACTAATTTTTGTAATTTTTTGGTGGATCTGTGTATAGGTAAATGCTCGTCAACAGACCGAGCGTGATGTTAAGAAAGAGAAGAGGAAGCTAGGAACTGTTGCACAAATGTGTCAGGTTCTTTTCATTTTAAATAAATTTCTTCTCGTATTTTTTTAATCCTAATTTTATTAATGTATTCAGATTTGGGGGTAAAAAAAAAACTTCTAGTAAAATTTGTTATATGTTTCAATAAAAGCTGAAATTAATGACCACAAATTAGCTTATTGGAAACTGAGTAGGAGTTAGAGTTTAGAAAGATGGAGAAATGTAAGCTGTGTTGATCTTTGATTAGTTTATGTGCAGGTTGTAAAACATGAAGGCTGGGGACGGTTGTATGGAGGTTTAACACCGTCTATTGTCGGTACAGCTGCGTCTCAGGTGAGAGAGGCCCCTTTTTTTTTTTTTTTCCTCGGACAGCTAATTGTTTTGGAACCATGTGAAATCTGCTTGCTAATTTTGTTTTGAAGGCATAGTTTTGTCTACTTGTGTGTTTGAGAATACATGGGATGTTGAGTTGTTGATTTGGTTTACAAGAATTTGTAAGAGCAGATGAACTGTGGGAAGTTTGGAACTGTTTGAGTGTGACTTAATTTAGATTTAATTGGATGATAGAAAAGATAGATGGTTGCTGAGATATTTGTTGGGTTATAAATTTAGGAAAATGAATATTATTTGAACAAATTGCTGTGCATAATGGCAGAGAGCAGACATGATTAGAAAGATGTATTGTGATTTTCAAGGCAAATGGGTATTTGGTCCCATGGCAGGGATGAATGTGCCACTGTTGCATCTAAATGTTTGATGTATTATCTGTATTGCTTTTGTTTGTTATACTTCTTATGAGGTTAGGTAAATATCCATAACCATATTTGAGTTTCTGTAGCATTTATCAGCTTTCAGTATAGTTGTGGCTTTCTGAGCTGTTTAACTTAGATTTTACATTCACAACTACCCCGCTGATTTTACTTAAGGTTATTAAGTCATGTTCAATGTAAAATTCAGATGGAAAGTAAGTCAGATATTTCGCTTAAACATTAAATTAATATTTTAAGACCGGTTAATAAACAAGGTAAAGGTTTTGGGTTACTCAAGTCTTAAGTCATTACTTATCCTGGATCTGGACCCTTGGGGCTGGGATATTTGTAAATTGAAATGTCTCAGTTTGCTGCAATGCTTTACATGTTGCCATTAGATTCCCTTTACTTTTGTCTCAAAACAATGCTTTTTTTCAGTAATAATCATAAGGAGTAGGTTAAAAGCTTTTTGTTTGGATGAAGTGGTTTTTGTTTCCTCAGTTTTGATGCATCACTTACATTGAAGCTATGATTTCTTATGTATTCGCCATTTCTATGATACAGGGTGTTTACTATTATTTCTATCAAATATTCAGGAATAATGCTGAAGTTGCCGCACTTGAACATAAAAAGAGAGGGATTGGTGATGGATCAGTTGGAATGCTTTCATCACTTGTTGTGGCTGCCTTGGCTGGGTAATTTTATGGAGTTCCTAGTGGATTTCGTTCACTCTATATCTCTGAACTTTATAAAACAATTGGAGCCATGTGGGCTGTTCTCATTTCTCATTTACAGTACTTGAATGTGATAAACCATATTTAAAAAATAATTCAGTTTTTTTTTCGTAATCAAATTGAAAATCAAGTGAGAACACATTCTTTGGCTATGACTTTCATCTATCTTTTGTTTCTTTGCCTATTTATATTGATGCATTTTAATGCTTAAATACGGTTGATGCTTTCTTTTCATAGGTGTGTGAATGTGTTGTTGACAAACCCTATTTGGGTGGTTGTTACCCGCATGCAGGTAATTTACATACAAACTGAAAGATAAGCATCCCATCCTGTCTCTTTCTCTCTATAAGATCACTTGTATTTGTTTCATGTTTCAAGCTATTCTTGGCTTCCTGCGCTGCAGACTCATACAAAAACATTGAAGAAATCCAAGCCCTGTCGTTCAGAGTTAACTGCTTCAGAAAAAAGTAGTCATGCCACAGATGAGCCTCCTCCTTTTGCTACTAGCCATGCGGTGGGTACAATCAAGTTCATTTCATAATTTTTTTACGTTGTTTATGCAATCCTCTGAAAGAATTCATCCGATATGTATATGATGCGGAATATTTACAGATTCAAGAAGTCTATGATGAAGCCGGACTATGGGGCTTTTGGAGAGGTGTATTCCCTACATTGATAATGGTATGTAACAACTTGCTTCCGCATGTGCCAACGATGCATCACTGACTTCTTACTATTGCCCACAGGTCAGCAATCCTTCAATACAATTTATGTTGTATGAAACCATGTTAAAAAAGATAAAGGAAAGACGTGCCTTGAGGAAGAAGGATAACAGTGGAGTAACTGCTTTAGAGGTTACCTTTTGGTTCTGTTTTCTGTCACCACCTTTCTTTAATCCCAGCATTCTTAACTCTGTATTAGGTGCTCGCATATTGTTTTCTACCCCTTTCAAGTTATTTTGAATGATTAAATAAGCTGAGTAAATTGCTTGATTTTGCTAGATATTTCTTCTAGGAGCTCTGGCAAAACTTGGAGCTACCATTGTAACATATCCACTTCTTGTTGTAAAGGTATATGAAAATAAGTGTGTAGAAGGTGTAATCTTATTTTATGAAGTAACGTAGTTCGGAGTGCTGACAATTAATTTCCTCTCCGTAAAGATTTCCAAGTTTTCCCACAGAGTTGGTTCAACACCATGTATATATGAGTAAGGGACATAAGTTTTTTTAACTTCTGTTCCTTCCTATTTCTCCTGTATTCGTAGGCAAGACTTCAAGCTAAGCAAGTTAAAACTGGAGATAAAAGGCATCACTATAAAGGTTTGGGTTTTTATGATGAAAATTCTCATGTGATCAATTATGCCAGGATTGTCTGGAACCTTAAATTGCTTACGTTCTTGCATGACCCACATGATATTCTTAAGAAATCTGATCTCATTCCTCTTTGCATTTCTTACTTTCTGAGTTTCCATTTTGTATTTTGATGGTTTATTTTCTTCTTGTTAATATAGGCACATTGGATGCCATCCGGAAGATGATCCGATATGAAGGATTCTATGGCTTTTACCAAGGCATGGGCACAAAAATCGTGCAAAGTGTCCTTGCAGCTGCAGTATTGTTTATGATTAAGGAAGAGCTTGTCAAGGGTGCTCGGTTCTTGCTTGCCCAGAATAAACTGAAGTCAAAGCCTCCATGACAGTGGCTTCATCTTGCTGCCCTCTTCCCTTCTTCGAAGCTATTTGGCCCAATGTTACTCGTTAAACTGTTGATTAAATGGATTGTTAGCATCAATAACTTTTTACCTTGATATAAGAGGGATATACATGAATGGATTAGCAATCTAGCCTAGGAATATTCAGTCTGACAATTAATACCCCATTCTTTTTGGGTAAGTGTTTCATTATGTTCTACTAATTGATTGTGGAAACAAAGATGATTCATTGCCCATTCAGGGTTTCTCGGATGTGTACCATTGGAAATGCTCAAAAAAATTGTATGATGTCATTCTAGAAACACGATTTAAATTCGACATATTTGATCTGCCTTCTCCAAGATTTAACATTCGCTTCTTTGATTTGTATGCATTTTGACTAAACTTGATTAATTTGCGATGATTTTCATTTTTTTTTGTACAATTGGATTTTTATTTCAGTCAACCTAAAGCCAAGAACGTTGACCAAGACAATTGGCCGATTGTGATGCCTTTGGCAATTACTGTAAGAGTAATGATATAATTATGGATTTTTGTATAAATTGACGTGACATGATAAGATTAATTGAATTAAATATTATTTAATTTATATAATTTATTTTTATTATTTTATAATTTTATTTAATTAATGAATTAATATTATATTAATTTATATAAAATAAATTTATATGAAAATTTATGAATGTAAATAGCCGGGACGTAGACATTACAAAGTAAAACGACGCCGTGGAAGTGCAGAAAACGCCCATCCTTTCCACAACGTATCATCCATTTTATAGAATGCTTCGGCTTAAGCTGACGACTATCAACAGGCCACAGCTCTGGTATTCACTGAAACCGTTTAAAACATGCAAGAGAAAAAATCATCATCAACATCAACAGAGATGGCGAACAAAAACCCTAAGAAGGCCAATCTATTGGATCACCACTCCATCAAACACATCCTCGACGAGTCTGTCTCTGAGGTACTAAATAATCAAACCCTAGATCCATTAGTTAAATCAATCAATTAATTGATTATTTTTATTGATTGTGATTTTTTTTTTGGTGATGTAGATTGTTACGAGTCGCGGGTACGTTGAAGATGTGAGAATGAGCAATGTGAGGTTGTTGCTTGGAACGATTATTATTGCTATTGCTTTGGTTGCTCAATTTTACAAAAAGAAGTTCCCTGAGAATCGCGACTTTTTGATAGGTTGCATCGCATTATATCCTTTTTATTTTTTTTTGTTTCATGTTGTTAAATTTAGCGAATTCTTGTTGGATTCTGTTTAGTTGATAAGTCAATGGTGGAAATGGAAGAGATTATTGGTCTGCTTTGTGATTTGAGATTTGAGATTTTTTAGGTATTGGAGATGTTATGGGATTTTATAAATTTATTTTGTTATTGGAACTAGACATGCTGAAATTTCACAATTTGACACTTGATTAAACAAACTTCTAGCCATTTTAATTCGTAATGTGGCTATTTGATTAGCTGGAGTGTTCCTTTTACCGGAGAATTAAGCGATGTAGCGCACATTATCTGTATATAGCTTTATACCATTTTTTATTTAGTTGTTATCTTTGCAACCAAATGGAAATGGATTTATATTTTGCGGGAATTGATTTTTTTGTATTTTTTCTATTTATCTAATGATTTTATTTGCAAGTGAGTTTGATCCTTGACTCTGGCAAGTATATAGTTTTCAATGGGATATTGCAGCTAATCATACACACTAAGGAAAAGAATGCAATCTTGTTTACCTATCCTCCTGAGGTAAGTTCCTCATTTCAAATGTAATATCTTTTTTTACGGTAGATACTTTGTTAGATAACATGTTTATACTTTTGGATTCATATGGTGTTGCAGTGCCTATTCTGTGCAATGAGATGAAGTTTTGAGTTAAATCTTTGGACATGACTCATGTGATGGAACTAAAATGTCAATGTATTCATAAAGCTTATTTTGAATTTCTCCTAAAGATCCTGCTAAACCTACTGGTACTGCATATTTGCATTGCATAGAGGTCTTAAATTGGATGTCTATCTTAATGCTTAATTCACTACTGACTGATGGCTACATAATAAAACGAAATAAAAAAATAAAATGTGACAACCCTGTAACTCCCTTAATTTATATGGAGGCAAATTGATATAATCCTGTGTATTTTGAGAACGTAATATTAGACTTCAATAATCAACTTTACTAGTGTGTGTATATATTATGGAATGTGTTGTGTAGGAATTATTACAGTTGTACATACATTTTAGGGGAAACAAAAATTGAATTGCTTTGTAACTTTACTTTGTGATGTCAAATATGGATGACATGTCAAACATTCTGCAGAAGTTGTCTAGGAGTCATGCATGTTAATTTGATTAAATTATTTTGTTAGGATGGTAGTGGGCCATAGGTATGTTGCCTAATAGTGGATGACTTGGCTAGTTGATGTTTATGTAATTCTTGATTAGTGTTGTATCTGTAAATCGAAGTCTCACTGCAGCATTTCTCTAATGCAATCTTTACTTTAACGAGTAATTTTCCAAAAACAGATAAAGTAAGGGATAAACTAAAAGACAAGAAAAACACACACTCCATGCAGTGTATTTTGACGTGGGAATTTGTGTTTTTTTCTGTCTTTTACTCTGGCCCTTACGTTAATATTGTAAGGATCCCTTGTTAGATAATGACTCTACTTTGGTTGGTTTAGATTTGGTTTATGAAGGTTACACCAAGTTTTGGGAGCGATCCTCTGTATGGTTTTAGGATAAGCATAGGAACAAGACAGAAAGTGCCGTTTTGCCATCTTTGGAAGGCAATTGAGGATACCATTTGAGAATAGGGACTTATTTCAAAAGGCCCACAGGTGTCATTCAGATTGCTGCTTATTTGGTGGAGCTCTTTAGACCCGCCCCTAAAAGATGGAAACAGTGCGCCTCCAACATTTACGTGACTTGGGCTTTTCCTATTTCATTTTCTTGATCTTTATTCATCTTAGGTTTACTGTGTTAGGCCCTGCTAGTCTTGTTTGCATCTTTGGAATTCTGCTTGTCCATGCTAATTGTGTTAGTGTGTTGCACAAGGTTCAGGTTTTACGTACTGTGCTATGGCTTGCTTCATAATTAATTAACCTCTGCTCCGCAAGTGCATATTTTGAGTGGAATTAATATATACTTATGATTTAGTTTCAATTGGCATCCCAGTTTATGAATGCCCTGGAATTTGTTTTGGATGTTTTTCACTTCTACTTCAGCTGTAACGCTGTGAGAATTCATTTAGTTCTCGAGTTGCTTTGGATTGGCTTGATGAGTTGATGGTATTCAAGTTCATTTCATTCTAGTGGGAAGAACTGGCTGAAAATGTTGCTTGTAGGCTTATATTTTGCTCTAAAACTTTTTAGCGAACTTTTAAGTTATAAACCTCAGTTTGTTTTCTTATGTGCCCAGATTGGTTTTGTGCCCTCTCCCCTCTCTCTTTTTCTGGCAATGGAAGTACAAATCTTTCGTATTATTCACATGGACAATGCTCTGATATTTGAAAGACATTTGGCATATTTAATTTTTTACTGCATTATTTCCATTCACCATCTAAGGGGTAAATTTTTTGGCCAGGGCTCGTTCACTAGCACTGGTTTGGTGGTTTCTTCTAAATTGCCTAGATTTTCTGATCTCTACACGCTGACAGTAGCAAGTGCGGATCCAAAATCAATTTCTGCTGGGCAACAAGTAGAGTTTACTAAAAGCGTCACCCAGTGGTCTCTCACTCTAACTCACATACACACTTCATGGATTTTCTATATTATGGATTCTCACTGCTATATGGAACTGTAAATTCATGCTCTTTTATATATTTTGCAGGTTCGCCAACGATGGAGTTCTGGTGGAGGGCTTATTCTGGAAAGATGTTCTCGCACTCCTTGATGAATATGCCATAGAACCAAAGAAGAAAAAGTGATCTACAAAACTTAAGATCTCCTGTCATAGGTTATCGGTTAGAGATACCCAGCAACATTATGATTTGGTATGGATGTTATTCATAATCAGGATTCTCTTATTGGAAAATTTTGAACCAAACCAATGAATGGAATTTTCATTAACTTATATTTGTTTTATTTTTATTTTTTTATATCCTTGAATCTTGGTGGGTATTTCATATATGGTATTTATATATATATGATTCCTCATAACTCTTAAGAAAGTTTGCTTAAAAGTTTAGGCAATTCATTTGAAAATCATTGGGAGAGTCAATTAGGAACTCAATTTTTTGGTTGTGCCCCACTTGTAGCTTCTCAGTCCAATCTCTTACTATCAAACTCTTATCATTGTAGCATCAAGTAACTTGCATTTTTCCAATAAAAAAAGTGATTGGCTTCATTTACAATCACAAGATAGCGTCATGGTCGGTCTTTCATTGCGTATTAAAGGAGACCTTCCATAGGATTTTTCATGCGAGAAGACAAAAGAAATGCATCATGAGAAGAGATTGGCCATTTTACGTTACGCTTCAATAGAATGTATTTAATAAGGTTAGAATAAGTACCATGGTTGATCGAAGGTCTGTCTTTCATTGCGTATAAACATATGTAACATTTGATTGACAATAATTTAATGTTGATTAAGATTACAAAGTAGTAAACAGTGAAAAAATGATATTTAACCAGAAATAGGATATATTAAGTTAGAGACGATGGCATTGTGGTATGAGCAATATTACTGTGGTGTCAATAGTGTTATTATATTATATAAACAGTAATCTCATTTTTTTTTTGTTAGTGTCTTGTTCTTGTTCTAATACTAGTACTTTCAGATATTTCCTTATGAGTTACTTATTATAGATATACATAGAGTTCGGTTCTCTCTCTCTCTCATAATCTAACTTTTTACCTAGCAAAATATAAATTAATAAAAAGTTGGTTACAGAGAGCAAATCTTAATCATATATAGGTGATGGTGTACCTATGATATGTTATTTTTAAAAGGTGAGAGCTTAGATTAGCGAAGATTTATTTATTCATTTATATTGATGCGAGATTCTGGTTTTCTGCTCGTCTTCGACTAGGATCTTTCCTCAACTAACTCGTCAACGACCAGGATCTCTCCTCGTAAGACTTTATCTTAACAGACTCCTGTGTACACAAAAATAGGTTAGAGCACGCCGAGTATTTTTTCGACATAAACCCTCCGATGCTCAAGTAAAAAATGTAGGTTTTGTCTTCCTGGGACACAAGGCCACTAATATTATGGCTCTTTTATGATCTCTCAAATAGAAAACTCTTTTTTCTAGTTCTAATCTCAAAAATCTAACCCATTTATCTTCGTTGGTTACCTTTTTATAGGCTTCCTTTGACTTCGGCCCTTCCTGCAATTCACGTACACCACCTCTCTCAACGCTCGAAAGTGGGTGCGTCATTATCGTAGTTGTGGCTGAGTGGACTCCGTGCCTTGATTCTTGGGCAGCTATGCACGTCTTGCCAACCGTCATTAACCGGGTCCCCCCCCCCCCCCCTCAACCTCTAGCAGGAATGACCTTATGCTCATAGCATGAGGCCGGCTCTCGCCGTGGCCTCGTGGAGAGTGCATTCGTAAACGAGTAGAATATTCTTGCTCGGGGTCACCTGCTACCAGACTTCGGCTGAATATTCTTGTTCGTGGTCACCTGCTATCAGACTTCTACAGAGTACTCATGTTCGTGGAATCCTACTATCAGACATCTGCTCATCATGGCTGGTCTTGTCGAAGTATATCCCCCAAACAATTTATTTTTACAGCAAATCCACACATTTCGTTAACTTTTTCATTATCCCTCAAAAACTTTTTGTTGTGTATGGTTAATGTTATACATCTATATCGCAAAGGAATGGTCCAGTCAGCTTATTGTCACAAATTCAAGGAAATATATAAATTATCACTTTACTACTTTCACAGTTATAATATATCAAATGATTATAGCATATCATTTTAGAGTAGAGGAACTCTCGTCGAAACCCTTTCCTTACCTCAACCCACCAAATAGCTAGAAAATTTAATATATTTATTTTAATTCCATAAACACCCTTAACAACATAATCCCTAAACAAGGAAAAATAATAATAAGCAACAAAATCCGGTAAAGACTAATCCTTTTACTACATAAATGACAAACTCTTCCTTGTCCATGAAGTTTAAGAGTTAAATCATGACAATATCCATTATCAACACCAAAATTTTGCATGAGGTTGCATTTTACAGAATCCAACAAAAAAAAAAGAAATTATCCATCGTCTACCCGTTTTTTCATCGTTTTTAAAAAATACACAATTTTTTTTTGTAGCGCTCCACTTGAAGTTAACATTTTTTTTTCATTAATCCACTCTTATTATAACACCGTTAGAATTTTGTTGATATCATATGGGTAAAATTGTCATTTCACAACGATACAGTGGTGGACGAATAATATAACTTCAAGTGGAGTTCAGCAAAATAATAATAATAAGAATTGTGTATTTTTTAAACAATACGAAAAAAATGTGGTTTGTGGATAATTTATCTTTTACATTTGAAGGTAAAAAAATTATTTACAAAATATTCCGTTAGTTTTCTTAATGGTCTCCAAATGGAAGTAGACGAGTGAAAAAAAAATGTAAGTTCAGGTAGATTTCAGCCAAAAAAATAATTGTGTATTTTTTAAAAAGTTGAAAAAAACGAGTGAATGGTGGATAATTTCCCAAATAAAAAATATTTAAATGAAAATGCCTAAACATTAATTAAAATACAATTTCTTTTTGCATGTAGGAATTTAGATGTCTGTTCTTCACTCAGAACAATAATTAGAAACAAAAAATCTTTCATTGATAATGGGTTTGATCGATATACTACAATTTTATCTTAAAGATGAGAATAAAAGAGAACAAACTTTACAATGTAGAATTTGATTGTTATTTGTGTTTTTAAATATCAAATCACCAGAATTTTTATCTAGTAAAAAATCAGTTGGAAAAAAAAAACATATTTGTGCATGATGGAAAGAGATTGTTCAATCGTGGAGTTTTATTTGAGAAGAACAAAGGTATGTTTGAAATGAAGTATATGCAGAAACAAAGTATGTGAAGGTAAAATATTAAAAATTTTTAATGGGGTTTTATGAGAAAAGAGGTTTTGTGAGAGTTTTGAAGGAGTTCTAACAACATCACTCATCATGTTGTTATAATATTTTTTATAATCATTTGAAATTGTACACACTCGTGCTTGTGCTTGTGATATAAGACCAAATGCGGCTTATTGTTTTACAATCGCTCAACTACCTTCTTCATTTGATTGCACCCGCTAGCTTCACTAATTTGCTCATTAGAAAGATAATTAATTAGTTTTTTAAAAAAATTATCATTGTTGATGAAAAATACAAGAATAATAATAAAATTTAATGTCTATTCTTTTGGAAGAAAAAATTTTAAAGCTAAATACACGCTTTTGATTTTAGACTTTGAGAGGCACATTTTGATCCTAATAAACTACTCGGTAACTTTGAGAGGTAAGTTTTGATGGATTTGCATCCCTCATGTATGGGCACGCATAAGAGAGAGTCTCTATACTTATATTCTATTTATTTACCCATGAGCAATTAGGTACAAACCCTTCATATCTTAACTCTCTTTCCTATGTAGGAAGGGTGTATTTTTCTCTAATTTTTTCAACTTTATGGGTATAGTTTGAGTGAAAAAAATAAAAAAATTACTTATTTTAATATTATTTTGAGCATATAAATGTCATTTTGAACTATTTGTGGACTATTACTTGAAACAACTTCGACTTTTCACTTATACTAAGTAAGTTTCGCTCAAAATTATGCCTTAAAATAACTACTTGTGCTCCACTTTTCTAACATTAAATTGATGGGCTTTCTCTTTTTCTTTAATATCCTTGACAGGTATTTCCTATATGGTATTTATATGTTGCATCAAAATAAGGTGACTTAAGTTTATGCAATTCATTTTGATTTGGATGTGTGAAAATCATAAGCAGACTCAATTGGGAACTCAATTCATTGTTATCGGAAGAATATTCCCAATTTTGTGCCCCATTGGCCATTTGTAGCCTCTGATTCCCACCTCTCACTCTGAAACCCTATTGTCACATCCAAGTGACTTGTAATTTTCCACTGAAAAAGATAAGCTTAACTTTCACTAACGTCATGGTCGGTCCATTAGGTACGAAATATATAATATAGTATTAACAACATTTAATATTGATTTAAGTGACATTAAAAAATATTAAATATTTCGACATGAGTTACCTGTACACACATATGGGTAGGTTGGGTTCTTTCCCTCCCTCATAATCTAATTCTCTACGTTAGTAAAATATAAATTAAAAATTATTCATAATCAAAGTAATAATAAAAGAATAAATGTCAATCGTACTTAGTAATGCCGTGATGATGTGCAAATGATAAATTCTTGAACGACATGACTTTAATTGTTAAGTTATATCATTATGTAACATACATCAATCTAATAATTATTATCAGTAACATAAAAATATAATTAATTAAATTAATTATGTATTATTAATAATAACTATTAAGTTGATGTATCTTACATAATTATATAACTTAAAAAATTTATATTATCCTAAATCTTTTACTGGATGACAAGTTATGGATAGCAAAGAGCTGGAAGCTAAATTGGGAATGAGACGTAAAAGGGCAATAGGTGAAAAGAGGGAGCCCGTCCACTAAACACACATTTCATGTTTTTTTATTGGTGGTCCAAATTTCGCTCGCCCGTGCCGCGATCGACAAGTAGTTACTGTGCGTATTATTTTTGTTACGGTTAAGTCCAGCTGTGTATGCCGATCAATGGTGAATTATTGATGTGGGATCTACTCAGCAAAGAACATTTGTCACACAGGCTTGAGTCAGTGGGTCAAACTCCAAAAAAGAAAAAGTCTAAATCAATCAAATCTCTTTCGCTCCACATAATTAGCCGATTAAAGAAACCTAATATACGGACTAATTAAAATAATACACCCGTTGCGAACACAGCGCAAGTCGCTTTGTCGTTCCTCCTCGTTGGCGATAATCCTCTAACCGAACTAAAAGATTAAACAAATAGCCAAAAACACACAAAACCTTCGGATGACGTGGCACCCCCGTTAAACAATAAAATTGTTGTCGACCCCACGGACCCAACCGCTGATGTCACGGATCTCAAACCAATAACAAAACTAAATTTAATAAATCGTAACCGCTCTTACGAATCCGCCTGGCATCGTAGTGTTATATATAATAAAACCCTCAGAAAACGCGACTGCCTTATCTCTACGTTTGTTGCAGGAACCAACCAAGCATCACAAACAAACGGAGATATTTTTTTTCTCTCTCTCTCTCTCTCTAAAAAATTTCTCTCTCAATAAAATTTTGTTGTTTCATTCGATAATTTTGATAGCATTTCAATTCCCCGACTTGATCGAAATCTAGGGCTTTGAATTCGTGACAAATTGGTCATGACGAACACTGAGAGGCAAGAAACGATCGACGATCGTGCAGATCAATCGAACGGAGACGATTGCGTGGACGCGTCGTCGGTATCTTCGGCGGGCGTCGAGACCTCAACCTCGACCGTCGGATCGCGTGAGATCGGACTAGCTGAGCGATTGACGGACATATTCGTCGATGAAGGAGACGGAGATTT
Source organism: Citrus glauca (assembly GCA_029633175.1). NCBI lineage: Eukaryota > Viridiplantae > Streptophyta > Magnoliopsida > Sapindales > Rutaceae > Citrus > Citrus glauca. Next base: position 932,754 of record JAQOOD010000004.1, on the reverse strand, counting down.
GTTGCTTCAACGTAGCGATCGCGAAGATAGGGTTCTGCAGTGGCTACAGGCTCTGGATATGCAGGTGATGGGAGCTTGTCGAGCCGACGAGAGATTGAAGCCATTGTTAAAGTCTAACGCGTCCAATGGAATCGTCGAAGATAGGTTGTTGGCTCATCTGAGTCAGGTACACGTGTCAAGGTTTATTTGTTGCTATTAGATGGATATATTTTTTTGGGAGAATTTGCTTACGGTGAAGCTAATGATTGGTTTGACAAATGAAATTACAGTATTTTGAGCCGTCGGAGGTTTGTATGCTGGCAAGGTGCTTTTGCATACCGCTTGTTTCAATCCGAGTCGGGAAGATTAACAAGCAAGGAACTCTGTTATGCCCATCTACTGTAAGGTAACTGGATTTATAACGACATCTATGTGTCTATGTCTCTACTTGCGTGTGATCACATTAACGATGCATGATTGTTGAATTGGGTTTTGAATATTTTGATAATTTCCTGTCTAGCTTTCGGTGAAATTCACTAGATTATCTTTCTCCCCTCCCCCCCCCCCCCAAAAAAAAAAAAGAGGGTAGAGTTGATTATATATTGGGTAGTATGATAATCTTTGGAAAGTTTGTTCTTGTCAAACAAATCAAGGAGGGGGAAAAATATCATTTCAAGTGTATGTTAGATCATTTGATGGAAATTGTTAACATCTTTGGCTTCCCTTTACAGATAGTGAGATATCTGGATTAGGTTGATTGTATTATAGTACTTTGTATTGTAGTGTTGTGCCATTTCCCTGAGTCAAACCCTTCCCAACCCCTTTTCTAATTTTTAAATTCTTGGTCTGCTTTTCATTTATTTAACTGATTTAGTTATGGTGTATGCAAATTTGTCTTTATGGATGTGCTGGTGCCTTTTGCAGCTCTGTTGAAAGTTAATTTGCTCTATAATATGCAGTAATGCTTCTATATCTCATGCAGGCAGCTGGTTTAAAATATGCATTATTTAAAATGTTCTGATGTTTCGCAGTTTGTCAAGAGTGTTAGCATGCCTGTAAGTTTGCATGTTAATATATAATATGAGCATGTATTCATTTCTTGAGACCATTATGGCTTTTTCTGTTGCTATTAAAATTGTGTAATTAACATTTTCTTGTTAAAACAATTGTGGGGTCTTTATTCTTTTTAATCTTTGACATGACTTTTTAAAGAAAATGTATGATAAATATTTAATATGACTGTAGTTTCTCTTTGACTTGTTGAATTTTTTTCTACATAAGTAATTTATTTAATATGACTGTAGTTCAGTACTGTTCACATTTGATGGAGGAAGAAGTTTTGGAGGTTTATTTGATGTTATGGCATGTTGATGTAATGGTTTTAAGTAGAACTTGCACTAGTATAATATATAGTTCCAATTTTCTCCTTGTGTCCCTTAGATTCTTAGGAGTGTATTTATTGGTACAAATCCTCTAGCATTGGCAACTGTTTTTGTCTTACAAATATCCTGAGGTGGTGGAATATGGTAGATATAATAGGATTCTGTGTTTAGTTTATTGATGGTGTTCATCCTTCCAAATAAATATATCTTTTGACTTGTAGGTAAAGTGGGCGTGTTCTATAATGATCTCTGAATTAAGGGGAAATAAAGGTAGTTTCATCTCCTATATTATATACGGTTTGCTGCTGCTTTTTGTATATATAGGATCAATATTTTAATTACGGCAAAATCAAGCGTAATGTCTTTGACTTTAATATGATTGTGATGCTATGTTCATGTTCATGTTAATATTTTCTATTTTTTCATGAATAAATTTGTTGGGTTTTGATATGTTCAGTTTCTTTTACAGATCTTATTTACATCTTTGTACTTATTCTTTGTTATTCAATATTATTTGTCCTTTTGAATAAGTTTGCTTTTCAAGCTGAAAACCTGATTCTTTGTTATTCACACATCCTGTGGATGTGTTAATATTGGTATTAGGTATATCTGCGAAATGAATGATTGACCTTTTTTTCTGAGTTAAATGAAAAATTAGGTTATTGTAACCAACAATTTGTGTATTATGTGTAATAAAGAGTTAATAAACAAAAATTAGAACTGCAGCTGCCCCATAGGAGTTTGGATTTCCTGATTTTGACCTTATCTAATACTTTAAGCCACTACTGTTCGGGCAGATGGTAAGTTGGAGGGTACATATTTGCATTTCCCTCCTGATTTCATTTTGTAGGTTATTGAGGGATCACATGCCTGTAACTCTGTCATTATGTTCAATGAAGTTAGCTTTGTCTTGGGCAGCTGTAATTGGGTTTTTTATTGTGCCTCCTTTGGATTTGTAGTTACAATTAGGTAGTATAGTGATAACTTTTGTAAACCTTACATTAGGCTGGAAAGGAATGGGGGTCTATTATGTTTTAGTGGTTATGATATCTCAATCACTCAGATTTGTAGAAACTTAAATATGACTAGGTGGAGAAGCTCTTTTAAGTTTTATTAGTATCCTTTCTGCTTTTGATAGGCTCTTGAATTTATATAGTGTGTAACCCTGTTAGCAGTTTCCTGCCTTTCTTTGTTGTTTGTGTTTATGTTATTTTATTTTCCTGTTTACCGCTTTCTCAATTCTCTCTCTTTTGCATTTTGGAACAGAGGGAATTTAAGCCTTACAATCTTGCCAACATCCGATTTGCGGCTCTCATACATTGGAGATGATGGTCATTCAGAGAGATTACTTACTTTAAGTAGTAAATCTGAATGCTGTGCTGTTGTAATTGATGAGATCCCTGCAGATAATTCTGGCCGGTCATTCCTTGTAAAGAGTCCAGATGGTAGAGTTGCATACTTCTGGTGCGCTGAAAAGTCTAAGCTTTTGGGAATTGAATTCATTTCAAAGGTGTGTATCACTCTTCCAATGATGATTGCAGTTATTACGTAATATAATGCGAATTCCATTTTACTATGATTTTATGGGTATTAATGTTTCTTCTCTTAAATGGCACAGATGAAGGACTTAATCATGAGGAAACCATCAATTGCTGAATTAACTGGAATCAGTGAGTCACGCCTTGGAAATCTAGCAACGCACCTCCGTGCCTACTTGGTGGGATCATCATCGCTGATTAATGCCCGAGCAGGTTGCCCGAGTTCTCTTTCTCCTTCCTTTGTTACCACATCTGCTTTATCTGATTCAATTCCAAATGCTCAATGCTCATCGATATCACTAAAATCCCTCCGATCCCGGAGTTCTGGCACTCAACCATTAAAGGCGAATTCGCTCTACCAGGGTAGCCTTAGTCCGAGATCTAGTTCCTTCAAAGAGGGCCTGCCCAGAAACTCATCCTCCTTAAGAAGTGCTGCTAGAGAAAAATTAAGGCGGCGTGGGGATGGTTTTTCGTCAGCAGTTGACAACCTCACAGCGACTTTACCAGTAACTACTGATGAACCGTACTTGAATCAATCTGAAACTGACAGCATCCGCGAAGCCAAAAGTTGCCAACTTTCTTCAAGCTTTCTGAAATCACTAGGGAAGTTGGCTGTCCCTCCAATTTCAAGCCTCGCATCTCAAGTACCTTCCATTGGATCACCTCTTTTCTCTCCTTACTACTGTTGGTGTCCCCTAAGTTCATCATCACTGCAATATCCGGCTATACCTCCACAACTCCCACTAAGCTCATCAAGTGAATCACTTTCAGTGCCACCACCACCTTCTTTATTATCAGCCAATGGATCCTCTAGTTTGTTAAAGTCAACGCCACCTCGCAGTCTAGCTGATATTCCTGCACTAGATTTCCCAGCATTCCTGCCTGATCCATTGGTTCGGTTGCAAGTGACAAGTTCTCAGCAGATCCCTACTTTCACGCCTTTAATTTGTGATCCAATTGTTCATGTTCCAGTTATTGATGTTTGCTCATCTGGTCAAGGCTACCTGGTAAGTGCTGGTCCAGCCATTTCAACAACTATCCCTCCTTTACACGCAAAACTTGTGAACCCTTTGATACCTGAGGGTGATTCTGTGGTGGAAAATGGTGCGAGGGAGACCCTGAGGCTGCTCATTAGCAGTTCAAGCCAGACCAACCCTCCATTGATGGGTGTACTGCCTGCTGTCTTGACCAGTGCTAATGAGACACAGAGTATGTTTGTTACTGGGAGCCGGGGTCTGTACTGTGGAACCAGAGATGTTGATGCAATTGGGAAGAGTATTGCTTTGGTTTCATTGTCTGCAAATTCGACAATAGGAGATGCCATTGTTGGAAAGAGATGCAATAGCCTTGAGAAGTTGGATGCTAAGCCACAGGATGAAGAGAGTAAGCTTGACACTCATTTTAAGGAAGAAATGACAGATTGATATAATGCCCGTAGCTATTTGTGTTTTGTTTCCTTTGTAGATCTGTATGCATTTTGCTCCGGAAGTGTAGATATAAATTACGGCTACAGCCTACAGTTGTGACATTTTGAATTGTAATTAGAGCAAATCTTGCCATTGTCTTCTTTTTTTTTTTTTTTTTTTTTAAACTAGAGTTTCCAAGGTGGCTTTCTTTAGAATGGGAATGCACTTTAGTGCGTGTTTGGCACGCATCATAAATTTGTATTAAAATATTATTATTATATTATGTTTGGCATTTGTTTCGTATTTAATAAAAAACTAAACCCGTCGATGGGATTGGGTTTATGCGCGTTTGCTTACAATCTCAAAATCGAGACACAGAGAACGAAGAACTCAAGAAAACTTTCGCCGTCTTCCCCAAATCTCGTCTCTAAATACCGGGGTTGTTCTTTGTCCCATCGCCACCATGCTCTTTTGCTTTGTTGCAAGACACCCAGATCAACCATCATCGCATCGTGCAAACTATAGCTACACCGCCATTGTGCCGTCTGACACGAAAGCTTGCCGACCACTGTATTGCTTGACAATACTGCTCTGCTCCCGCTGTGCCCGTCTCCTTCTCCCCCGTGGATCATCATTTCTCAATTTGTGTTTGATTTCTCAATTTCAGTTTGACTTCTGAACTAAGATTTAATTAAATTGGCTGGTGAGGGAGATTTTTTTTTTATCAATAATTTTTGTTCAACAAGCGTTAGAATTAACAACTTTCATTATTATTATTTTTTGTTATTTTCCTATCAATTATTGGGTTAATACGAGGTTAAGATGTTGACAATTATTAATTTGTTCATCAAACTCAAAGCTGCTGCACATTGATTATGGCCCCCACATTATCTCAGGCCTCAGCTTTCTGCAGTTAATGCCTTTGAAGCTAGCTAGTTGCAGCTCTGTGATATATCAGTGATTATGCATTGTTATTGCTGTAACATTACAAATATTAAATGTATTGAAACAGTGTACTTCAAGCTAGAAACATAACCAGCCACCAACGTAGAAGAAGGCTACGGGGTTATAAATTTAAGGTAAGTTAGACAGATTTTTGCGCTCTGATCCGTGGCGAAATAGATTTTCCAGAATTTTGGTTACTCATATGGTGGTTGGGGGTTCTGATCATCTGCCAATTTGGATTGAATTTAATAAACGAAGGAAGAGCCTCGGAGACACTAGGGATAAATGATGTTGCAGAATTCATTTTAAGGATTATTGGTCCTCCTATGACGATTACAAAAGATTAATTGAGCTTTCATGGGATAATGCTTGTAATTTGAAGGGTAGCGATTGTAGTAGAAAGATTGAAGGAAGCTAAGCTAGAGATAATCAATTTGAGAGATTGTGCAAGAATAGCAATCAAATGTGCCAACAGATATTCTCAGTGCTATTCATTTATTATTATTATTATTATTATTATTATTTGTTGTTTATATCTTTACGTAAACATATGATTACACTAAATATTGCTTGATTAAAGGACCACTAGCTAGCTTAATTCAAACATGTATTTTCAGCATTATTATTAATCACAATTTTTAAATTTATGAAGAACTAGGCTGTTTGGAAAGGAAACACGAGGCCAATGATCAAATCAGCCGCAAACATAGGCTTTTTTTTTTAAAAGCATAACATATTATATCACTGATACGTCTGTTACAATACAACTCGATAAAAATGGTGTAAAATGGGAACAAAATCTAGCTAAACAATGTATGCTTGAGAAATTGACTGAATTTGCATAAAAAAATGGAAGTGTATGCTTGAGTAATCTACTCTTAAATGAAGTGTTATAGCTACACGATATTTTTCTAAGGGCACTAGAACTTGTAGTAGAGAATTGCATTGATAAGAGATGGAAGTCGTTTAAGGTACATTGTCAAGTGCTTGTGTTTTATTATAGCTTGTGATAGATTGATACTAATAAACTCTTCATTTGTTTTGTGTATGTAGAATTACTTGGGGCCAATGGATGAAACTTATATTAGAGTATGTGTGCCAAAAAATGAAAAGCCAACATATTGAATAAGAAAGGGTGAGATTACTTCAAATGTTTTAGAAGTATGTTCACGAGATATGAAATTTATCTTCGTGATGCCTGGAAGAGAAGGCTCTGCCTTTGACTTAAGATTACCTTGCAATGTAAATAAGCCGACCGATTTAAAAGCTTCTATAGGTATTATTCATTCCAAAAAATTAATTTAAGCAAATTACATATTCAAACTAAAAATTATATTATATGCTTATGTGAAATGAATGGGTCATTAGATAGGGGTGGGCAAATAACCCAACTTGACCTGTTCTGAAAAATTCACGTTTAGATTCTATGCAAATGAAGCCTCTACCGCGATCGATCAAATTTGGCCAACCCAATTGGATCGTGATCAGATGGGATTTCACTCAATCTGATCTGAAAAGCCAATTAGATGGGCAATAAATAAATATATATTTATAATGTTAGGAGTGAGCAATCAGCCCGACCTAATCCGATTGATAGTAATAGTTTGTTTTAATTTTTTATTTAATCTCATAGTCATTTTTGTTGAAAATTAGTAGAAGAAAAGGCCAAATTGAGATAATTACATTGAAACAATCTTCTAATAACTAAAATCATTTGTAAAAAAATAAAAATAAGCAAAAGTTAGAATATTATCCAAATCAGTTATAAATTACCCAATCCATTAGTCCAAACCCAACCTAATTTGCATGTGATCATAACCTAATCTAATCTGAACTCAACTTGAAATTTTGATCTGCTCCGATTTGAATATAGTTAAAATTAGATCGGATTATAAGTTCAGATCATTTCTTTTTCAACCCAATAAACCTGAAACCCAATTAGGTTAATCCAATCCTAATCCAATCTCGAATTACCCCAACTCTAGCTACTATTATCTTGTGGATGCTAGATATACAAATTAAAAGATTCTTTGTACATATATGGGAACAAGTTATTATTAATCAGAATATAGAGATGGTTGTGCTTTTCAGAATGAAGAAGAGTTCTTTAACATGAAACATTTTCCTCCTTAATAAATGTAATTAAGTGGTTTTTTTATTGCTCAAAGTACAATGGGCTATTCTTCGACGTTCTTCATTTTATCCAATGAAAATCCAATGTTGCATTATTGCTGCATAATGTTTATTGAATAATCTGATTAGGAGACAACTGTAGTGGATCTAGTGGAGCATGAATTACTCAACATATCTAATAATGAAGTAGAAAATAATGATAACATAAGTAGCCTTGAAGCTTCAAACCAATGGACAAGTTGGAGGAATGATTTAGTTGGTGCTATATAAATTAATTGGCTTGGAAATTAGTATTTATCTAGAGCTGTAACTTTTATTTATATACCGATGTCATTAACTAAGTATTTTATTATGTACTTTTGTTAATATATAAATGTTATTAGGACAGTATCTCGTGTTGTACTTTTATTAATATAGAGATGTCAGTAGGAAAGTACCTAAGACTATGCTTTTGTTAATATACATATGTCACTAGGAACATATATGAGGCTGTAACCTTTTTTTAACATATAGATGTCATTATAAATTTATCAAGTGTTGCTTATGTGAACTTCACTTGATGTTATATTTTAATTACTTGTCTAAAAAATTATTATGTATTCATTTTATAGTAATGGAGAGTGGAGATTCAAGCTATACTAGTAGAAATAAGATAGACTCAAGATGAGTATGGACAAAAGATGAAAAAGAAGTAATGTTGAACATTTTAAATGTAGTAGGTGTAAAGAGTAGTTGAGCTAATAATAATACATTCAAATCAAGAAATTATAAATATATTGAAAATGAACTAGAAAAATTGTTTCCGGGGTAGGTTTGAAGTCTTACCCACATATTGACTCAAAGATAAGATTTTGAAAGAAAATTATTCACATATTGACTGTAAATGTAACACCCTAAATCTAACACGTGAGGAGCACGTGATAAAGGAGTCACTCCTAAATCCAAATCCTCACACAAAAATCTTAAACAAAAATACCTCAGATTTTATTTAAATTTTCTCCCGAAGACATAAATATGACAGAAATCTCAAAACTCCCTAATTACAAGTTCATAAAATAAACAAACGTAAAGGAAACATGAGTTTATCCTTCTCTTATTCAACTAGCAAAAGTAAATGAATTTTTTGTCTCCAAAGATAAACACATCTCTCAACAAGGTACCTAATTTGCAAAAAATAATAACGAGGAGTGAACCGTCAACTCGATAAGTAAAATCATTCATAACACATTAGACTTATCGAGTACTAAAAATATTGCAAGGCTTCTTTTTATCAAAACATATATTATAAATTATAAATTTTATAAAATGACATATTACAACAAAATGACATAAATTTATAGTAACTCATTATATCCAAAGCATTATTAATCATTGAATCAAATAGTATAACATATATACATAAATAAGAGGTTAGCTCATGTCACATAGTGTCACTTATAATCCCAGTGACTCAGCCAAAAACAGAGTTAGAATTAGACTATCGTATACACATTTAGAATATAAACCCAGTATTGGTCTAAAATTATATATATATATATATAAAATATTTGTTGTAACGGTAACATACCGTATGTTCTAAAATTCAAATATTTGCTGTAACGGTAACATAAAAGTGGCTAACCGGATTTCGAAAGTAGCATGCTGGTTATCATCGGAAAACTCATAACGGCTAGTTTTTGGACTCAAACTATATAAATTCAAATCTAATTCATTTTTGGTAATCTTTACAAGCATAAACAAGTGCACACAACATATATTGAGCTTCAATTTCGTAAATCATCATAGATTAAATATTCATTAAGCTATCGTTTGTATATCCACTCTAAAAGAGAGTTGTTTGTTGTAATTTTTATTTCTCATCAAATTGTGAGTGTACAAGAGTGAGAAACACTTGGGGGTGAAGGGATTGAGGAGATAATCTCTTGATCGTAAAGGTCCATTGACACCTTGGAAGTCAATTGTAAAAAACTTAAAGCATTGAGAGGCTTATATAATAAAATCCTCAAGTCGGATGAGCTTGGAGGGGTGAAAGTAGGCGAGTATTGCCAAACCACGTAAAAATTATTATGTGTGTGTGTGTGTATATATATATATATATATATATATTACTTAAGAACCAATGGATGTATCGTATGTGTGATTTTAGCAATGTAACCATTTAACGTAGGGTTAGCAAAAAAGTTCAAATCGGCTCGAGCTCAACTCAGGGCCACGAGTTGGGCCTGGACATGACCAAAAAATTCAAAGCCCACACAAAATGGGCCTAGATAAAGGTCTAGGAAAAAAGAAATTTATATAAATTAATTTTAAATAAAAAAGGAAAAAAGTCAAAATATTAAATTAATATATTTTTATATTAATATTTGTGATTTATTATCTTGTGTTACTAATATTTTGTGTATTAGATTATTATTCTATTATTCTATTATGTATTAGATAATTATTTTTAATTCAAATATTTTTACTTTATTAAAAAATTATTTTATATTTAATGAAAAAGCTCAGGTCCGGCCCAAGTCACACTCGTCCAAGTTTAGACGAGGTTTTGAAAGGTTTGGACTTCTTGTCAAGAATATGGGCTTAGGCTGAAATTTTTTTAGCAACCCTAGTTTATTATAAGGTAAAAGTTCATTTAGTCCCTATATTTTAAAATTAGTGTCCATTTAGTTCCTGTATTTTTAAAAATATCTTAAAACATTCATGTTGTTAAAGTATTGATACACCTACCTCTAACGTTACTTTTTATTTATTTTATCTTACTTTTACAACATTACCCTTTTATAATAATTTTTTTGTTTGGCCATTAATAAAAAGAAAATAATTAAATTACTAATTTAACCCTAAAAAATTATATTAATTTTTTTACAAACACCATTTGCATACTTGGCAGTTTGCATTCAATTTTTGACAATTAAATTTCAACACAAGACTGAGCTTTTCATCATTCAAACTTCTCATGTCTAAACTTTATTTGCTGAAGTGCTAAAAGATAAGTATATTGGCAATTGGGAAATGAAGTCAATGATGAGTTTGATACAGCCATTGAGCAGGTACAACTAGAAGTTAAAAAAATGCTCCCACCGATAAACTAGTCAATAATGCTAAGACTAGGACAAAAAAAAAGAAACCAATAAACTAAGATAAGTAGATTATGTTTGGCTTTATAATTCTGAAATGCTTGAGTCAAACTTCTTTCCATAAGCAAATAAACAATCGTTGATCAAAGTTGCATCATCATTGCCGCAATTTTAAGTAAATAAGTTCTCAATTAATATTGTGTGTATTTCGCTACTCTAAAATGCTAAGGAATTTAAAATATAACATACCTTTTATTTGCCTCTATAATGTTGTTCACATTTAGGTTTGAAAGGGTTGTGTTAGACAAACCCTTATTTTTCCTTTTTGCTTCTGTCTCATAGGATTTGGTTGACTTTGTATATGTCTTGTTGAAATTGTTGCTGAAATAATAGAAAAATAAAATAAAAGGATGAGCATATAGTTATACTAGTAAATCTAATAATAAAAATGAAAATAGTTTAAAGACCTGCTTGTTTAACTGTGCCAGAGGAAGAACTGACATTGGCTCTTTGATGCTTTTGTCTCTTAGCATTCGGCTGACTTCCACTAGGTCTAGATTGGATTTGAAGCTAGGATTTTAAAGAATATTAGGGTTAAAATAGGTTTTTGCCCTCATGGATCTAGATCATCGTAATATTTTTTTAATTTTAAATTTTAATAAGAAAAATATATTTTTATCATTTAGAATTAACAAAAAATATTTTGAGATATTTTTAAAAATATAAGAATTAAACGAATATTAATTTTAAAATATAAAAATTTTTATCTTTTATCATATGGATAATATTCTTATGATTACCCTATGTTACGTTAAACGTAACGTACACACACTTACAGCAATAATAACAGACTCCACCATTAATATTATTAATATATATATTACGTTTAACGTAACATAGCTATGTGTTACGGACCGCCCAATTCGCTAATCCAATTATTCACAATTTCGGGTTAAAGAGCCAACACAAGGCCAAAAGTGCTAACTTAACTCAATTCTATAACATATGGCCATATTCTTATCCCTATGCATCTGCTTGTGATCACGAATAAGTGAATATGCATTTCTCACCCTTAATCAAACTTTAATTTTATTTATTTTTTTGAAAAAAACTATGGTTATTAATTTTCTCGGTACTGTGAAAAAATTAAGTTGTTAAGCAGCTTGAAGAAATTAAGAGCAAAGGACGATTGAATTGATGTTGCACGTACAAAACAGCTGCTTGCGGGATCGAAATAAAAGAGGGTTGCAAGGACGATATTTAATGTGCTCTGTTAGCGGAGCGTGTCGGGTAAACGTAAATCAATCCTCCTCACTTTGTTGGCCAAACTAAATGCTTACCTTGATTTTTTAAGCAAAAAAAATCAGAAAAATGAATTTAGTGAGCCCCACAAAATTCCTCCATTAATCCGTTGTCTCTCTTATATTTTCTCTTAATTATTTTTTTTTTCATTCACCATCTTCGTCTCTCTCTCTCTCCCCGTACCTCCCCTGCAGCAATGCATTCATCCATTCACCCATCTCTGAAATTTTTGGTGTAGCCATTGACGTTCAATTTTGAACTTGAATTTTGAAATAAATAAAAAAATCTTATATTTTCAGGTTAAAACATAAAAAATGCTATATGTTCTTCAAATCAAAGTAGCTTCTGGTTATTATATTGCTCCAACGTAGAACTCATAGCTTTCATGACCTCAATCGATTCTTCAATCTTTATACAGCAAATTCAATCTCAAATTTTTTTTATTTTTAGATTTGATTTTGATTCTTACAGCTACAACACATTTTGTTAAATCTATAAAAAAATTAAATTAAATCTTTTTGTTGTATCTTTGAAGATGTAGAACAGTCTCATGTGCAATTAAAAAAAATTAAATCTTGATAATACGTACGTAGATAAAAAGGTAAGCATGTGTATTAAAAAATCTTTAAAAGATACTCATTTACCTAATATTTTAATAGAAAATAGATGTGGATCTAGATAATCAAACTGCTTTACCAAAGAGTTGATCAGTTAATAATCTAATAAGAGGTTGGGCAAAGTTTTCTTTTATTACAAATGATCATCACACTACAAGTACGGAAATGAAACACTTCCACGCCACACAACTATAAATACGTCCGCGAGGCTGTTACCATCATTACATAAAGAATCACTTCAAAATACACAAAGAACAAGATCATTGATGTATCTCATTTATCATCTCCACCAAAATAATATTATTTCTCAAACATGGCATATTCTGTGTGTACTGCTCGCAGTTTATTCAGATCAAAATGTGTAATTTTCTTATTACTCTTTATGGCCGTAAATGGCAGCCCGCCAGAGGATCCAATCAAATGTTCGTCAAACAATAATTCAAGCTGTACGATCACAAACTCATACGGTATGTTCTCCGATCAAAGCGTGTGTAAAGCAGCAAATGTAGCGTACCCAGCTTCAGAGCAAGAGCTGATATCAATAGTAGCAGCAGCAGCAATGGCCAAAACAAGAATCAAAGTGGCTACACGTTTCTCTCACAGCATTCCCAAGCTCGTTTGCCCAGCTGGCCAAGAGGGCTTGCTAATAAGCACAAAACATCTTAACCGCGTATTGAAACTTGATGTGCAAGCAATGACTGTAACAGTAGAGAGTGGCGTGACATTGAGGCAGGTCATTGAGGAGTCGGCTAAGGTCGGGCTGGCCTTGCCGTATGGGCCGTATTGGTGGGGGCTGACCGTGGGCGGCATGCTTGGGACAGGCGCCCATGGAAGCTCTCTGTGGGGTAGAGGGAGCTCTGTTCATGATTACGCTGTCGAGATAAGAATTGTAACTCCGGGAAATCCTGAAGAGGAATTTGTTAAGGTGAGAGACTGGGAGTGCTCAATGAAAGTCACCAAGATTTCTATGCAGCTAAAGTATCACAGTCACTTGATGTTCTAGGTGTTATTTCTCAGGTAAATTTCTCATTAATGTATTAATTTATGCATCAAATAATTTTTTAAATTTTAAGTAACTTCATATTAGGAGAGGATTTTGATCATTCTTATTGATTGACCTCTCATGAACCTTTTAAGATTTTGTGCCACATATCTATTTTTTTTATTACATTTTATTTTATTAACAACTAATCAACATCATAATTTTAATTACTCTCACAAAAACTTATAACATGCCTAATTATTTACTTGAGATGTTTTTATTTACCAGTTAGATAGTTATTGAGACCAAATATTGAATAAATATTAAAAAATCACATGGATTATAACTAGTGTATAATTGTAATGGGATCATAATATAAAATCCTTAAATTTGATGTAGACCGTAATAAAAAAAAGAATAAATATGAATTTTTTTTAAATTATGTAAACTTCAGTAAGATCTCTCTTCTTTTTATAAATTTATTTTTACCTCAGGGCTCCCCCTGCTCCTTGGCCCCAGTTTGGCAGGATTAAAATTCCAAGCCTCTTATGCCATCCAAATTGATCTACTAATCAAATACTGACACCAATTATACATATAGAGTATAATTCTGCAATTTGAATTACATGCAGGTATACACACTATGTGAAATATTGAATGTAAGTGATGCAGTGTTTAAGCGACACATAAGATATAACCAAAGTAAAGACGAATGAGTGTTTGTGGCATAGGTTACGCTCAAGTTGGAACAGCTCTTCAAGAGGTCAATCGCACACGTGGAGAAGAGTGATTCGGATCTTTGGTGATCAAGCCGCTATTTTTGGGCATCGACATGAGTTTGCAGACATAACTTGGTAACCAAGTCAACGAAAGGCAGTCTATCGAGTTGATGATCGCATTTCCTCAAACACTTCCGGCAATGGCTTGTATAATTTCTTTCCATTCAGCCTCATGCTTTCAGTTGCTATGGCTGTCGTCAGAGCTTCAGGTTAGCTTCTTAACAAGCTATCACTTTCGATCTCCTGCACGTATAAACCTAGGTCAATTTGTGTTTGTATTTATTTAAAGTAATGATATTGTGGTCGGCGGTGCTCGCCAATGTCTAGGTATTTGGTTAATTCATTGCTTCTGCTTCATTCACGCACTATGTGTTATGCAATTGCTTACTACAAGATGGGCAGTTCTCCAATTTGGAAATTTGTAAATTTTAAAATGCAAATTGACACAATGATATCATATGTAGCAGATGCTCTAGTTACAATACAATTTACAATTGAACTTGGAGTAGACATCACAAACTAATCTTAAATTCGCGTTTTAAAACATATGAACGTCCACACCTAAAATTTCTTAATTGAAAATTTTGTTTTGGCGCTTCATGCTTCTTGTTTAATAATCAGAGGAGAATCAAGAATCGTTACGTGATGCTGATGGCAAGTGCATCGGGGGAAAACTTGTTACCTCAACTCTCAATACTTTCGCATTTGGTTTGACAAACGATGGTATCTCTCCGACTCTTGCACAAGGATCCTAATACCATTGGCATCAAAATAGTTTCAATTATGATCAATTTTTTTTTCCTTCTGATCAAACAGGTGTAGTCTTTGCTGGGTACCCAGTTATAGGATATCAAAATCGTCTTCAATCATCAGGAACTTG
This sequence comes from Citrus glauca, assembly GCA_029633175.1. NCBI lineage: Eukaryota > Viridiplantae > Streptophyta > Magnoliopsida > Sapindales > Rutaceae > Citrus > Citrus glauca. The sequence goes on along the minus strand of JAQOOD010000004.1, from coordinate 917,734 downwards.
CCTTGATAGTGCAGAAGATTCAATGTTCACAGGCTGCGGTTGGGATCCCAGAATCAATGGCGAATTCTTTCATCAAACAACATTCAGCGTTGCATTATCCGTCGTTAAAAATTTCATACAAGATATTCAAAAACTAGTTCAAATGGAGCCTAAAGCACTGTGTGGCTTAGAACTTTACAACGGGATTATAATGCGTTATGTTAAAGCATCAAATGCTTACTTGGGCAAACAAGAGGATTCGTTAGACTTTGATATCACGTATTACAGAAGCAAGGACCCAATGGCTCCAAGGCTTTATGAAGATGTGCTCGAAGAAATTGAGCAACTCGCTGTGTTCAAATATGGGGGGCTGCCCCATTGGGGAAAGAACAGAAACTTAGTGTTTGATGGAGTCATTAAGAAGTACAAAAATGCAGGAGAATTTTTAAAGGTTAAACAGAAATTTGACCCCTTAGGTCTCTTCTCTAGTGAGTGGACAGATCAAATGCTTGGATTGAAAGATGGTGTGATGATATTCAAAGAGGGTTGTGCATTAGAAGGATTGTGTATATGTTCACAAGACATTCACTGTGCCCCAAGTAAAGGCTATTTTTGTAGGCCGGGCAAAGTGTACAAGGATGCTAGACAGCTAGAGTATGTACTCGTTTAAGTTCTGACTTCTGCTTCTGCGAGTCATGTTGAAATTAACTATTGTACGGCCTATTTTAGACCTTTGGCTCTTGAATTTGCATAATTGTGTTCTTGGATAATTTAAATTTTGACTGTACCAAAAAATTAATAAAAATATTTCATTTGATATTGGTCAGACTTAAGGATACCACAGTCACAATCTTTTACCCCAAGTTGATTGAGGAGTTGATAATATTATTCCAAAAAAAGAAAAAAAATTTATATATATATATAATTGCCCAATGTATAGAACATGGTCTTCTCGAGGTGATGTATGTAGGGATGATAAAAATACATGTTCGGTTCGGACCCAGACCACACCCAGGCGTTGTGGGTTGGGTATAAAATCGAACCGGTATTAGACATTACTTGATAAACTCAGAGACCGACTTAGAACCTGGATTTTATTAAAAAAATTTATAAAATATATATTATATTAAATATTTATATTTATTTGACTCATTTATTATATATATATATATATATATATATATATAAAATTGTAAACACTTAAAGTTTATATTTTCATATCAAATTTTATTAAAATAAATTTAAAACTTATAAAATTACTAAAAAATAAAAAATACATATATAATATTAAAAAAATATAAAATCTAAGTACCCGAATTAAAACTCAACTCGATACTAAATTTTAAAAAACTCGATCCTAACATTTAAAAATTACATCTGGGCCGGGTCTAGGTATTGCGATACCCAGACTCGGGCCGGGGTTTTTGCCAACCCTAGATGAATGGCTGCATGAGGGGGTTTTAGTCATTTGACATTAGATATGTGACGTGGCTGAATCTGACTTGTTAGAGATCCTCACAGGTATAAGTATGCTCGCAGGGTAATTTTCACACACACCCCCATATGAAAAGAAAGAAACGAAAGAAAAGAAACCCTTGGGCTTAGTTGAGAGAGTGAGGTCGGATAATCCATACGGACACGGAAGGAAACAGAAAAACAGAAACAGAGAAAGCAAAAACAACACACAAAACACAAAATAATTGGTATGCCCCAAACATCTCACTCATCGTTTACTGGTGTTATCATCAGCTATATTTTTCTGTTTCTGTTTCTATTTCTATTCTGCCCCCAAAAAATTATGCTCCCACTTCGGGTAAGTGCTTAGCTAAAGCCAAAAGCTTTGCAGCTCCTTTGATTTGGAATCTGTATTTTGTTTTGCACGCAAAGTCGAGGATTTTGTATTTGATTTAGGTCATCTGGGTATTTCTGATGTTGGCTTTAGTGTTCTGATGTGTTTTACCTTTTTAGGGTTTCGGAATTTATGTTTAATTATAGACGTGCCGTTATTAGTTTTGTGGGATTGCTTACAAATTTGGATTTGGGCATCATAAAGGTTTGATTATATCTATAGTTCTTATTATTTTTATTTTTTCCTTTATTTTTACGATTGTGGTGCTGCGGCTTTCAATCTATAGCTGCTGTACAGTAGAATCAGTAGTTGTTAGGTGTAATTGTGGTTTTGGGCGATATGCATTAGCTCCTGAGTAAAAGTGAGTATGTATAGAACACCAGTTGTTATGCTTTCAACAGTTGCAAACATGCCCTTGCTCGAGTGGAATTGATACTTATAGCTGAGTATTCCTCTTTGAAATGAGAATTCAGTGTCTAAGGTTGTGGCTGGAAGTCCACTTTTATACACCGTCCAAAACAGCAAAAAATGAGTTGTACTTTTGTCCACTGTTTGCATTTTTATTCTAATGATCGAAAGTTAAAGGTCACTGCAATGCTGTTCAGGTGCTGTTGTTGGATGATAAGTGCCAGATCTTGAAACAGTCATGGCTGAGAGCACGGAAGTTGAGGACCGAGTGGATCTTGAGGAGGACAATTACATGGAAGAGATGGATGATGATGTCGAAGAGCAAGTAGAGGAAGATCCAGAAGAAGAAGGCGGGGATGGAAATTTTGAAGAAAATGATGATGATGAAGAATATGATCATTCAAAAGCTGGGGCTAGTGAGAAAGATCAGTCAGCAGAAGCAAATAGAAATGATGATGATACTCCACTTGTGGAAGAGGAAGAAAAGCCCACTGCTTCCGTTGGTGAAGACGAGAAAGATAAGCATGCCCAGCTTCTTGCCCTCCCTCCTAATGGCTCAGAAGTTTTTATTGGTGGGCTTCCAAAGGATGCATCGGAAGAGGACTTGAGGGATCTGTGTGAACCAATAGGCGATGTTTTTGAGGTTAGAAACTGTTAAAATCCATGCTTATAACATTTAACAACTTTTCTATTAGTTTTGACATTCGCCATTGTTGTTACTTTAAATCATTTTTGTAGGTGAGGTTAATGAAAGACAAGGAGAGTGGAGAAAGCAAGGGTTTTGCTTTTGTATCATTCAGATCAAAAGAGTTTGCCAAGAAGGCCATCGATGAGTTACACAGTAAAGAACTTAAGGTGATCAAGATGCCTCTCATAACTTCACTTAGTATTTGGGACATCAGAGATGCCTGGGATGGTTAGTCTTTGTGAGACAACCTTTCCATGCCTCATTTACACATTCTTCAGCTGAATTTGCTTTTTGTTATATTTCATCATTGCAGGGTAAAACAATAAGGTGTTCACTGTCAGAGACTAAAAACAGGTTGTTTATTGGTAATGTTCCGAAGAACTGGACAGAGGATGAGTTCAGAAAAGTCATTGAGGATGTTGGTCCTGGAGTTGAAACCATTGAGCTCATAAAGGTGAAGTTTTGGATTAAATAATGCTTTTATCTTATAAAGTTCAAGTTTTTGACTACTTACACTGCTATTTTATTTGTCTTCTTCTAATTACAGGATCCTCAAAATCCTTCTCGTAATCGTGGTTTTTCCTTTGTTTTGTATTACAATAATGCCTGTGCTGATTATTCAAGGCAGAAAATGCTCAATGCAAACTTTAAGTTGGATGGAAATACTCCAACCGTCTCATGGGCTGATCCTAAGAGTACACCTGATCACTCTGCTGCTGCTTCTCAGGTAAAATTGTCAAAGAATTGGAACAGTTTGAAACTTTAAAGTTATTTGATGTTGCTTACATCAGGTTTTCATTATTTTCACCGTTTATTTTATCTCTTCTTGATATCAATATAATTTAGAGAAATCTCTTCCATACTATTAGTTGAAAACAATTTCTAATATTGAAAACTGTAAATAGATCCCTAAAGATGATTTTGAATTTATGAGATAGGTCACACATGCAAAAACACTGTAGAGATTATTGGGATTCTTTTTCTCAGGCTCTGAGGCCAAATGCGAAACACCTGAGCACCTCTGGGCTCTTTCTGTTAGGCCTTTGGTGCATCAATTTCCTATAAATGTTTTAGGCTATAGAGTGTGGATGAAAACTTGAAAGGAAAATTCTAAAAGTTGATGGTTGTTTTATATACACGCACAAGAAAATCTCTGCCTAGTCATTTCTGGAAACATTACTGAAACCATATTTTGGTTTAATGACTGTCTAAGGTGTGTGCTGTTTTGAGATTCCCAGGTGAAGGCACTTTATGTGAAAAATATACCGGACAACACTTCTACTGAGAAAATAAAAGAACTCTTCCAGCGTCATGGGGAAGTGACGAAAGTGGTCATGCCTCCTGGAAAATCTGGGAAACGTGATTTTGGGTTCATCCATTATGCTGAAAGGTCAAGTGCATTAAAGGCTGTCAAGGATACTGAGAAATATGAAATTGATGGTAAGTCGCATTTGCATTTCCCAGTTTTTGTGTTATAGTGAAGCCAAAACTGGTAGAACTGACTCCTGTCCATTCAGTTGGCTAATTGTGGATTCTTTTATTTGTTGAGAATACAAAACTGAAGTTTATATTTGCTAACTTACATTCAAGTTGTAAAAACTGCACCAATTGTAAAAACTGTGTATTCTTTTATGTGAGTTCACTTCATAGTTGTTTGTCCTAAAAGAATCCAATTCTATATTGTAAAAGCAATCCAGTGGTCTTCCTTGAATTTTTCTTTACCATCATTACTTGAATGGTGTACTCAAAGGACTATAACTGCAGGCCAAGTATTGGAGGTTGTTCTTGCAAAGCCTCAGACGGATAAGAAAACTGAAGGAACTTTTCCCTACAGTCCTGGGCTGGTTCCAACCCATTTACCACATGCAGGGTATGGTGGCTTTGCTGGGACTCCTTATGGCTCCGTAGGTGCTGGATTTGGAGTTGCTGCTGGTTTCCAGCAGGTACACGAGTATATCTGTAAATTTATTTATTTTATCTTTTATGGAGTCCTTAACCATTGGAATTGATATTCATTAATCTGCATGCATGAACAGCCCATGATATATGGTAGGGGTCCAATGCCATCAGGGATGCATATGGTGCCAATGGTCTTACCAGATGGTCAAATTGGCTATGTTCTGTAAGTTGCTTTTCAGTTTGGTTGGTATATATAACAAATAACATATGCTTGAAGGGTGAAATAATCTCAACATAATTTTTGCTATTTGGCCATTGTGCAGTCAGCAGCCTGGAGTACAGATGCCGCCTCCTCGACCACGGAGAGTTGATAGGAGCAATGGTCCTGGTGGGCGTGGAGGACGAGGTGGAAGTAGCGGCGGTGATGATGGCAACCGCGGCAGAAGATATCGACCCTATTAGATTGTAGAAACATGTAGTTGTTTTTCATCCCTCTCTACCCCCACCAGTACCCGTCATCCGCCTATTAGCCCAGTCCCACCGACAGATCTTGAACTCTTAATAAGTTATTGTTAATCCAAGTGAGAGAGTTTGTATTTGTTTTATCTTTTATTTAAATAGAATTTTTGTTCAATGAGCCTTCTATCAAATTTTTTTTTTTATGACATGAGATTATTGTTTAAATTAATTTATATTATATGAGAGTATAATTGATATGCACAATTACATATATATTGAGATTTATTAACATCAATACTAATATGGTATCGTTTAGATTTTTTAATTCTTTCAAATATTTGAGGGACATTAACTTTTTTTTGGGAGAAATATTTTCTTCACTTCAAAGAAAAAAATTTAAATTAAATTCTTGCAAGACGTCTGTATAAGTTTGAATTTTTTTTCTTGTATTTGTGAGGGAGTGGTTCTACCTACTTGGGCTTAATACAAGTGATTGCCTTCTATCAAACACTTGAATTGAATGGAATTGATAGATGAGAGACCAAGCAACGAGATATTTTTCATAATTCCAACAGTCAGATGCTTTTCAAGAAATGTGATGATTTCTGAAAACAGTTTATTGCCACAATATTGATTGATGAGATATTTTTGGTGCTTCGATTGTTTCCCTGGGACCCTGACTCGAGCAAGAAAGGCAGCTTTATGCCTAATGGTAAGCACTTCCTAAAGCGAGGTTAGCTATTTTCTATTGCCTTAGCCCTTAGGCTAAACACAATAATGAGAAACCATCATTTATATTTTGTACTATCAATGTCTTTTTAGCGAAAGGTGTTGTTCCATTTCATATTTATTCGGTAAATTTACAAAAATGCTACTTTATTGTACTATAAAATGAAGATTTCAGACAAAAATGTCTCCAAGCGTTAGACGGGCAGGCGACAGGCAGGCCATTCAAATCTAACCCATGAGGCCTGAAACGATTTGTTTCGGAAATGTTCGTTTTTTAGCAACAAAATTAGAAAAAGATGAGTTTTTTTTTTTCAACTGCCCCAAATTTTAGGCCATATCTGTAATTTTTTCCTATTCAGTACATCTGTTGCAAAATTTAAAAGAACAGGTTCCACTTCCACATGTTCATTTCTAGGGTCCTTGTAACTGTTGCAAGATACCACCAATTCTGCCTTTTTCGGAATCCAATCTATCTACGCCGGATCTGATGGAAAAATAGTCTTAGAGATGTGTTAGTTGGAATATTATCATTATACTCTCTGTTGTTGTTTGGGGAAAATTCTTAAAAGTCAAAGGGATAAAATTTCAAACATGTAACTTGTAAGTTCAGATTATTGAAAATTATACATAATTAGACAACTAAAAACTATTAACTTGTTTTTTTTATATATCTTATTCAACTGGAGATAATCAAAATCAATTCACTATTGCCAACCACGCCGGCACAGTTATAAAATCAATCATTATTGCTAATCACATCGACAGGTGGCTGTCGCTAGATTGCAAAATCGCGCCGCATGCATTCCTGCTACTGCAGCACCAAACCATGCTGCAAGGGCCGCTGTTACTGAGCTGCCGCTTTATTTAGTGTATGGAGAGGTTTGTTGAGTCAAATATGAATTTTCAAATTGTTATTGTCGGTTTTTTCGTTTAATACGTATTTGTAATCGGTTCACATGACCTTATCTTTTGTGATGCGTTTACTAAATTGAAATCGGAATAGATATGAATGTGAATGGATTAGAATAGAAATAGGAATGAGAATTAGAATAAGTGGTTTATTTGAACTATAGGATTCGGAATGAGTTGGATTATTATTAATAGTTTACTTTTTCTTAAAATCAGAATAAGAATGAATTATATTATTACAAATTACTAAAAAAAGTCCTTAATAACAATGACAATAATATTAATCAACAACAACAACAATAACCATTAATTTGTTATTAGTTTTTTTAAAAAAATAATTTTTTATTTTTTTAAAAATAAAAACCTTAATTATTTAATATTATACACTTTTTGCTCACTTTTCCATAAAGAAAATTATTATATTTATTGACTTACTTTTGAAGTGGAAAAAAAATATAGTTTGTTAAAATAATAGTTCTACAGGATATAGTTAAAAATTAATTGAATTTTCAGCTCTTTTATGTTTCTTTGAGTGTTAAAGTTGTTGAATGTAAGGAGGTTCCATAAAAAAAATTTGCTTAAGGTCTCCAATACTCTTGAACAAACTTTATAGCTTCAATGATAGATTGATTCACCGTTATCACGAATATTACTATTAAAGTTGAAGAAAACAAGTGGTTTTTAAAAGTGAAATACTTCTCCAACCATTATAGGAGATTTGATTTTATAGATAAGTAAAAAAAATATAGGAATTAAAATAGTTTTTTTATAAAAGGAGAACAAGGAGAGGAAAGATTATGTCCATACTTTTATATAGAGCCTTTTCTATTAACCAGCTTGTGCAAGAGACAAATGTTCATTTAATGATTATATTTTTACTTAAATACATGTTTAGTTCTTATATTTTAAAAAATATTTTAAACATCATTATTATTAAACATGTTACACTTGCGTTCTTGTTTTTCTTTCCTTTTACAATAATATCCCCATAACAATATTCTTGTCTTTTAAAGGAGATTGAATAAAAAGACAAAAAAAAATTACTTTATCAAATTAGCCTTAAAAATCACATAAAATTTTTCACAAATTCTTATGTTATTATTTTACTTTTAGAATTAATTGGTAAATTAATTTTTTTAATAAAATAACTATTAGTAAAATTGTTGCACGTGTATTAAGCATTACTTTAAGTTTGTTGATATCAATTGATTTACTAGTAAGATTGTTGTACGGGTAAAAAGAAAATACTTTTTTTCCATACTAATATTTGTTTGTCAATTTTGTAATAAATAATTACTGGTTAATCTATTAATTAAATTTTCATTGATAAATTAATTAACGTAAAGAATATTATTGAAAGAGTATTAATGTAAAAATAAAGAATGTAACATATTTGATTGAAAAAAATATTTTAATTTTTTTTAATATAGAGACTAAATTAATATTTAAATTAAAATATAAAGAGTAAATGGGCATGAGCATCCGCTAGAACTTTCTTCAATAAACCAAAGAAATAGATTATTGTTGTTGTTATTACTATTTCTTTCTCTCTTTTTTTTTTTTTACATATCTTGTCCAATCATTGTGCTTTAAATTGAAACTTTTGCCGTAATCACTTTCCAATCCCAAATCGGATAAACACATTAGACTCCCTATCGTCTTACAATATATCAAGAAAAGACATAATTTATCTACTTGTATACTCGGGAACCCCTATTGAAATGTGACGTGAGGCGGGGAGGGATATTCAAAACCGTTTGGGTTGATATCATTAATTGAGAAATTATATAAATTTAGGGACAATGATGATGTTATTACCCCAATTGCAATTTGCAAATCAAATCAAATCCAAAGCAAAGCGTTTGATAATTTATACCACCGCAAAAGTGAGCACGGCAGATCAGAATAGAAATTGAAGGACAAATTAGAATTCTGAAGACAAAGCGTTCTTTTTCTGAGGTTAAAACGTCGTATTCGTTTTTTTAATAGAAACATGAATTTTAGATTATTATTATTATTATTATTCTTTCCACACTCGGGGGCTATCGGAGTGGTGGACCACATTCTACTTGGATCTAAACAACTAGGCCCCCCCTGTTCGTAGCCCTTGTTTGTCACTGAAATAAAAAAAAATTGTCAATTTTAAACTAAAGAGTTTTAATGATTTTGTCAAAATTAACTCAACTTTGTTAAACGTTGGCCGGCTCTACAAAATATTCATTAAATACAATCTAATATTAGATTGCCTTATCATCTTTCCATGTACATAATGTTGAATAAGTCGATGATCCTTTAAAATTAAAACGAATATAACGAAGGAGGTCACCAAGATTCTGGGGTTTTCTTTTATGTTTAGAGGTAGACTTTCAATGTTTTAAACTTCGACACATAGACTTCTTTCAGTTTTAAGTTGTCGGGGTTAACGCCGTGTGTGTTGCTCTTTAGTTGTTTATTTCGTAATCCACGTCTTATCATTACGTAGATCTTAAAAAATTGGAATAAGATCCTTCCTGATAAGAGTGCTATTAAAATTTTAATAATTTTTTATTAAATATTTTTAAATGATAATATATAGATAAAATTTAATTTTTTTATTTATTAACAATCAATTAATAATTGAATTATTTATTCAGGACATGATCAGATTAAGAGATAATTTTTATTTTAAAAAATTAGAATTTGATGATGGTATGTTTGATATCCTCACATAAACGTTAAAAATCATTAATGAACGAAGAGTTGTGTGGTAAACGTTGAGGTCTGTTCATGCATTCGCCCAACATTTTAGAATGTAGGTCTCATTTTCTCTTTATATATACTACATATAATTCATTCAACTTGAGCCTCAAAAGAATTTGCCAACCAAATTAATCAATCGTGCTTGTTTGCTAAATACATGAATGTAATCCAATTAACAAAATGAAAATGTTTTTCAAGTCATCATGAAATGCGTTAATTTTGATTGAATTGTTCGTTTTCGGTCGATGATCTATACGTTACTTTTTGGCCTAATGATTAGTTAATGATCTATGATTTAAATAGCATCCTCCCAAGTTCTAGAATTAAATTTCTTGAACAAATTTTGATTAGGCAAAGGCTTGAAGCAATTGGGATTTGTTGACTTGCAAAAATAAATGACTATTACGTGTATGAAGTGATAGGGAGTTGGAGAATTAATTAAGGTTTTCATATTAAAAATGATACAATCTTTCTTTATGATTTGAGAGGATTATTAGTTTTACAGCAACTTTAGGTGTTGTCAAAATCTCGTGGAAGTCTTAAATGGACAAATTGTAAGTTTTAGGCTAACGTTGTAATTTTTAAAATAATTATTATTAGTTGTATAATAAAAATAATTAATTATGAATAAAATCAATTAAATATTTAATAAAAATTTATTATTAAAAGTACTGTAAATTTAAAAAAAATTATATGTGTTTGATAAATTTGATTATTAACTACTGTAATCTATTTTAAAGTTAATAATTTTAGTTCTTAATTAATAAAGAATTAAAGATTGTTGGTTGTAAATTTTGAACAAGAAATATTCGGGGCATGACATGTGTAGGTACATTGCTCTTGACTTTTAAGCCCTTGAAAAGAGTGAAGGAGGAGTTGAAGGGACAAGGGCAAATGAGAAGATCCTAGAAAATCAACTTGAGGTGCTCAAATCACCTGAAAGTTAGGGAAAATGCCTCTCAGGATATAATAAGATTGACAACTCCACCAGTGACTCCAAGACACATCATCCCGTATAGTTCCCACCTGATGGTGCATCAAGTATAAAAGAAACCTTATATTTCTTTTATTTCAGTTGTTTTCTTTTATTTTAGTTTCGTCTCAGTGCCGACCTTCCCTAGAAAGTTGTTTTAGTGCGACTTAGATGGCATTTGTTTTTTAATTTAATAATTTAAAATAATTTAATTAAATTAATTAGAAGTATTTATTTTAATAATTTAATAAAAAATTTAGATAATTTTGACTTAAGAAAATAAATTAATTTTTTTTAACTTTTTACTTAATGGATAAATCTGATTTAAGTCAATTATTTAATAATGTCAAAAATATTTCTGTCTTAAATTTATTTTTTACGTCTATCTCAAAACTTACCCATAGACATTTATCCCACATAAAAATATCACTATTTTTTCTTTCTTATATTATCTACGATAAAATTTAAAATTTATGGTATTTTATATATTAAAATTCTAAAATAATTATGTATTCATTTGAATATAGTTTTACTTATAAATGTTAAAATATTGTGGTATTTAATATATTATTTATTTGACTTTCAAATTTAATAAGGATACAAATGTAAAAGTACATATTTTCAGCTTTTTTAGTTTAAAAAAATAACTTAATACTTATTTTCCGAGATTCAAACGAAAAAATAAATATATTATTCAGATTCATATATTCAGATTTATTCAGAATTCAGACCAATTTAAGTCTATTCAAATTTCAAATAAAAAACCAAACGCCACTTTAGTCTCCACCATTTCCATAAGCCATTTGCATAAAGGAAACCTTATTTTTGGCTTAATCAAAATTGGACCAAAACAAAGATAATTTAGTTTTTTTATGATATATGTGAGGACATATATGAAATTACACTAAGTATAAAAATGATTCTCATTCCTTCTTTTGAAATTGTACTAAATATAAAAAGTGATTCTCATTCATTCCTTCCTTATTGTAGAATGGTTTATTTTGCCAGAAGTAATTTTAAAAAAAAATTACTAAATACTAAAATTAACTTTTAACTTTTCAAAATTACTTTTCAACCTCTCAAGAGCAATTTTAAATGAACTATTCATCTTTAATTATAAATCAATTTTAAATTCAACAACTTTTTAACTGAATTTGATATTAATTGAGCACCATATTAAAATTTAAAACCCAGTGAGTTCTGATCTTGGATTCTCTCACAATAATTTGGTTTAAGCAAAATATTTGGTTAGCTTAATAAATACTTCAAGTATACGTACTAATTGATAGAAACATCTAAAGTGAAATACATGTGCATATTAAAGAATACAAGAGAGAGCGAGATATCATTATAAACAAATTACACACTCTGTATTAATGAGCTGTCAGAGTCAACAATGAAGGGGATGAGTCATTTATGTTCCTTGTTCGATGCGATCTCAATCGTTCACAGTATATTTAATCAAACAGTGTGGAGTTTACGTGGTCAATCGGGCAAAATGAGATCATTGGGAGCGAATTAATTAATTACTTTCCAATAATTAGTGAGAAACAAATTTTAATAATATTATTATTAGAAAAGAAAGAGAAAAAATTACGCAACCCACCAGCCCAAGGTCCTGAATCCTGATAGATTGCTGTCACCTTAAAATTTCACTTTCCCGGTAATTATGATTTATGAAGGTGCTGGCATTTTTTTTTTCTTTTTAAAGTAAGAAATCAAATCTAATTGATTTATTCCCGGCAAATTAATAAGATTATTTTAATTAATTACATGCAATAATTAGAACTTGGGTTCTTTTGTGGACCAGAGAACAACAAACTTAAGCAACAATAAAAAAAAAAGAAAAAGAAGAAGGAATAATTGTATTATTTAACGGGAATTATTTATCATAAAGTGGATTTCATAATGTCAAAAAGAGTGGCATGATTGATACAATCGGCACATTTGACAAAAATATGTGACGATTGATATATTCGAAGACAAACAACATATTCTCAACTTGTTATATTAATATTGCAATTTGTTGTAAATCAAATCTGGATTGCTAAAAACGCTAGCTAAGGCGCATATTAATCACAGTTTTTGCGTCATAATAAAAAATTATCATATTCTATTTTTTTTTCACAAATACGAAAGACTATGATACCATCACGTGAAATACATCTTAACATGAGTGAAGCCATTATTTTTCTTAATAATTCTATTATTCATTAAATTGTTGATAATTTTTTATAATTTTTAAGTAAATTAATTATATTATCTCAACGGTTAATTAATAAATATTACATTATTTTAGATGAATTTTATAATAAAAATTTATTAATATATAATACTTTAAAATGAGTGACGATAGAATTCCCATAAGTTTTTATGGGATAATTTTTTTTTTGAATTTCCTTTATGAATGCATAATAAAATTTTGTGACTTGACTAGTCCATTTTTTATTCCCAAAGAATATTTATATTTTAAATTTTACCATTTTGTCTTTTCGTTCTTCACAAAAAGGACAATGTGTCGTGACTCCCTGCGATTCCTGAAACAAATTATGTTTTGATTCTCCTAAGCTAGCTATGGAAATGATTGCTTTTGGTCCAATTTGTTTGGGGAAAATATTAAATATGTATATGCTCAATATATAGGCTATAGCCAGTGATTATTACCACAAGTCCATAACTATGTTATAATTTAAGAACTGATCATGGTTATTGCCAACTATATCATACTTCAACAGAATGCGTGACCTATGATTCCTATTTTTATAGAATTTTTTATATCCTTTTTAAGAAAGATGAATCACATGTAAAATTCATATAATTTCAAATGGTTTGCAAAAAATAGAGGCATGATATATGAATAAACCATCCAAAAATAACAATTTTGTTTCTAATAGTGTTAATTGATCAATGAAAATTGGAAAAAAAAACAGAAAATAAAGGAAATTTTAATTGTTATTACTTAGTATCATCATGATTATATTATTGTTTTTTTTTTTTACAGACATTACATTACAAATCTACCAACGCTACGATTACAAAATATGCCAAGTTGGTTTTAACGATGGGGAGAAATGCACATTATTAAATTGTGGAGAAATCTACCCCACAATCTCATAACGAGATCGAAGAGAAATCTATATCATAAATAGCAATAGAGATTTAAACCCTCCACAAACAACTACAAGCACTTGAATTTAGTGGGAATTGATCTTGACGAAAAGTAAGGAATTTTGATGTATGATAATTATAATTTTTTTAATTATTATTTTAAGTCTTCTTATATTTGTCATTTTAACTACTGTCAAAGTAGGATTGTGTTTAAGTCTTTTTATTTCTAATTTGAATATAATTCACTTTCTTTTATTTTTAGGGAAGTGGATTTATTATGTATTATTATTAATCTAGGTCTCCTTATATTTGTCGTCTTAGTTGGAGTCAAATTAAATTTGTCTTTAAGTCTTTTATTTCTAATTTGAATATAATTCACTTTCTCTATTTTAGGAAAGTGGATTTATTTTGAATAGCAAATTCAGTAACTGTTTAGAGAAAAAAGGTGAGAGCCACCCACCCGAATATGATATTACTTATCACTATTTATATGATATAGAAATTCTTTATAAATTTAAGTGAAAGTTGACATTCGAGTTATGCTGTAATAGGATTATTTAAGAGAGTCCCAACTGATCTTTAATTATAAATATTAATAGACCTCTGATTATAATAAAAAAACCTACTCTTATTGTTAATATTGGAGGGAGATCAATTTTATTCTAATATGAGGAGACAAATAAATCCCTATTATATATAGAAATCAAGTTTCAGCACTAGCTCGAACCAATTGGGTGCATGGGTGTGCCAATAGGCTACGGACCCATTGGCGTATATGATATAAAAATGTTTAAATTCGGTGTTTTAATGACATCTCACTAATGTAATTAAGACATGTGAACTGTGGTTAAAAGTAAAATCTACAAAAGATTTACGTTCCTTAATCCACAAAACAAAATCCCTAAATAAGCTGCCCATTAAATTTCCGGTGCTAGAACCAAAATGATCACATATCCCGATGAATTGCATCTAAATTTATATAGTTAGTAATTTAAAATTTCATATTAAAAATGTTAATTTCAAGATTAGACAATCGCTATCATTTAACTCAACAGAAAATGGTATTTAAGCCAAAAACCGAAACTGTTACTGTCATAACGGTGTAGCCATCATTGCTGAATACTTGTCTCCACCTCATACGCAGTTCTAATTTTGACTTTTGATTAACACCAGATATTCATGATCATCCAGTTGCCCTTCACCACTGGTGCCACATGGCATCTCGCTCATCCTTTGTTCACTCGTTTTTGGTAATAAAAAATTAATCAATTCTTGTTCTTATTCTGTGCTTTTTAAAAAAATTTATTTGCTATTAGCAGAATAGCCCCACAGCGTATTATACAACTTACGATTAAAGAAAGAGTGCATATACATATATACATACATACGTACATATATAGATGTGTGTATAAACTTTAAACAAAGTAAAGCAAAAAGAAACTAAATCAAATTATCAAATATATCAAAATGTGTATATTAAAATCTACAACCATCATGAAAAAAACTTACCATTAATCATTTATGGTTGACCCTCGACAAAAGATTTTATTAAATTCTTTTTGAAACTGACTCTAACTAGCGACGTAAATTCATATAAAAAATAAATTGATGATTATTGAAGAAAGAATGGTCCACCTATGTGTATAAATATATAAAAGATTAGTGACGTAAATTGATATAAAAAATAAATTGATGATCATCACGACCACATCAGCAGCACGAGATGAGCAGTGATGAGTAGTACAAGATCGGAAATTATCATAAACCTCCCCTGAGGTTTAATGTATTCTCAGTTTAAGAGATTGTATTCGTGTATTATCAGCCACCTCCCCTGACGTTAGTATACTTTTTAGTATAATTTAAATTGGTGAGAATAAAATGGTAATAGAACTCATTAATAATAAAAAATTCTAACAAACTTTAAATTATCACGTTGGATTCTGAGAATGATTTGAAATTTGTTCAAATCCATTGGGTTTAAAATCGAAACAAGCATTTAACCAAAAGATATTACCACTCCACCAAAAGAAAAAAAAAAAAAAAGAGGTTTGATGTTCATTCATATCCATTAAGTTAAAATCAGAAGCAAGCATTTAATCAAAAGATACCATCAATCCACCCAAAAAGAAAGAGAAATGAGCATCTCCGTGCTCAGCTCAAACCAACACTACCGAACTTAAACCAACGCTACCAAGAACAATATTCCATCTATTTTCTCCATTTTTGTTATGCTTTAGTAGAGAAAGAATGCCATAAAAAGATAAGGATCAAAAGATCCTCCTTTATGCTTGCTGCAACTACGATCACCAGACAACTTCTCTTTTTTATTTCTTCTCTAATTTTCTCTTCTTTTTATTTTAATTAGTGTTGAACCCATCAATATTACGAAACCCTAATACTTTTATGTTGCTCTATTTTTATTTAGTTGGTGACTTAGCATAGTGTTTTAAAAAGTTCAATATGTGGTTGCATGCTTTGGTTTATATTAATGTCAAAAGGATAGTTTTTTATTGCACGTTCAGAAAGGAGTAATTTAACCCGACATCTGTTGATTGCTGTTGTCTAATATCAATCTTGTTTGGGAAAGCGTTTCCTTCTGTGGGGAGTTTTCAAAGTTTTCTTTTTTCGTTTTCTATTTATTTATGTAAGTAATTTGCTTATTATTAAGTGTAAGTGATATAAGGGTTTTGCTGGTGTGTTTTTTTCCCTAATTTGTATGGCTTTCCAATTCTTTGTAGGAGGTGGTTGTGGATCCAACTCTTCCTCGAACTAAAGCTGTTCGTTGTGTAAAATGCCAGCATGGTGAAGCCGTGTTTTTCTAGGTCAAGTTCCTATTTCATTATGTTTTTTGGTTTATGTTCTTATTTATGGTCGATTTTAAGTTCTTGATACAGCCATTGTGGTTCATAAGTTTTTCTATTTTCTATTTTTGGTCAATTAGATTAGTGCTTGGGCTCCAATGTGCTTGTAGTTCTATTTCTTTTTTTTAACTTGTTTCAAACATTTATGTTCTTATTTATGGTCGATTTTAAGTTCTTGATACAGCCATTGAGTGTGTAGAGTGTGAAGAAATGGTGGACAGTGATAGGGGGGATGATGCTGGAAATAATAATACTTGGGATGCTGATTTAGATGACTATGAATCAGTAGACGATAGTGGTTCAAACTTAGATATATTGTCAGATGATGAAGTTCTGGATGCATGTAATAGATATGAGGCCAATTCAGGGGGTTTTGAGTTTAATATAGATGAGGAAAGGATTATGTTGAGGTTTAGAGCAGTGTATAGGAACGTGGATGAGTTTAGGAATGTGGTGAAAGTTTTTGCGATATAAAATGGTTTTAGGCTGAAAATGGTAAAAAAATGGAAAGAGTAGAGTCACACTGGCATTGCAGCAGTAAGTTGTACTTGGAGGGTTCACGCAAGTTCAAATTGGAATGGTAAACACTTTCAAATCAAAACATTCCGGCCTGAATACATTTGTGCTAGAGGTAATGATAACTACGAAGCAAATTCAACTTGGATTGCTGCAACATTTCTTCATCTATTTAGAGCCAACCCTCAACTAAACATTGAAGTAATAGCAAGTGAGCTGGTTAGGAGATTTGGTATCAAATGTAGTAATCAGCGGTTGCATAGGGCTAAGAACAAGGCCTTGGAGCTGTTAGGACAAGACCATAAGGCCAGCTATACCAAACTATACAGGTATATGCATGCAATTCTCATCTCTAATCCTGGTTCAACTGTAACTATAGATAGAGATTCGTTAAGTGGTGGGCAGAACCTTCATTTTAAAAGGTTATTTATTATGTTTGATGCAAATAGGAGGGGGTTCTTTGAAGGGTGTAGATAGTTTATAGGGCTTGATGGTTGTCATCTAAAGGGGTTATGTAAAGGTGTATTGTAATCTGCAGTTAGTATAGATGCTAATAATGGTATCTACCCACTAGCAATGTGTGTTGTTAATAGTGAAAATACTAACTATTGGGTGTGCTTTATGAATAAATTATATGAGCAAATAGGTTGTAATGATGGTAGTGGGTTGTGTTTCATGAGTGATAGGTAAAAGGGAATTTTAAATACTTTGGAGATATTGTTTCCTGAATCTTTGAAAATGTATTGTAGTAGGCATATATATGCTAACTTCAAGCAGAAATTTCCTAGTGTACTATTACGTAATTCATTTTGGAAAGCTTGTAGAAGTTCAAACCTAGCAGACTTCAACACTCACATGTTTGAGTTGAATAATATTGATTCTGCAGCACATGATTGGTTGATGCAGATTTCAGTTTGTTGTTGGGCTAAGCATAAATTTCCAATGCACACAAAATGCTCCCATGTGACTAACAATATGTCAGAGCCATTCAGCAACTAAATCAATAATTTTAGGGGAATGCCTATTGTTAGGATGGTAGAAGAGATAAGAAGAAAGGTGATGAATCTGATTCATAGAAGATATAAGCAGGCTGTCATGTGTCAAGATGAACTGCCACCACAAGTTAAGAAGGAGAATACTAGATGGAAGGGTGAAGTTCAGGTCTATAAAGTTATGGAGGATGTTTCCAAAAGAAAAGTTGTCAATTTAAAGGTCAAGGAGTGTGATTGTGTGGAGTGACAATTGTCTAGTTTATCTTGTGCTCATGCACTATGTTGCATTGATGCTATGAGGTACAACGTCAATGATTTTGTGCATCTTTTATTGAAGAATGAAGTATTGAAGAAGACTTATAAGCATCAGTACTATCCAATGCCTGATGAAAGTAGGTGGCCTCATGAATTGCATGATAACATGCTTCCACCTATAATCATTAGAACTACTAGCAGGTTAGGTGCAGTAATTGCGAAGAGTAGGGGTAAAATGTGAGGACATGCAAAGTTGATAAGGGTTAAAAAAATGACAAAGAAAAAAAAATTAAAGTCAACACAGGTTACTTTGTGTAATTATAGTTTTGAAGTTCTCTTTATTTAAATTTCCAGCTTATATATCTGTTTAATAATCTCATAATTTGTTTACACTTCAACTCAAGGGAAATGGATCGGGGATCAATAATGAAAGAGGACAGAGCTTAGGAGCCCATAATCAACTTGAGGCAGCAGCTGTCATTGAATCTAGAACGCAAGAATTTGTCTATGATGATGGTTTGAATTTACTGATTTAGCAACTCACTTTTCTTAATTTATTTGTTTATAAACTATTTCATACTTGCTAATACAAATTTTTATTATTGAAGGACAATTAACCCAATCATAGAGAGCTTGTAGATGATAAATCCTGCAGTAACAGCTTTGGTGGTAAGAAATTTGTTTGTATAGTAATGACAGAACCCAGACTAATCCCATATTATAAATTTTTTGGTGGGATGAGATGATACTTTACCTTACTTATATAAACTTTAAATGGTATAGATGTTCTATCATCTTTTTGTTCTTTTTTGTGAACTGTGTGATAGTGAAAATACTCACACCATTAACAAAGCATTTTAGTTAAGTCAAAACTTAATAAACTGTTGAAAGTTGATTTTTTTATAAATATAGGCTGCTGTTGATGTTTTATTGGTTGATTGTTTCACAGCCATTGGTGATAATTAACACTTGTGTTGTTACTGGATTTTATTAATATTGAAATATCATATTACTACATTTGGTTGCTTAATGTTTTTAAGTTCAGTTTTATTTGTTAATAGATTGGTTACAAGTGATATTGGAATGATTAGATGTGTGAATGTTCTTTGACAAATGCTCAAAAATTGTTATTGTTTACTTTGTAGTTATAATTCCTTTTTTGCTCGAACACATTTAGATGCTGATAATGGCATGATTGACTTTGTGTTTCATTGCAAATTAGAGTTATAAATATATTTCACTTAGAAAACACTATTGCATTTGAGTTATAAAGCAGCAAAAAATCTTTTTGTCATTACTAGAACATTTAGTTTAGAAAGCATTAGACTTGGTGACACATTACATAAGGTACATCACAACATTGAAAAGAAAGAATAACACATTGAATACAGCCATAACCTTAGCAACAGTTGCAACCTTCGTAGATTTTCGTGATTTCTCCACTATGGTCTTCCTTGTCTTTACGTCATTTTCAATTCTAGATAGTACTGCATAACATGCATTTGTTGACACACATCCTTTAAATAAAACTCCATTGTTAAAATCATCTCTATTTGGTGCCCACCACTTAAAATATCCACAACCAATTTTTTTGGCACAACGGTAGTAAAGCACTTGTGGATTGTCATCGGATTCTGAAATCTTCAAATTAGCTCTCATATAGCACTTGCATATCTTGTTTGAGAACCTAATGAACTTGCCATTGACTGTATTCCTCCAAGTAGGCTCATAAAATGTGCTTGATCAAATAGAATTGTTTGAACTTTGTGACTCCATTGATGTGCAAAAATGTTCCAGCTTTGAATAATACTGAGTTTTTTAATTGATTGATAAATATATCAGAGATGGTTGATAAGGAGATGAAGTGATATTGGTAGTGTTGGGTTGGTGCCTTTGAAGTGAAATGAAAGCTAATCTTTCTCTTCAATTTGAGTTCAAAGTGTATGTTGCTTATTTAGCTTGTTTATGGCTGGTTATATAGCCACTGGTATTGGCAATATAACCATAAAAGGCAACGGTAATAATGTCAGTAACAACTGCAGCTCAATTTCACATCCTGTCCAATAATTAAAAAAATTGTAATTTTTTGTTTAATTCATTCCAGTCATTTTAGAAAGTCCAAAGGATGATTTTGTATTTTTATTCACCATTTTGGCGCCAAAACATACATGTTATTATCAACTTACAATTCTTTAATTTGTGTACAGAAAGATATTTTACCCACGATAGGGGTATTTTCGTCATTTTATTAGTCAATACACGGTCAAACAAACAGGTTATTAACGTTGGGGGAGGTGGCTGATAATACGCGAATATAATCTCTCAAACTGAGAATATGCTAAACCTCAGGGGAGGTTTATGATAATAACCCTAAAAAATAAATTGATGATCATTACGACCACGTCTGCAGCACAACACAGGTCGGATGCGATGAGCAGTGACGAGTAGTACAAGATCGTAAATTCACAATAATGTTGTTGCTCCATAAAGCCTTGTTCCTAATAAATATCGTTTGATTTGATTGGGGGGTTCCTAGTAAAACGTTTGTCGTTTTCTCTTTTGGCCCCCCTCCTCTCATTTGTTCTTTTCTTAGAGAATGGAGACGCATCGGCGTTGCGCACTTCATACATAACGATAAGAGTGTGTAAAAGAGCGAGCAGAGTAAAGACTCTCGGCCTTTTAACTCAACTTCAACTCTCCGCTTGGGTCTCCTCCTCGATCCAAACACGGGGTTTTTTATTTAAATATCCTCAATTTACCCTTAAATGCCAAATTTATACCCTATTACATACATATACCTCATGAAGATAGGAAAAGTCAAAAATAACCTTAAAAAAACTAAGAATTTACATATTTCTTCCCCTATGACTTCTCTTTTTCGGGCTTGTCCCACCGTTCTCTATTTTTCTTTTCTTCTCAACATTTCCCTCTTTATTTTCTTCTCTTCTCACCATTTTCCCTCTTTGACAGTTTCCTTCTATCTCTCCATTTCATTATTTGACAGTTTCCTTCTATCTCTCCATTTCATTATTTGACAGTTTCCTTACTTGACTTTAGCTCCAATACAAAGGTTTTTGATAAAAATAAACACTTAAGAAGGTGCATTATCAAGGTATATTTGAAATACGAATTATTTATATTGTTAGGTTTTGATTTCATTTCATTATAAGTGTACTTGCTAATGATTTATGAATTTTAGTAGTACATTATTCATTTTTTGTGCTTGCACACACACTATTTCATAGAATGTAGGGATTTAAGAATAGATTTTAAGTTATGAGTGATTGAAAAATCAGTGCAGGAAGAAGTCGGGTACGAAGTCGGGTACGAAGTCGGGTAAATCGAGAATTTAGTCGAGTAAGAATTAGAAATAAGTAAGTCGAGTATATGGTTAGGTAAGAAGTCGAGTAAGAATATTAAATGAGTCGAGTAAACATATTAAATAAGTCAAGTATATAGCCGGGTAAGAAGTCGAGTAAGAATATTAAATAAGTCGAGTAAGCAAATTAAATAAGTCGAGTATATGGTCTGGTAAGAAGTCGAGTAAGAATATTAAATAAGTCGAGTAAGAATATTAAATAAGTCGAGTATATGGTCGGGTAAGAAGTCGAGTATGTATATTAAATAAGTCGAGTATGAATATTAAATAAGTCGAGTAAGCATATTAAATAAGTCGAGTATATGGTCCGGTAAGAAGTCGAGTAAGAATATTAAATGAGTCGAGTAAGCATATTAACTAAGTCGAGTATATGGTTCGATAAGAAGTCGAGTAAGAATATTAAATGAGTCGAGTAAGTATATTAAATAAGTCGAGTATATGGTAGGGTAAGAAGTCGAGTATGAATATTAAATAAGTCGAGTAAGTATATTAAATAAGTCGAGTAAATGGTCGGGTAAGAAGTCGAGTAAGAATATTAAATGAGTCGAGTAAGCATATTAAATAAGTCGAGTATATGGTCCAGTAAGAAGTCGAGTAAGAATATTAAATGAGTCGACTAAGCATATTAACTAAGTCGAGTATATGGTCCGGTAAGAAGTCGAGTAAGCATATTAACTAAGTGTTGTATTAAGTCGAGTAATTTTTAAAAATAAGTCGAGTAAACGTCAAGTTATGAACAAGTCGAGTAATAAAGTCGAGTAAGTCATTTAATCGATATTTTTTTTTACTAAAATTTTTCTAATGATGGCAGTGTCTTCACTCGTTAATGGCAACTGTACGTGTTCCTATATTGTATAATGGTGAATGGACTCAGGAAAATGGTGAATATAGATTTACCGGTACTCAGATACGGGGTATTAAAGTGCCACATTCAACTACACTAGAGCAACTTGTCGAAAAAGTGGCAGAAGTAATTTCTATTGACCTTTCTGAATTTGTTATTAGCATGAAGTTCAAGTTCAAAACATCGTCAGAGCCTTTGCCACCTATGGAAATTTTGAATGATTGTGATGTAGAATTTTTTTTGGAAGAAGCTAATAGTGGTTTCAGAAATCCTCTCTGCATCACTTATGAACATAGGGTAAATATTATCGAGCTTAATGGCGATATAAGGGCAGAGAATAGTCCACATGCAAGACACCTTTCTTGGGAGGAGAGTGACTATTATCCAACCGTTGATTTATCAACTACCCAACCTGAAGTTGACAGAGTTAGAATAGAAGATGATAGTTTTATTCCTCATCCAACCGAGGTCCATCTTCATGTCGAAGACGGAATGGTACCAGACATTGCAGCACGAACTGTCCATCTTGATGTCGAAGACATGACACTACCGAATATTGAAGTAAGAACTGATAGTCCACCGGTGTTGACCATAATTCAGCCACGGTGTAGTAACAACTATTTACCGAGACTTGGTTTGCTGGCTAGTAGTAATTCAATAAGCACAAATGATTCGTTCCTTAGTGTTGATAATTTAGTATCAAATGAAGTTGGTGATGATAGCGATGGATTTATGGAAAGACAACAATTTTCCTCCAAAGAGGTCTTGCAAGGCAAGCTCAGTGCATATGCTATAACAAGAAATTTTGAATATAAAACATTTAAGTCTGGTAAGAATCTACTTGTTGTCACTTGCGTGGATAAAAACTGTAAATGGCGTCTTCGTGCTGTTAAGGTCAATAATTGTGGTATGTTCGAAATTAGGAAGTATTGCCATGTACATTCTTGTTCCCATGATGTCTCGAAGAAAGATCATCGCCAAGCTTCTGCGAAACTAATTGCCCAAAATATTCAGTTTAAGTATGATGGTTCATCTTCTTCATACAGGGCTGCAGAAATTAGACAAGATTTTCAGCAACAATATGGTTACGATATAAGTTATCACAAAGCATGGAGAGCAAGGGAATGTGCAATGCAACTTGTTCGAGGTTCACCTGAAGAGTCTTATAAATTGCTTCCACAATATATGGCAATGCTTGAGAAAAAGAATCTTGGGACTCGAACTTTTCTTGAGGTTGATGACACAAATCACTTCAAGTACTTCTTCATGGCAATATGTAGTTCTTTAAGGGGATTTTCTTCTTCCATTAGACCAGTTATTGCAGTTGATGGTACATTTCTCAAAGGAAAATATAAAGGAACTATGTTCATTGCCACATGCAAGGATGGTAACAATCAGATTTATCCATTAGCTTTCGGTGTCGGTGATAGTGAGAATGATGCATCTTGGTTGTGGTTTTTCACAAAGTTGAGAGAATCAATTGGGGAAGTTGAAAATTTAGTTTTCATTTCTGACCGCCATCCAAGTATTAAGAAATCTGTATCTACTGTGTTCCCGAATGCAACCTATGGAGTTTGTACATATCACTTAAAGCAAAACCTTAGGGCTCACTTTAAAGATGTTGATGTTGGTGGTATATTTGAAGCGGCTTCAAAAGCTTATCGACTAACACACTTCACATATTATATGAATGAAATATACAAGGTCAGCGAAGCAGTTGGAAAGTATCTTGAGGAGGCTGGGATTGATAAGTGGGCACGTTCGCACTTCGACGGACGACGTTACAGTATTATGAATACCAACATTGCTGAATGCATGAATGGGATTTTAAAATCTGATCGATTGTTACCTATTCATAAACTAATGGATGGGATAATTGACAAACTACGAGAGTGGTTTTGTAAGCGTCGTGAAGAGGCTGCAGCTACAAATAGTCGACTGACAAAATGGGCAGATAAGGTAGTGAGAAGTAGACAAACTGTCTCTCAAAATTTTCGAGTGATCAACTTAAATCTATATGAATTTATTGTCAAAGATGGTGATCTTGATGGGCATGTGAATATGTTAGAAAAAACTTGCACTTGTCGGGAATTCCAACTTGAACAATTACCATGTGTACATGCTGTGGCAGTGTGTAGGCATCGAGATTTTTCAATCTATGATTACTGCTCCTATTACTATTCAAGTGATGCATGGGTGTTAGCATATTCTGAGACTATTTATCCTGTTGGTCCTCAAGAGGGGTGGGATGTTTGTGGTGATGTATGTGCCCGCGAAGTACATCCTCCTCTAGAAAAGCGGTCAAGTGGGCGTCCAAAAAATAATAGAATACCATCTAGGGGTGAGGAAAAGGTGCCTCGTAAATGCAGTCGGTGTGGTGGTCGTGGACACAATCGACTCAAATGCATGACGCCAATGCCGTTACATGAGTGATACCTTGTTTTAAATTTATATGCAATGTAAGTGTCTCAATTCTTGGTATTCATTTATGTTTTATTTATTTCGTTAATACTATTTAAATATGTACTAAATTTAATATTATGTGTACAGGGCTTGACGAAGGATTTAGCTTGTATGTTGTCTTTAAATGGTGGCATCGTAGATTTTTGGGTTATGGCTTAAGTTCTTGGAGCAATTAAAGGACTATGCTAAGTCATTGTATAAGGATCAATTTACTAGTTGTTATTTACTAGTTGAAATTGTATAAGGATGAAATAGAATTGTATTTAATATTTCCTGGATAATTTAAAGTTGTTGTAGAGTCGAGTGTTTCCTGTTATTAGTCGAGTTTTCTCGAATTTGTAAGTCGAGTTTTCTCGAATTTGTAAGTCTAGTTTTCTCGACTCTTTACTCGACCTACATAAAAAAATATAAAATTTCTTAGGAGACTTAATGCTGACTAAATAATAACAAAAACCAAAATATTTAACTTATTCACACATTTACAACAATACAAGTCAGTTCATAAGGTTTTGATTAACATTATCCCAAAAGTTAAACTACAAACTAATACGAAGTCGAGTATTCTTGATTATCCAAAACAATGAACTTCTTGTCATCATCAATCGCACTCCTCTATTAACTTCTTGTCAGAAAACAACCTTGTTGCCACTTGTTTTCGGTATGAGTTAATGCCTGCTTGTGTATGAACGTCATATGGAATGTCTAGACCATATACAAGTGCCTCCAAATAAAACATAACAAAAACCCCACAATCATTGCTGCAAGAGATAAATAGAAAGTGATAGTTATTTGATATTACATAACTCAAGGGATAATATAAGAGAGGCAACAATATTTCTTACTTGTTTTTTTGTTGTGGGATGTCTGAAACTCGCACAGCCTTCCACTTACGAGTTAGAGAATTATTATCAGAATGTGAAGTATACCATGATATCCTATCTAGAATCAATGGCATCATAACTACAAACGGCAACAATTCCTTCTCAAATGCACTGTCATTCATATAATCTAACATGGAGTCATACACAAAAATTATCTCCTTTTGAAGGTCAAACTGTGCTAGTGCCCAATGATCTTGCTTAGGATGAAGCGGAATATATACCTACAGAAAAAACCATGTAAACCACTAAATGGAGAAAAAAAACTATAATCAACATGTCAAATAAATATAAGCAACTTACTTTGGAAACATCTTTCCAATGAACAGCACATTTAAGTTTTTCACCCTTGGCATAATCAACGACATAATTAGTAGCATTATTTGTCCATACTTTTTCAGGGTTGATCACGTAAACTGAATACAGATGCTCTAACTTTCGCTATCATTACAGAAAACAAAAGTGTAAGTGTCTTATATATTTTATATTTTCCTATATGTTTTATAAGTGTAATAACAAACTTACTTGATATATAGTGTCCATTATGGCACATCGTTGCATACTATAACATGGGGAGTTGACCAAGCTGTGTCGTACAGCATAAAAAAAAGAGTCCAAGTGCTGTAGGTAATAGACAATAGTTATTATATGCATTGTTTAACATATTCATTAAAGTACCTAACAAAAATTATTACTGCGCTAGATATCCATGATCTTGGTTTGCATAATAGACGGAAGAAGTCTTTATCTGCGTCGTGGACAGGCCACCTTATTGTCAAACTACCATAAAAAATAAGAAATATTATTACATAGCAACTTGAATAAATATAATTAACCCTAAAACAAGAATAAAAGAAGAAATAAATATGATTAACCCTAAAATTAAAAAAAAAAAGAATAAAAGAAACTTACGGCTCCATATTGCCATCACGCATCCAATCATCAAAGTTTATTGGACCTTTTGATTCAGTTACTGCATCCTTTCGTGACTTCTTATAAGGGTCAGTGTAAGGTGTGCTAACATATACTGATTTTTTTCTCTTTTTTCTCAGATAATGTTGTTCCAATGGAACACAAACTTGTTCTTTGCATCTTTTTTTATCGTGAGATTTGCTAGAAATTTCATCAGTAATGTTAATTACACCATGTACAGGTGGCTGTATTACAAGTAAATAAAACAAAATTTAGAATTTTGTATATAATTGCTAGTAATTAATTTCAACACAAACTAAATTTAAATTTACCAACCTCAACATCAATTTTATTAGCATCTACATGAGCAGCCCCTGCGGTTTGATGATCATGTGCAGATGGCTATATTACCGATAAATACAATCAAATTTAGAATTTTGTACATAATTGCTAGTAACTAAATTCAACACGAACTAAATTTAAATTTACCAACCTCAATATCAATTTTATCAGCATCTACATGAGCAGTCCCTACGGTTTGATGATCATGTGCAAGTGGCTGTATTACAGATAAATACAATCAAATTTAGAATTTTGTACATAATTGCTGGCAAGTAAATCTAACACAAACTGAATTTAATATTACCAACCTGATCATCTATTTTATCATGGTCTACATGAGAAGCCATTGAGATATGAGGATCATGTGCAGGTAGCTGTATTACAGATAAATACAACATAATTTAGAATTCTTTACATAATCATAACTAACTGAATTTAACTTCAACTATATTTAATATTACAAACCTGAACATCCATTTTATCTATGACTACATCAGAAGCCACTGAGGTAGGAGGATCATGTGCAGGTGGCTGTATTATGAATAAATATAACAAAATTTAGAATTCGCTCTTAATTATTGTCAACTGAATTTAATTTCAATTTTGTCTAAGCCACTGAAGTAAATGTAAAAATATATAAAAAAAATAAAAATCGCTTTTAAAAGTGTTTAAAATGTTGCAAACCTGATCAGTGAGGCTATCTTTGCCTGCATTAAAAGATGTTAGAAACTCCTCGAGTAATTTCGTCGTTCTCCATAAGTCTTTTGTAATGTTGTCAAGCTTTGCTTCCAACACATCAATCTTTTGCACCTTTTCCTCTATTTTGCTTAATCTGTCATAAATTTTCTGAAATGTTGGAGCAACATGATCGCCTATAGAGACACGACAAGACGGAGTGACCTACAAACATGTTTTAAGATATACTGCTAAGTTAATTTCATAAATAAAAATCTCAAAATGTCTTTAAACAAATCAACTAACTTACATTTTTGCTTGTTTTTTCGTGGAACGGTGTTGTCCTCTGAAAAGTAGGTGCATTACGTGGCGAAGGAAAAAATCCTAAGGAGGGTGCATTGAATGGTGTGTGTGAAATATCATCAGTGATGGTTGCACGCCTATCATCCATAACAACATCAACTTGCTGCTGCATTTGCACATTTGAATGTGCAGAAATTGGTTCGTTGTTAGGCTCATCACCACTCACAGTATTGAGTTCGCCAAGCTCTTGCTTCCACTCAATTTCCGAAGCCAAGAACCATTGCATGTAATGTTGTGCAATCTCATTACTTCCATCACTTTCGGTGGCATGCAATGTTGTCGCTACAGTCAACTATATAATATAGATGTTAATTAATTAATACCAAGAAGGTAATAATACTTTAACTAAATAACTCAAGTTAAACTAAATAATTCATGTTAATGGTTCACACTTAAATAAGAATGAAACACTTACGGTGTCTTCCTCTTTCAAGGCTTTATTAATTATATCAGCCATAATCTTGTTCTTACAGAACCACTTAAGAATTCTTGGAACCTTTAAATCACCCTTTTCGGTTGCAAATTTTTGGCCGAATTCATAAATAACCTCGTATGTCCACACCTGCAGTATTACAACACTACATTAATATCATATAAAATTCATGTATTTATTATAAAGATAAATAAATAAGCATTCTCACCTGAAATGCAAATGGAAAACCATAAAGGCTGTATTTCTCTTCTGTGTTTGGATCTAATGAACCAATTCTTTTGCTTCTCCTTGTAACTGTGTTCTTTAAGCTTAACATTGTTGCCTCGAATGACAAGCGACCCCATGGATAATTATTAAATTCTTTAAAGTTGTCTAATAGACGAATATGGAGGTCATCAATCTTATTCTTGGGCTCCTTTCCTAGCAACACTGACTCTAAGAAATATAGCATGGCGAACTTGACCATCAAGGTATCATCATTGGAGTGGGCTGTTGAAAAAGCTTTCTGTAATTGTTTTTGAGTAAATTCATGATTGCCCCCCATGAACACATCACATATACTATCAGTATTGTCTTTCTCATGTACTAGAAGATCATGTTCTTTGTGGCATTTCAATCCTGTAATTAAGGCAAACTCAAGCATAGAAAATCTGCACTCTTTTTGTCCTATTTTGAAGTACATTGCCTTATCAGTTGATCTTACATACCGTAATAATAATGCATGAACAATTTGGCCAGCGAATTTTAGATCTTGAAGGTGCACAAAATGACCAAAGCATGTTTCCTTAAACACTTCATATTGTTGCTCTGTGAGACGTTGCTTTATAAGTGAAAGTGCCTTTAGTGATGACATATTAGACACTTTTACTAAAACCGCCTTCTGATCGTCGTTATCTAAATTATCATCAGATGGCATGGTTTTTTTTTGTATATAGTCCAGAACCTACAGGATCAAGTAAAAAGTTTTATCTAGAGGTTAAATGAGTTACAAACTAATCATATGAAGCTTGATAGTAAACAATTCAAATGTTATTAGGCTAATAACTTGCCAACAACTATTTTCCAGCTCATAATTGAACTCTAACCCTGATTTTAGAACACAACACATATAGATTCTTACACTACAATCCTTAATTTCATAAATTTACAGAACAATATGTTTATAACAAAATTCAAAACAATAATAAATAAAAGGCATATCCAATGAAAACAATCAAATAACCTTTAAAATTGAATCATAATGTTTCAAAACCAAACACATTCTTTCTCCAACCGCAAAGCAAAAATTGGGAAAACTAACCCACATGATTCTTTAATCAACTTTTTTTTAACCACATTGTTGCCAAATCTTAATTGTTGCACTAAAAAAAAACTAGAATACAAAATCCATAGAGGAAATAAAATAAATTTGAAGTTCTTAAAATAAAAATATGTTGTCTAACATTTGTTTTTTTATGTCTTTTCGTGATATATTGTATTACATTGTTCATGTTATACTTCTAATTCTTTCCATTTTCAGTAATCCCATAAATTATACCCAATTCACTAAATCACTTACTATGTTCAAGCAAAACCCTAAAATTTTTCTTTGAATATTTGTAGGAGAAAGAAGAAAACGAAAATTATTTACCTAGTAACCAATGATGGAGGCAAGACAAGGTGGTGGTGACACAGCTGAGGCGATGGTGATAGCTGAAGTGCAGAATGGGTACAGAGCCGCTTGTTCTTCAAGGGGTTTTCTCTCTTATTTTGTTTACTCGACTTTGTGATTTTTGGGTGGGAATCGATCTGTTTTGTTGGCTTTTATTAAGGTTATTTTTGTATTTTCCCTGATCTTTTTAAGTATATACGTGTAAAGCTAGCAATTTTAATATATGGGGGTATATTTTGGGTATTTTGAGGGAAACCAGGTATATCCCACGCAATTCGCTCCCAAACACGCCCCCCCTCTCTCTCTCTTTCTTACATCAAACTGTTTAAACTGTCGCCCTCTGATTCCCTCTCCCCAGCCTCCCTCCTCTCTCTTCCGATCATCTCTACCGTTGATTTACCCCCTCCACTTCTCAGCTTTACACTTTTAATCTATTATCCGTTTTGCGATTTCTCGTTTTGCTCTTTCCACTCACAAAAATTAAAATAAAATAATTATATTTTTTTTTCTTCTCGTGGCCGATCTACGAGATATTGGTTGGGCGCGATGGAGGAGGACAAAAAGGTAAATAAAATGAACAGTGGGATGCCGGACGTGGACACGGTGTTCGAATGCGTGATTCCGTACGTAGAGGATCCCAAGGACAGAGACGCCATCTCCCTAGTGTGTCGGAGGTGGTACGAGCTCGACGCCACCACTCGCAGGCACATCACAATCGCTTTGTGCTACACCACCACGCCTGCGCGTCTGCGGCGTCGTTTCCGAAACTTGGAGTCGTTGAAGTTGAAAGGGAAGCCGAGGGCGGCGATGTTTAATTTGATTCCCGAGGATTGGGGCGGATACGTCACGCCGTGGGTTGAGGAAATCGCGGCCTCGTTTAATTCTCTGAAGTCGATTCACTTTAGGAGGATGATTGTTAGTGATTCGGATCTCGAGGCTTTGGCCAAGACCAGAGGGAAGAATCTTCTTGTTTTGAAGCTTGATAAGTGTTGTGGTTTCTCTACTGATGGGCTTCTTCACGTCAGTCGCTCGTGCAGGTGCTTGCTTTTTCCATTGTGCTTTTCACTTCTTTCTTTCTTTCTCTCGCTCTTTTTAATAATTTCATCACTATTAGTTTCTTGCTTCAATTCGCTTCCTGGTTGGTTACTTCAACTCAGTCGAGATTTGGATTTACTCAAGTTGATTTTGTGTAATAAAGAAGCAAGGTGGGTATTTTTTGTTTTTTTCATGTTTATAGATCTCCGAGAATGGAAAGCTAGTTGAATCTTCTGTTGGTTGTTAGAGTTATTGGTCCGAATTTGAATGTTGTGGGACCTGCAAGCGTTCATCTCACTGGCAATTTGTCTTCCTATCGTTTTACTCCTACCAATCAGTAATTTTAATTGAATTTCGAGCCTGGAGTAATTGAGTTCTGTGTATGCTGTCCCATATACTGTGATTAAAAAAAAAAAGATGCTTGAAATGCTCTGTGATTTTTTTTAATTTTTGGGGGTCGGGTGGGAATGATGGCTTTACATGTAAGAATAGTAGACGTCTAAGTTTTTTGCTTTTGTTGTTTTATTCTGTTTATGATCTACATCAACAGAACTTTGGGTGATAGCAATTTTTGAGCAGCTTTATGGCAAAAGGCATGATGTAGATAATGAAAATGTTCGTTTTATAAGAAGCACCTGATTGTGTTTCCTGAGGTGACCGTCTTGCAACTCGAAAGATACATGGTTATTTGAGTCTGTTTTAGAGGACATAGTGAAAAAAAATACATTTTATGTATTCATATCTAAAAGTTTTTGAAATTCAGATAAAGTCAGAAATTAGAGTCCACATTTACAGAGTATATCTGATCTCTTGACTCAATAGAACTATGAATGCTGTCAAAAACATTTACTGATGGTTTGATTAAAAATCTCAACAGCAGTCTGATTATAGTCCCAACTATTGCTTGAATATGCAATCATTTATGTAATTCAACTAGTGGTAGTAAAGATGAACAAAATTTATAAATTTTGTTTAAATGGTATTTCTTTGCTTGAAGCTGCTATAATGGCAATAACCATTCTCTTCTTAATTAAGTGCATCAATTTTTTTTTGGGTTTGGGGGGGGGGGGGGGGGGGAATGAAATGAGAAACTGTGTACAAAATATGTACTTTCTCTTCGAAAGTTGTCTTTCTCGACTTTTACCTCTGCTTAGCAAAATTGTGGCTGTTGCAGATTTTGACTGGTTTGTCATTTTTGGGACTAGGTTAAAAGCATGGTGATTGTTTAAGAAATTGAGACATTGGCATTAACTTAGAGTATGGCTATTTATTGGAGTAATCAACAGCATGAAAAAAAATAAAAATAAAAACGTGCATCAGCGAATGTTATTTTAATTTTGTGGGGTTAATGTTAATAATTGTTGGTGTATTTCTCAAGATCCTTCTTAATATTGGCTTTTTAAAGTTGACATGTAGTAGCCAGTTTTTGTGATTTCTTGACTTTTATAGATGATCTAAGTCTAGGGATCGGTTGATGGCTTCCATTTTTTTGGGTCATTTCAGGTGCCTGCATTTTTGTTTTTTGGCTTGATTTGGTCTGCTGACATGTTATGCTATTAGTTTAAGATAGCTCATCTATTTGTTTTGAAGTTTTAATTTACCGAGGCCTGGTTGATTTACATTTCTACTACTTTTGTTTTTTCTCCACAGGCAATTAAGAACTTTGTTTTTGGAGGAGAGCTCAATTTTTGAGAAAGATGGTGACTGGCTTCATGAGCTTGCTTTATATAACACAGTTCTTGAAACATTAAACTTCTATATGACTGATCTTATCAAAGTCAATGTTGAAGACCTTGAACTTATAGCCAGAAATTGCCGGTCCTTATCTTCTGTAAAAATTAATGACTGCGAACTTTTGGACCTTGTTAATTTCTTTCAAATTGCAACTGCTTTAGAGGAATTTTGCGGGGGCTCCTTCAATCATCCACCAGAGAAGTACTCTGCTGTAGCATTCCCCCGAAGCATATGTCGTTTGGGTCTATCCTACATGGAGCAAGATCATATGTGGATAATATTCCCTTTTGCAGCCATGCTGAAAAAGTTGGATCTCCTTTATGCACTGCTTAACACTGAAGACCATTGTCTGTTGATTCAGAGGTGTCCCAACTTGGAAATTCTTGAGGTAGAATCAGCTCTTCCTGTTTGGTTTATTTTACTTTTATACGATTTTGTCTACTGCTAGGAGAAAAAAGAGGTCCCTAAGTTGTGATTTTTCTTCTATTGTATCTTTCTGTTTGCTTGGTTATATTCTAGGTATGCTTTAAGGTTTGAGAAATCACTGGTTGTTTAATATCTTATGTTAATTGGATTAAGGATAATTTTGAAATTGTAGGGCAATGTAAAATGCCAAATTCAGGTGAATATATTAGACAATTAGAGAGATGTCTATGTTCTTCTTTGGATTGGAATTAACTGAAATTCTTTGAATATTTTCTTTTTTGTATGGCAGACGAGGAATGTAATCGGGGATAGGGGATTAGAAGTTCTTGCTCGGAGTTGCAAGAAACTAAAAAGGCTTAGGATTGAGCGAGGGGCTGATGAGCAGGGAATGGAGGATGAAGAAGGTCTTGTCTCGCAAAGAGGATTAATTGCGTTGGCTCAGGGCTGCCTAGAGCTGGAGTACATCGCAATTTATGTATCAGATATTACAAATGAATCTCTGGAGTGTATTGGTGCCAACTTGAGAAACCTCTGTGATTTCCGCCTAGTTTTGCTTGACCGAGAAGAGAAGATAGCAGACTTGCCGCTTGACAATGGAGTTCGAGCTCTGTTGATGGGATGTGATAAGCTAAGACGGTTTGGTCTGTATCTCCGACAGGGTGGTTTGACAGATACGGGTCTAGGATATGTTGGGCAGTACAGTCTGAATGTAAGATGGATGCTTTTGGGCTGCGTCGGTGAGACTGACGAGGGGCTTATAGCATTTTCCAGAGGGTGCCCTAACCTGCGAAAACTGGAAATGAGGGGTTGTTCCTTCAGCGAGTATGCACTTGCAGCAGCCGTGATGCAACTGACCTCACTGAGGTACTTATGGGTGCAGGGTTATCGAGCATCAAAAGATGGCCGTGATATTTTAAGAATGGTTCGCCCGTTTTGGAATATCGAGTTGATTCCCCCTAGATTAGTTTCTGATACCGATCAGCTTGGAAACCCGATAGTGATCGAGCATCCAGCTCATATACTTGCATATTACTCCCTTGCTGGACAAAGAACAGATTTTCCAGAGACTGTTCGGCCACTGGATACTGAATCCTTGCTCTCCGTGCAGAGCTGTACATAAAAACCTTTTCTAAAGTTTCCACGCTGTGTTCATAAGTTCAATAACTTTTTGGATTTTCTGTTAAGAGGGTTCAATTTTTAATCTTGGATACTTTGGTATTGTGGTTAAACTAATGATCTGTAATAAATTTGGTTTCTTCTGTAGTTTGCAAGCACCTGAACTCTGATGCCATACTGGCTCATTCCTTGTACCTAGCAAATTAGCTTTAAATTATTAGGCGTTGGTGACACTCTTGTCTGTACTAAATCTGTTGGGCAAATTTTCCTTGAAATTGTTGTTATAAGGAAGAATCTTGAGATATTATTGATTTCATAAATAAAATTGGGTTTGATTTTAGCTGCTTAATATTTATTTATTTCTAAGACTTCTGTTTATTTTAGATTCTCATAATTGTTTGTGGGGCGAGGTCTAGACAGCATTTTGTTTTTCCTTTTTTGGGTTTCTTAGGTTAACTGGAAATTAGTTTTTCATAATTCTTAAATTGCTTAAATAGTAACAACCTAAAAGTGTAAAGAAATATTTTTGGGCTGTTGTATCTTATAACTAACGTAACATAGTAAAACCCTAATAGCTGTATTATAGGAAAATCTTAATTATTAACGAGTAATAATATAATCACAAACTCTTGTATAAATTTATTTTGTACAAATTGACGTGACGTTAATTTATTGATTGAATTAAATATTTCTTGGCTCACATGATTTATTTTTATTATTTTATATTTTTATTTAATTAATAAATTAATGTCACATCAGTATATATAAAATAAGTTTGTATAAGAGTTTGTAGGTGTATCACAACTCATTATTAACATGTATTAAAATTGATGTAATGTTGTCAATAGGTAAGATGAAATGGTTTTGATTTAATGCTGTCTCAATTGATCTATTTCAAAAATAAAACAGAAACTTAAAAAAAAAAAAAAAGGTCTCAATTGATCGGTTTGATATGTTGGTTAAGGCCTACGTCCATTTAAAACCCCGGTCATTGGGTTATTTTTGAAGTGTCACTTTCATTTCTTGTACCATATAATTTTGACTGTCAAAATTATGAATTATGATTCTCTCTTAAATTGAATTTCTCAATATTTACAAAAATCTTGTATTATGTGTTAATTAATGATATTGTATAATTTAGAAGAAGTTGACAGTAGGCTGAAATTTTAATCCTTTATTGAATCGGTTCGATTTTTATCCAAACCAATTATTATTGAAAACCAGTCGTCACTCGACGATTTAAAAATTTGAAACCAAACCCTTATCAAAATCATTGGTCGAAATTTGAAACGAAACCTCAGAATTGCTGGTTTACATTCTTGAGTGATCGATTCTATATACAAGCTTATGCATTATTAACTAACAACTCTGAAAATGTTAAAAAAAAAATTGAGAAATGGAACCAACAACTTAAAAGTATAACAAAAAAAAAAGTGAAATAATTTGTAAAGTAGCCTATATCATATTACAACAAGATTATTATGCCTGTGGTGGCTACTATAAAGTCTTGCTATGTCATGAAGAACTTTTTTTTTTTAAATATATATATATATAAACCTGCATGAAATATTTGTGGTTTTTAAATAGCAGTAACTGGCTTATTTTAAAAAGGGATAGCGATATTTCATTTTTTTTTTTTTCAAAAAAATATAAAGATGAAAGGCGGCCAAAAGTTTATGGTGTAACCTTTTTCAAGTTTGATCAAATTTAGAATAAAGTGGCAAGGGTGCTTTCTCATACAACTTGCTGAGAGAGGCTGCTTTTAACGAAAATAACGTTATAAAGTTGATTGTTTTGGTCATTTGCCCAAAAGAAATTAAGAGAAAAAAGAAAAGAAAAAAAAGGAAGTCGATAAAAATAATCATGCTGATCTTTTAATACTTATTATCTCGTGGATTGGAAAAAAAGATGCATGCAAAGAGACATGGGGTGGCCACTAATTTTTGCAGATAGTTGCAGCAGCAACAGTGGATATGGAAGTAGAAATCACAATGGCAACTAAAAGCAAAAGTAAAAAAAAAAAACAAACAAACACAGTGACGGCATTTTCTTAAAACATGATTATTTTGATGTGATTTCTGCCATGTGGATCACCAACTTTTAAAGAGAGAGGCATCATCATCCATTCATCTAATCAGAAGCTGGACCGAAATATGATAATAGTTGAGTTCTACGTGTCGGTAATTATTTTGAGCAGTAATTATATATATATAAAAAAAAAAAAAAGTTAAAACCGAACTAAGCTTAGCTGCTCACCCCTGCTACAGTTACAGCGGCGTGTCGCTAACCCTGGGAACAAAAAAGAAAAAGAAAAAAAAAATGTATAATGACTTTTTTAATTATTTTGCCCCCCTAAAACTTTCGCTAAAGTTTCCTGCTCTTTATATAGACTTGGGTCTCCAAAAGTTTTACTCTCGTAACTTTTGCGCCCCAGATTATCAATTTTTGCTCCGCCCTCAAAGAAAGGCATCTTTCTTTTCGTTTCCTACAGAATCTGTGACGCAGAAAGTGAAGTGACGAAAGTATTTGCACAAAGTAATTCTAAGCCGAAAGGGGAATTCTCGAAGCGCATTTGGAGATGGAGATAACGTTTATTAAATAAATTCTTCTGAAGTCAATTGAGGACAGGGTCAATATCTGATTCTGCTTAATCAGGAACCACAAAGCTATAGATTCTGTTTTCCCAGGGACAAGGTTGCAGTGTGCACAAAATCTAGCACACTGTAACAGTCAATTTGTTTATTTGATTGTCAAGTAAACATATAGCGCCAAAAAAAAAAAAAGGGCGGGGATAATGATGTGTCCAGAGACTAATGAAAGCTTCCACTTTGCTACTGAAACAGTGATGCCACTACCATTGACAAATTGGGTTGGCAGAAACAGAAACATCAAAGCCAAAAAAAGCCAAATTGGATTGGTTTATTAGAAAATTGTATACCCATATTTGCATTATTTCTAATGTGGATCTTCATTTTTTTTCTTTATATATTATATATATATTCTAGGATGGATTGAAACTTCGAAGCATGTGATGCTTCTTTATTTTAAGTGGAATGCAAACTCAGCTTCCTACTAATTGATGGTGATCATCAAGCAATCAAAGGTTGATCATCAGTCAACTTGGCCACACCGCGTACGCATTAAAGCTAAGAGTTGCTGAAAGGGGCCCTAAAGCAAGCAATTTGCTACTGTGGAATTTCGCAAAGAGTGCATGGTGACTCAACCAATTAGGCTACATCATCCAATGACATTGCAGCTACGACGCAACAATGACCAAGCAATTAATTCCACGTGTACAAGCATAAGAGGGTGCACTTTTTAGACCACCTTTTGTGGATTGAAACAAATGCCAAAATCATTCACCCGGAAACCACTGCTCATGCTTTCCGGTAAATGTGGAGTGAAGGCCGCTTGGCTTGTTTTGGCCTCAAAATTCTTTATTCGGTGCTTATGGAATTGTTTGATCTGGCATTAGGAAATGAATACATAAATTCTAAGACAAGAAATTCAGCGATGAAGCTAGGAATAATTCATAAGAAGTTGTTTTCAATTTTCACACTTGAAGCTCAATCATTGATATGATTTTATTAACATGATTAACTTTCCCATGTTTCTGTAACATTCCAGGGTCAGGCACAAATTCAAACACACCATTTGTACATTAACACAACTAAAACAACGAGTACTAGAACTGAAAATTTTCATAATACAATCAGGTGAGGCATTACAACTTCGTACTACGACAAAACACAACAGCCCTTAGAAGAATGGATTCCGGGGCTTAACATGAGCTCCGTGATAAGCAGTGGTGGCATGCAGATTCTGGCCCTGGAGTTTAAGACCTTGTGAACCGAACTCAAAAGCAGATGGCATAAGCATATTGCTCTGAGTCGAATCTGAAGCCATTACTTCTCCATTGTTTGAGTCAGTCCATTCCAGGCCAACTTTTGGGGTGCCAAGAGACTTCTGCTGTGCTGGAATCACATTGGATTGATCAAATGAAGAAGGCTTATGATTGTCTGATGAAACTGAATTGGTGAGATTGCCGGTTGTGATGTCGTGGATGCTTGGTCTCCTCTTGTCTTTCCCTCCTGAAAGCTGCCTTATGAAGTACTTCTGAGCATGGCTTGCCACTTGAGTTGGAGTCTTGGA
Organism: Citrus glauca; assembly: GCA_029633175.1. Taxonomy (NCBI): domain Eukaryota; kingdom Viridiplantae; phylum Streptophyta; class Magnoliopsida; order Sapindales; family Rutaceae; genus Citrus; species Citrus glauca. The sequence goes on along the minus strand of JAQOOD010000004.1, from coordinate 878,967 downwards.
GATTACATAATTTCTCGAAATATTTCTCCAGTCTCCTTTGCCATACTTGATTAATCCCATCAGAAACCGCCTGCAATTTATCAATCAAAAAGGCCCGTGTCAAGAACAAAATCAAGACACCATAGAACAACTGAATATACACAATTGTCTGGCATTTGACCAGTAACAGCAAGACTATTCAAGCCTTCATCTGCTTCAGAACTGACTAAGAATCACAAAGATATGAATAAGCAGGCATATCAACTAAACTTGAACATCAGAATTTAGAAATTACTTGTGCTCTTCCTCGGTCCATGGCACGCCTTTCTTCCTCTCATGATCAGAGCTTTTCGCGAACGAAGTTCTCTTCCTATTAGCATCATAATCGTGTTCTGAAACCAACTCCAGTGTGAAAGACGAGCTAAGATACCCGGGAATCGGAACCCTTCCAGCTTCGATATCACTAACGTCTTCTTCCAATTCTTTGTACTGTTTGATCACATCAAGCACGGTCTTCCCCGGAATCATTGCAGCCACCTTTAGCCATCTATCCGGAGTGCTCTCACTGTAAATTGCAAGAGCACTCTCAAATCTCTTGTTCTCTTCTTTGGTCCAGCTTGTGCTCCGGCTGCTCTCCTGAAGAAACCAATTTGATGAATTTGACATATATGAAGCTGGATACAAAGTCTCCATTCTAACAGTAACTTATAAGCACATTCCAGGCTAACTGAGCTATCAAAGTGGCTGAAATATGTGAACACAAAGTGAAATTTAAGAACGATTAAAAAGGAAGCTTATATGAAATCATCTACTGGGAATCAAGAATCTCCTTTACTTAACAGCATGAACTGAAGAATCTATTAAAGATTAAAGACACTCCTTCAAAGAATCAAGAGAATCTTGATTATACAGGAAAAAAAATCAAATCTTTTTCTAAGTTTGACGCATAGGGGTGGATTTATTTTATTTTATTTTTTCGTCAAGTGATTCTCAAAAGTGAGAATTTATACTACTTCAACTGCAACTCATGGTAAGAAAGTATTTTCTTTTCTGGGTTTCTTTGAAGAGAAGAAACAGAAAGTTGAATATGCATAGATTATATAGAAAAACCGTGAAGTTATAGGAATCATGAACTGTATTAGTTTAACTGTGGGGTTTGGATTGATATGAGTTCAAAGGAACAAAATAAGAAGAATATAGATAGAGAAAAGGCAGGTGTCATATTGTAAATGGTGAGTGACACTTCAAAAGTTTCCCCTTCTTATTATAGAGAATTTGATTAAGGATTTTCTCTCTTTTTCTGTAACTCTTCAATTCAATTTTTAATTACACAATAAACACAAAAAGCAAAAGTTAAAATGAGAGCCTTATCTATGATGTAGTAAAGATCAACTACGCTTCTTGTTGTTATTAGATTCTTTTAGGCAAATTGAGATGCCTCATCAAGGAACTTTATAAGGTCTAAGTTGAAGAGCATTTGTTATTTGCAAATTAAGGGTGTGGTATCATTCTCTTTCCATATAACAATTATTGATAAGAATTATTCTATTAAATGGATTCTTATTGTGTGATAACTATGATATATGGTGGGAAAGTTGCACCTTAAGTTACACGTGGCCCAATGGAAAGGATGCAAGTACAAGGGGGTGAATTATAAATTTCAAAGTTTTGAACTTGATTTGTAGATTGAGATATAGCTTAAAAGATTTTTCCAACTAAATTTATAAATGTGATTTATGAGTGTTTGTGTGTGTTCGAAATTCATCAAATTTAAGAGAAAAATACTTGTAAATCTGTAGACATTTTGGGCAGTTTTTTTGAGTTATGCTCGGTTGAGCTTAGGTTATGCTATTGTTATATAGATTCGAAGTCTTGTTAGATTGCTGATTTTATACCTATGGATGTAGTTTTAAAAAGGTGGCAGACAACAAAGGAAATATTTATAACTTTATTTAAATGCGTAGTAGAAGGAATACTAAAAGCAGCGCCTGTAGCTCAGTGGATAGAGCGTCTGTTTCCTAAGCAGAAGGTCGTAGGTTCGACCCCTATCTGGCGCGAGATTTTTGCGTATTTTTTTTTTGTCTTTGTTAAAATTATTTGAGAGAATATCCATTCGTTCTTTGAATAATAATAATAAGGAATTTTTGAAAGTCTCCAATTCCTGAATAATTAATATATTTTTTTATTTTCGATTTTGAGTTAATCATATTAAAATAAAAAATTCAAATAAAAATAAAGTTTAAAATATATCTTACATTAATCCAGCATGCAAGGGATATAAACTACTTGTACAAACTATCATGAACAAATTAATAGTCTAATACAAAATTGTTACAAATAAAATTGAATTTCTATTCAAAATTAACTTTTTCAATGGTGGCGTGGGTACTTTATAAATGTGGACTATTCTCTTTACAATATAATAGTTAAATCAGAGCAAATCAAGAGCAAATATTAAATTAGATTAGATTATATATTAAAATTGTGATTCACTGTGGACAATTATAACATCTAAAAATAAGTATAAAATAGATTTAAGTTTAAAATATTTAAAGAGTATTAAATTAAAATTTTTTGAGCTAATAGAATCTACTCGGTCTTTTTAATGTCCTAAATAAAAATTCAGGACTTTAATTAGTTAATTAGGCCTAAAATTTTAATAATATAAATATTTTGATATTTTTTATTTTTACTAATATTTATAATTTTATAATTTTATAATTTATTATTTATTTACTAATAATTTTTAAAAAATTAAATTAAATTAAAAATTAAAATAGAGAAATGGGTAGGGGATTAGGATTCTACCTCATCCCCGTCCCCTCTCCGAATAAGAAATTGGGTAAAAAAATTTCCTCGTCCCTTTTTTGAATAAGAAATTAGATATAAAATTATCTCCATACCCTTTCCGAATAGGAAAAATCCCTGAGGATACCCGTTTCTGTGGGAATTTTTGCCATCCCTACTCATTTTAGAACTTTAATAGATGAAGGACTTAAATGTTGTTGCCCAAATTCATCTTTATTCTCAAGCATTTTCTTTTCTTTTACATAAACTCATTATAACTGTAAAATCTTTCGAGAAAAAGGAAAAAGATCACTAAAAAACCAACAGAAATATATGTTAACAAGACATCCCACCCTAAAATATGAACACAGAAAATTACAAGAATTTGCAGTTGTTTAAAGCTTAAATTAAGTTTACCCAACATTTTTATTCATACTCTACAGGCGGCAGCAGCAGCTTCCATCTTCATTTTGCCATGCATCTCAAAAAACAACAAACCAATCACCTTGTTCTTTCTGTTGTTTATTAACCTTAATTAATCTGTCCAATCATCCTCATAATCTTGGTACCTTCTCATTTGAATTCTAGTCTCAAACTTTGATTCTCAAAGCCTCTCTTGGTAGTATGTTTAGCACGTCGGAAGGTCACTAGGAGGAGGGATGAGTGACTCGTTAGGGCCCTTGCCATTATCCACCACAAATGCCATCTTTAATCCCCATGAAGTGTGCACTTCTAAATGACAATGCAAGAACCAAACACCTTCATCCACACAAGAAGCATATTTTGGTATATTAGAGCAACATAAAAATAAATTATTAAAACAAATTAAAAATTAAATGACCCTAAGTAATTAAATTTTCGTAATGTGTCAATTGTCTATTTATTGCTTGTTGATTATTCATGGGTTGGGTAGTCAACATGCCAATTGCTAGCTGATCGCTCGTTGACTGCCTATTTAGGAGAACAAATTATTTAAAGGCATTTTGTCTGAATTTCTCGTTTTTTTGCCACCACAATACTTTGTCTTGATAAAGAGATAGTACTTCTTTGTCTTGAAAGAGACTAATATATTTTAAAATCCTACCAAACCTTCAATTTATAAAATAATGTTGCCAAATATATATATCTTATAACATGAAAAAAAAAATTACCTGGATTATCTGCCCTAAATCTGATTGCTGTCCATCCTGCAGTGGGCACACTGATTGTATTTCTCTCAACAGGATCGACGAGATTAAATTTTTGTGGATCCTTGTTGGGATCAAAGTTGCCTAAGCCCTTGCCAACAGCAAAGAAGTTAAAGCCATGCAGATGTGTTGGATGATTCTCTGGTGCGATTATAGTGGTACCTTGAAGTACAAGCTGAACTGTAGAGTTATATGCCAGTCTATAAAGCCTTGTGCCATTTGTGGTTTGAAGAGTACCCGTATAATTGCCTGTATAATTAAAAGCCATTGGTGGTTTTGCTGGAAAATCGTCAGTAAAAACCCCACTAATCTTGTAGTAATGTGCTTGAAGAAGAGCCGTTGTTGGCATTACAAAGCTTATATTATTCATTGCCGCCCCGACTTTGGTACCATTAGGACATGTAGCACAAGGGTTCACAGCAACAGCCATAGTGAGCAATAGAGAATGATCAACGGTTAATGGAACTTTTGCAGGGTATCTTTTCGAATTAAGGCTTCGAAGCTTATCACCAAAAGTGTTTGTAACTTCAGTTGCATTGATAGCAGGAACGTTGGTTAATGTTGTTGAGGAAAACGCGACCGTACCCTTGTACCGCAAGAAAGCAATTCCGGTAACATTGTTAACAGCTACTGTTGTGTCCATGAAAGGAGAGATAGTTATTAAGTACTTGCCAATTTTTTTATCGGCTGTTAAAAGGGCGTTTGTGGTTTGGCCAGGACCGATGAATATTGTGTCTGTTTTGAAGGGCTTAGTGTAGGATGAATCAACTTCAACTACAGTTAAATTATGGCCAGCAATTTTGAAAAATAGTTCATCATTGACTGCAGCGTTGACTATGCGAAGCAGGTAAGTCTTGCCACTTTCAACATGTACAGTGAAACCTGCAGTGAAGCAAGCACGTTAGATTCAAGATTTTTTTTTCTTTCCAATAATTTGTAATATTGTTGTTTTGTTAGAAGGTGATATGATTGTTAAGCATCACGAGATCATGTATGCCCCAAGTCAGTACCCTGAGAAGTGCAATTAGTGACTGGTCCCGGATGGCCATTAATGGTGTGCGCATCTGAAACATTTGGTGCCACACCCATTTGAGTAGCTTGGTTGATCACAGCTTCAACATCAGCTTTCCACCACTCACCTAAAATTCAGAAATAAAGTCACAATCCCGAGAAATTTTTAATCACCAGCAAAGCTTGACGTGAAACTATGAGCTTACCGAACACAATGATCTTTTCCTTGTCAGCTTTAGGAAAAGGGTAAGGCACAGTTCGTTTAGGCAAGATGACAATGGCACCATGTACTGTTGCTCTTAACCAGGAAATGTGTGCATGCCAAAGAAGTGTGCCTCTCTGTCCTGTAAGAGTGAAATTGTAGACAAAACTTTGCCCCGGCTGAATTGGACATTGCGTAATGTATGCTGGCCCATCGTACCAACCAGTTCGAAGCTGCCTGACTCCGTGCCTGCACAGCTCAAAGTAATCTTGTAAGAAGCTTTTAGGAATTATTGATATATTTTCAATGGCTAAGTTGCATACCACACTAAATCTCACCAGTGGATTGTAACGTTATATTTAACATGGTTGGTTACTCTTACGATCACATTGTCATCTTCCCTTGCATGCAGAGTTGGCCCCGGAAACTTTCCATTGACAGTGACTATAGATTTGCTTGCACAAAGCTTTGTCATGTTTGTCATCACCACCTGCATAAATTTGACACTAATATGAGCATCTTCATTCTCATTTAGCCGAGGCAAGGTAACATAATGTACTTACGGTGAAATTGTAGTGACGAACTGCTGATTCGACCAATGCTGGAAACATGAAAGTCGCCAGCAGCATTGCCCTGATCAAATATGCCATCTGTCTTCCTCTCTCTCACTCTTTCTCAATTTTAGATCAAATTAGGACTATTTTAGAAAGTACCAATGTATGCTGCTTATCTTTGAGTTTATAAAAGATTTAAGTCTTTGATGCAATGTCCTTTTACCTGGTTAGGTGAATGAAAACAGCCAGCAATGTATTCTTCTTTAACTTTTCTTGCATGTTACACAATGTAGCCATCTTTGTACATTTAAGTAAGCTAGTAAGCCCTTGTGGCCGCTTTCAATTGACCGTAGCGATATATGAAAGGGAACATCCCATCTGCTTGAAAGTTACAAGTTAAGGGTCTTCTTTTTCCTTTTCTCTAATATTCTGTAGATACTTCAATATTTTACTTTATTCTTCTATCTGTCTACAGTGCTATACCATAATAAAGAATTGGCTCCAAAGTGGCATGCCTTTCTTAAGAAACTAATCTGTTCATAATTTTAATTAATAATTTAATCACTATAGCATGAGCTCTTGATCAATCTATGTCAGGCAGTAGTTACAATGTAGACTTAGAAAGGCTGCTGCTACTCTTCCAGAAGAGTAGATCAAAGATCTAGTGATATACTAGCTTAGGAGATGCCGGCAATTGTGGTGGTGGGTGATGTTCCATGTATAAGTATGTTTGATCTTAATGTAAAACAAAATTTAGTAGTTGAGAAATGGCTTTCATGGACTTGATAATCGACATGATCAGCTGTCCGGAAGCTTAAAGAAAGATCAGATATTAGTGGTGTGTAGTAACAGCTCATCTGACTCATCTATTTCAAATCACACATCTTTTTCACCTTGATTTTTCCCAAAAAAAAAAAAAAACGCATGTTTTTTCATTACATTCCCCATCGTTTATCTCTCTTGGATGCGCCAAGGTCCCAACTACCTTATTTTGATTGACTTGTTTATTTATCACTTTGCCAGAAATGATCTGCCTTGGCTTGTTATACTTGCCAGCATTTCTTTCTGGTGTGCACATAAACAAAATTTTCCAGGATTTACTGGCCAGATCGGAACATATTAGACTACTACAAGAGCCAATGGGCTGATGGTACTTACGCAAATGATAATCTTAAGAACATAAGATATCTACAACTTGTGCACATCCATTTTCCGTGGCATGTAACTGTTAACTATTAAAATTGCAATAACAGAGTTCGTTTCTATCTTTATGAACGCATATCAGAATTTGGTCTCCGTGATAGCACCTTCTTTAAATTTCTTCCTTGAATAAGAAATCAACCATTACCCGTCATGTTGGACTTGCACGAAAGAATGATGGTAATTCTGTCAGGAATACAAGTTAATGTTGATCGTATATTGGCACCAGGCTTACTGAAGTTACACTTTGACAATAAGTTCTGCAATTTCCTCAACATAAATCAATGTAGATAACAAGGAAAGATGCTGGAACTTGATATAAGAACTGAGACAGCCCAACGCAACCACAAAAGATATACCATGCTCTCAAACCTTTTGAATGGTACTATCAATCCTATTTATACAAGATTTATACAGAAACCCAAGATAATCTATTATGCTGTCCTCACTAGCACCTTCTACGGGGTCTATCGCAAATGACCAGCTGACAAGTGTTGAGTCATCCCCGTAATCTATAAGTTTTAATGAATTTACAGACCCATCTAAACCAACATTGCTTGCTTCCATTTTATAATCATAACTATGTGAAGACGAGTCCATGGAAATAAGCCTTTCCTTGATCCATGACCTTTCCCCATTTTCTTGAGGAAACATGAACCCAGAGACTAACCGAATATAGCCTGGAACTCCTTCATCTCCAGCTAAGTCGGTGCACCTTTCAACCATGGGCATCCACTCTGGTAATTTTTTTGTTTGAGAAACAATGGTCCGAACCTTGTTAATGGGTGCATCAACTATGCCACCAACTGATCCGCGCCATTTCCCCTGTTTTGTTTCAAATGCCTGTAGAAAAGGTCAAAGTTAAAAAAATAAAAATAAAAATCATAACCAAACAGATTATATAATCTTCTGAACACAATTTGACATAATGCACCGGCAGATTGTAAAATTTCGCCACTGAAAACAAACAAGAATGATGTATAAGCATACGTGTGTTTCATATAAATTGCCAGAGAGGAGAATACATACCATTCTTGTATCAATCTTGCTTTGTGCTTGGAGGTTCTATGACTCGATTGCGTCCTTCAGTTTGCCAACAATCGGATTCAGAAGTTACTCTTTCTACTGCAAGTGGAATTTGGCATGAAAGAGTGTGCTGCTGTTAAGCTTATCTGAAACTTAAATTTGCATACCATGCCGTAAATTTATTGCTTTTAGAAAGATTGCCATAGTTATTGTGAAGAAATCTTAGGTAACACTGTAAACTTTTGGTAAGTTCCTCTCAAAGCCAAGGGAGAAGCTTACATGAAGATAACTCCTATGCTCACCTTCTTTGATATTTGCAAAATTGGATACATTTATTAGAGCTTGTTGTTTATTGATTAATTTACTTGTTCTCTATCTATAGTGTTTAAATAGCATAGCATATTAAGTTTCTTATGAAGTTCTAGAACATGGCATAATTTAAAACCGTGAATATCGGTCAAAATTTCTGCTTCACTGTTCATCTCATACCAGAAATTCAACCTTGTACTTTTATATTGATAGTTTAAAGTTCTTTGGATATCGAAGAAAAAGAAACACATGAAAGACGACATTATCATTTAAGCAGCTGCTCCAACAGGAACCCCGCCCTTAAGCCTTGAAGATCCGTATAGAGTTTCTTCAAACCGGATAATTTCATTCTTGGAGCCATAGGCAACTTGAGTTCTATCATCAAGATTGTTTATCACTTTGTCTAGAACCGATTTTTTTCCATCGCTACTGTAACCTCCAGCATTCTCAATCAACAATCCCAAAGGAGCTACCTCAAATAACAGCCTCAACTTGGCCTTTGACGAGGGGGATGTTACATTAGTGAAGATACCTTTCTCTTTAACGATGATCTGCGCACAAGAAGTTATTGTTGTTTTAGAATGGCTAACTAAATTCACAATAATCTGAATCAAAATTCAATTGTCTGACTGCAAACTGCCATTATTATTAATACCTGATTGACATCTGGCACCATTCCACCTGTGTATCTCAATGTGTACTTCTGTTTTACGTAGTAGTTGATCAACTGTTGGTAGCCAAAAAAATGAGTAAACCATGGCTAACAAGTAAGCGATTAAAATGTATAACAAACTTACACATACCTTGTCATAATCAGGATTGTCAAAAGTGGCTCTCAAATTTCCAGGGGAGAACATTTTTCCTTCCCCAATCTCTGTGGTCTCTTTGACATGTTGCCATTTTCCTGACAATGCACAACAGGAACATTATTATATCACTACTGGCTCTGCCCATTTACTAGGTTCAAAGCAGACTGTAGACAAACCTTCATCAAGAAGAAGGAACTCGTGTGTTCCTGGAAAATCCTTAATTGCAATAACATATGTGGTTCGAGGACCATAAATTCCCATGGCTGCGGCAACTTGATCTCTTCCTGTGACCCCAGTTAATTTGTCTCCAGGCCACACCCCAAATATGGTTCCTACTGTGAAGTTTGTGTCAACAATGCTAGATCCATCAAGTGGATCAAACGCAACACTAAATCCACCTGTTCAAATTGTCATGATCCCATAAGCATCTTTCAATTATACTTTCCCAATATTGCTTGCTAATTTTAGTATCAGAATTATTAACTAAATTATAAGATATATGCCGAGTGCAGACCTTCAGCGGGGCCTCCCATATCTTGGAGTTCAGGTACTTCTTCGGAGCAAGCATATTTGCAGAAGTGTGAGTAAGTCAGGGCCTATGCATCAAAACTCAGTTACATTAAATTTTAAACCATAAGCATAACTGTACAATTAGCTACTTGTTTACTTAGATTAGGCTCTAGAAATCAGTCTAAGCATTCTTAACATAGCATTAACACTTAAAAAACATAAATGTTAAGCAAGTGTTACCTCAAAAAGAAGCTTGTCAGCAAGCATATCAACAGCTAGTTGCTCGTCTCCAAAAGAATTGACGCAAGCTGTTCCTCCACAGGAAGCTGTCCTGACTTTAAAAGCTATAGTCCTTAATGCTTCTCCCATGCACATCATCAACCGAATCAATGCCTTATCTGGTGTTGCCTTAGTCAGAAATTCTTCCTACAATCGCCCAAAACCAAAAATAAAAATAAAAAAATTAATGAATTTTCATCCAACTTCAAACAGTTGAATTATGAAATAAAATAAATCTACTTACCAAGCTATCACCAAGCTCACATTTAGTCACAAGAGAAGAGTTTTTTGTCTTTGAAACCTTTACTGCTGATATTGGCACCACTCTAAGTGGTTCCCCAAATAGGGAGCTAGCTTTCAGGCTCTGCTAAAATCATTAACTTTTATTACAAAATAAATTACCCTTTAAATAAAATCCAACATTCAACAGTTCATGCATACGGAAACTAACATTTCTAAGTCTTGTGAACATTTTCACATATCAGAAAGATTAACATGATAATTTAGCCTTGCAGGCATGAAATTTGCAGCAATATATGACTTCAATAACTAAATTCATACCCTTGAGCTGAAAGATGAAGAAACGGATGTTGGTGACACTAGAGCGGTGTAACGCTGAGAAGAAACAGTGGGAGTAACAACGCCACGAGAATAGCACGTGATACCAGTCTCCATTTTCCAACAGCTTTGATAAAACTTCACTGCTCAGAAACTCTTTAGCTAAGCTTATAGTTGTTAGTAATTGTAGTAGTATCAATATTTCAGTTCTGTTATTGATTTTTTTTTGGTCATGGAAACTTGGATAGCAGATAAGCGGTTAACATTGCGATGCCACGTGGAGGCTACGTAGTTTATGGGCTTGTCAAGTGGGCAGAGGGTGAGGTTAATTGGAGTCGCTCATTAATGTGTGGCTGTGATCCTATATATAAAGAGATATGAATATTTGATAACTAGCAAATAGCAATGGTTCGGTCGTAAACTTGTAATATGTCCTTTACTGCCTTTTTTTGGTTGTTTTCGGTTCAGCTTATTGTCTTCATTCTCTTGTTTGTTGTGCCAATATGATGATACGCAGTTATGGCTTCATCCCTAACATTAGAACCCAAGCTTTCTAACAACTTAGGCGATGTGCATTTTCTTGGGAAAATAAGATAGAAAATTCGGCATTAATTTTTCTTTCCGGAAACAAAAGGTGACTTTCTGCATGGAAACACCATTTTGGTCACCTAAGTCATAGGTAGGCCGAGTGCTAAAGTACTGTTCGCACTAATTTTAATTCTTTCTAAAGCAAGTAGATCTCATTTTTATTAGGTGTGTATATTTTTATAAAGGGTTATTTTCGCCCCGCATCCCAAATGTTTCGACATTTTTCGCCCGACACCCAATTGTTTCAACAATATTACTCCACACCCAATTCCGTTAATTTGACCGTTATATTTAACGGAGCTATTTGAAATTTAAGTAAATGACCGAAATACCCCTTATCTTGAATTAGAAAAGAATAAAATGAGATAAAATATTAATTTAATAATTAATATTTATATAAAAAATTTTATTTAAAAGTAATTAATAATAATTTCATCTATTAAATTATTAAATAAATTTCATTTATCATCATCAAATAATATTTAGGGTATAAATTTTCAAATTTACTCTTTGACTGTTAGAATAAATGGGTCAAATTAACGAAATTGGGTGTGGAGTGATATTATTAAAATATTTGAGTGCGAGACGATAAATATTGAAATATTTGAGTACTAGTTAAAAATAAACCCTTTTATAAATCTACCCATTATAACTCTCATTCAATAGTCCTTATGTACTGTCAGTAATTATTTTGGGAAAAAAAAAGCACGCACACATACGGAGCATTTACATACTAGAGTGAACATCATCATTATCGTCCTCGATTATGTAATTATTTTTCTTTCCTAATTATATTAATTTACATGACTAAATCTTAATAAATAGTGGACTAAAATATTTCTTTGCCTTCAATATTTTATGTATAAAAAAATATAAATGCCTTAAAACTCCATAACTTGGGAATTTAATAGTGCGTTTACTTTATGAGAATGTGCTAGAATGGAAATAAGATTTCAACGTTTACTTGGCAAAATAAATGGGAATGAAGAATGAGAATGAGAATCAATTTATCAAAATAGCCATAGTATTAATAATTAATAAAAATAATTAATTTATCATTATTAACAATATTATCATCATTATTATTATTGTTGTTGTTGTTATTATTATTAATAAAAATAATATTAACAATAATTAATAATAACTAAATAATAATTAATTAAAATTTATTAATAATAATATTATTAAATTTTATTATTTTAGTTATT